>CDHK01000006.1:2876514-3304693 GCA_001048715.1 Penicillium brasilianum | reverse complement strand
TGTGTGTGTGTGCTTACGTGTTGCCTGACCGGCCTGGCTGGACCATTGTTTTTCCCCCGGAGAAAACCCCTCTGCATACCCCTCTTCAACAGAGATACCAACTATGGCCTAATTGGCTATTGACTAAGGATCCTGACGTCCTTTCTGCATATTCCCATCCTATATTGAGATCTATCAGATTATTAGATCTCTGCCCTATTTCCTTGCTGCCTAAACCACTGCAAATCGTGTATTTAAACGCTCGTTTACACTACTATTTAGCCAGCAGTTCAATCGACTTTATTATTCTCAAGACATTCTTTCCTTTCCTAGACAGTAGGATCCTATGACCAAGAGGAAGCTACTGCCTAGTCCCCTTTCGTCCTATGTGGATCAGCCCCCGATACACTAGGATCTGTCACTAGTTTATCCTAATACGATAGATATTCGATTATAAATCTAATTAACTAGGTAATCTAACTAGATTTAAGGCTAGATTATATATACGAGGCGATAAGTAATTATCTAATCTTTAAGATATAAGGACTAGTACGCTCGCTACTAGGACCTTTCGTACGCTAATAGCTCTAATAACTAAATTCGACCTTAAGACCTTTTTAGATAGATACTATTATAGTTATAGGAGTTATAAAAGGAGTATATATTATATATTTTATAAGGAAATAGGTCTAAATAAGTAATAAGCCGGTCGTGGCCGGTAGTAATCGGGTACCTAAGGCACCCATATAACGTAATTAGGTCCGTACGGGACTTATAGGATTATATCCTTCCCTACCTAGCCGAAAATCGCCCCGATTTCTAACTAGCGGAGCTAACTAGCTATAGATATATATATTTACCTAGTAGGGTTACGTCCGTAGGTTAATTAGGTTATAAATAGTCGGGAGGGAGAGAAAGGATTAATTAATTACGCTAAGGGAATATTAAACCTATATATACGCGACCTTTAACCGGATTAGGATAGTTTATATAGAAAGTTCCGATTAACCTTAATAAAGCCCTAAAGCGGAAACTTCTATTAGGCCCTTTAGGCCCCTATTAAATTAAAAGTAATCTCCTAGCCGCCCTTCTTCTCTCCTTTTTATCTCCCTACTACTCGCTACTAGACCCCTTTATTAGGCTTCGGCGCTTTTCTATCTCTTTTCGCTCGCGATAGTCTATTACTACTTATAAGAACCCTAATTCTATCTTCCCTTAGCCTATAGGTAAGTGTCCCCGCGTTCTTTTAGATAAAATCGGTTAGGATTTAATAGATTAACCGTACTAATATTTCTTAGTAGCCGATAATAAGCTTTTCGTCTTTTCGTCTACTAATATAGACTAAAACGTCCGTAGTTTTACGTAGGCGTCCCTCTCTAGCCCTTTTACTCCCTTTAGCTATAGTAAAGTTAATCTAGATACCTCCGGTAATCTCTTACTAGACTAATTTACTACTAAGAGGGACTATAAGCTAGCTACCCTCTCCCTATAGATTAATATAGACTAGCGTAGGTAGAAGGCTAAGGATTATAAAGCCCTTAGTTAACTACGAGCTACTTAGGTATAGCGTATCGGTCTTATTACTCCCGATAGCGAGGTATATATACCCTATAGTAAGGGTTTCGGCCCCTTTATAAGCTATCGTATCTTAGTAGTAGATAGGGAGCCTTAGTTTTAAGGTACTTATACTAACTATTACTTTAATATAGGTAGTAAAGGCTATTCCTTCCGTAAGTTCTATCTCTTTAGCCCCTTCTAGACGTATCTACTAATTATCTTATAGGGTCTAATACTAAGTTACTACCCGAATAGGTCTATTCGGTACTAGAGTTCTAAAATCCTAGCTATCCGTTCCTATATAAGCCCTCCGAGGCCGTTAACCCTTATTTAGGTAAGCGCTAAACTACTAATACTCCCCTAAACTCTCTTATTACTATCGCTTCTAACCGCTTATCTAAGTATACCCGGCCGGCTAAGAAAAGTACCGAGGAGAAGGAGGAGGAGAAGGAAGCCGTTAGCCTTATTAATATCCCGATCCCTAACGCCGACGCTCCCGTTAGTCCCTATACTAACGACTAGTATACTTCGTCCCTAGATAATAAGCGATTTAGTAAGAAGAAGACCGATTAAGACCTTATATATAAGGCCCTTTAGGTTAGAGTGCGCCAAAAACCGCAAAACCGCAAAATCGAACCAACCCAAACCGCAAATAGGTCGGTTTTTAGGGCTAATACTAGAAACCATTATAGTTTTTAGTTTTTTAGGTTCAAACCGCAATAGTTCTTAGGGCCCTAATAGGTTATCAAACCAGACAAACTAGGCGGGTCCTTATCATTACATATTTTGTGTAGTTTTGCTCTGTTTCTCGGGGTATTAAAATTATAGATAGATGACTTTTTCGATAATCTACATTTTAAACGTACGTAAAATAACTTCTTTACGCCATAGCACTATATTTATAATAGCCGGCTAATTTAGGTTTAACTCGCTATAGTATTCATCGCTAATAATATATATATAGATCCTTATTACGTCTGATCCGTTTCCGAGCTCGTACTAAAGTACATATCTAAGTTCTTTCCTCCTAATTTAAAGGAAGAAGAGGGTCGTCATCATAATCGATCATAACTTATATCTCTTCCTCTTCCTCTTCCTCTTTATAGGTTTGCTCTTCTTCCGTATCACTAATTAGATCGACGCTAACTGTATCGGACGTGCTTTCCTTCTCTTCCTTTAACGCTTCGATCTTATCGCGAGTGAAGAAGTCCTATAGGAACTCTACCTATTCCTCCGCGATCTCGAACTTTGAAGTACAAAGAAACATCATTAACTCCTATATAGTTATTATACTTAATCTTCCACGGCGATAATAACAGATATCTCGAGTAATATTAAATAGTCGCTTAACACTAGCACTAGTCGTAGGGACTAAAAGTATATCTCGTGTAAGGGCTATAAGAGTAGGGAAACGATAGGTATTCTCCCTCCAAAACACCAAAGGCGATATATCTATAGTAGCTTATAGATAATTAATATTATATCTAGTAAAGCGGTTAAGAATATATACCACTATTAAGATATTACGAAAGCTTATCGCCTACTACCTTACAGCGGGGACGTTTCAGCTTAACCATCGAGTTAAGACGCGATATTCCTCCCCCCGACGAAAGAGATAGAGGAGATATTTATTACTAGGTAAGACGTTCTTTATATATAATTAGGTGGTTCTCGAGAGACTTCCGCTATATCGTACGCTAACGATTATCCTAATTATCTATTTAAAAGAACTAGAACTTATTCGCTAGAGTAAGTATAGTAGTAATTACGTAAAGATACCCTCGTACGTTATCTATCTTAGAGTAGTACTTATTAAGCTTCTTTCGAGTAGCTTATAACGCCTAAAGTATCTATCGCTTCTAGGTAGTTCTCTTCCGCGTAAGCTAGGTGATTAATAGCTTAAGGTACTCAAAAAGCTTATTATAAATTAGAAAAACATGATATATAGTCGTATCCCGCGTTTTTAACAGTTCAACTATAAAATTAAAGAAGGATTAGGTAATAAAGAGAAGGTAGTTAACCTAGCGCTATTCTTTATCATCGAGGACTATATCAGGCCGCTTATACTTATTATAGAAAGGCTAGAAGAACGATCGTAGGCGCTTTATACGTCGAAGTATTAAGAACGTGGAATTCTAGCGTATCTTAACGTCTTAGAGTGGTATTAGCTTTATAGTTTCGCCTTATAGATTATAGAAGGTCTCTCGGCGTTAAGGGCTTATATTTATATAGATAGTAAGGTTTCGAATCTAGAGGTAGTAATTAGTGTAAGAAAATAAACGCTACGTTATATAGGTATATACCTTAGATAGTATATTAGTAATATCTTACTTAGTTATATTCGAACGCGCTAACTAGGATTGCTACTCTGTCTACCGTATCTCTATTAATTCATTCTACGGGTAAGCCTTAATATACCTAAGAAGCTTATTTAGACTTAGCTAAATCATATAAGTAAGGTATAGAACCCGAATAAGGGTAGTGTCCTCTAATATTACTTACTATAATATATTAACTAATATTTAGTTATTTAATATATTATCGGTTATAATAGCGAAGACCCGATCTTTAATCTTATATTTAAGAAGAATATCGAGGAGTATAGCACTTAAGTTAGCCCTAGAGTGTAATCTATAAAGCGGTTCGAAACCGAGAAGAATCTCACGGTATTACTAGTCCTTATCGATAAAGTAGCTAGTTATAGCTATAAATACCTATATAAAAGGCGAGGTCTAGTAATCGAGCGTAATTAAGATCTTTATATTATCCGGAAGCGTTCTTAGGATATCTTCCTATTATTATTATACGGAGGATTATAGGCGGCGTCGTATAGTCTTTACTAAAGGGATCTTAGGGACCTTTAGCGCGGACTAGGCTATCTAGATTAAACGATAAAACGTAGGATACTTAATTAGCCGAAAAGGGAGACGCGCGATCGTAAGAAGTGTAAGAAGCTCTCGCTCCTATTTCTCTTAACTAAACTCGTCGGCGATCGGTATATTCTTACCACAAAAGCTAGTAATTAGATATAAGTAATTTAAGATCTTAAGATAAGGAATATACCTTTAGCTATAGAAATCGTGTAATATTCGACCGCTCACCCTAGGAAGCTCTAATATAGCCTACACTTATAAGGTGATTCTTTATAGTTAAGGTTCCTTAACGCTATTTCCTCCTATCCTTTATTATATAGGCGGAGTTTAGATACTTAAGAATTTATCTATAGCGCTTATATATAACCTTTTGACAGATCCTAGTGTATCGGGGGCTGATCCACATAGGACGAAAGGGGACTAGGTAGTAGCTTCCTCTTAGTCATAGGATCCTACTGTCTAGGAAAGGAAAGAATGTCTTGAGAACAATAAAGTCGATTGAACTGCTGGCTAAATAGTGGTGTAAACGAGCGTTTAAATACACGATTTGCAGTGGTTTAGGCAGCAAGGAAATAGGGCAGAGATCTAATAATCTGATAGATCTTAATGCAGGATAGAAATGTGTAGAAAGGACGTCGGGATCCTTAGTCAAATAGCCAATTAGGCTATGGTCGATATCTCTGTTAAAGAGATGTATATAGAGGGGCTTTCTGTAGGGGAAAAACAATGGTCCGGCCCGGTAGGCTGCCGGGCCCTTAGGCAACACATAAGCACACATATATAAGCATATACCCCCACACACCCATATAGGCTAACACACCCCCTTAGGTCTTTAGATCGGAGGACTGATGAGCTGGAGATAAAAGTAACTATATAAGGTCGTATAGTAAGTACTCTATACCTATCTGTCTCACAAAGATCTTATGTTTCTGGCGGCTAAGTGGCTTGGTCAGGCCATCAGTAGGCAGGTCGGACGAATTTAGCTATTTAATACGTAGGCGTTTCGCCTGAACTTCCTAGCGAATCCATAACTGATGAATATCCACATGTCGAAGCTTAGTCTGGAAGATAGATCTCTCTCTGGTTAGGAGGTCAATCGTCTGCTTATTATCGTATTGTATCACATCTTGGTGGCTAGGGTCGAATCGGATGAATTTAAATAAGCGTCTCATCCAATAGGATTGCTTAGCCGCGTGGCTAAGCGTAAGTAATTCAGCTTCTATAATCGATGTGGTAATAGTCTTTTGTTTCCTAGCCTTCCAATCGATAGGGCCACTAAACAGGCAAAAGAGAAAACCTTTAGAGCTTTTACGGTCAGCATTATCAGCAAAGCTAGCGTCTGAGTAGGCGGTATATGTAGTTGTCTCTTTCTGGCCATCAAAATAGATTACTAGGTCTTTCGTCCTATAGAGATATGAGATTAGGTGGTTAACGGCCTCGAGATGGCGGTTAGTGTAGCGTGTGAGCGAGCGAGTAAGTAATTAGTTAGCAAAGGTAGTCTCTGGCCTAGTCTAAATTGCTGGGTAGAGCGTTGAGCCACACTTCTGCTGGTATAGGTTGACTAACCTAGGATTCGGAGGGTGTTCGGTAGGATGGAGAATGCCGGAAAGGTTAGATGGTAAGGGCGTGGCTGGAGGTTTCCTGGCTAGAAGGTTGAACTTGCTAGTAATCTTCTCTATATAGGCACCTTGGCTTAGCTAGGTCTTTCGAGATGGTCGGTGACGTGTGATTCGAATTCCTACGAATTGGCTAAGTTCACTAATATACTTCATCTCGAACTTCTCCTCGAGAGATTGTCGAATGTAGTTAGTATGGTCGGTTTGGGATATATGGTATATAGCTAGGAAATCATTAACGAACACCATCACAATAACGTGGCTATTAGTATATAGGGTAGGATCCTCTGGGTAAGGGCGGAGGCCAATAGTAGAAAGCACCTTTCTGATATCCCCTTCCTATTTCTTACTAGAGATCCTTAGACTATACACTGCACGTTTTAATCTTAATACCTTGTTAGTTGACCCTAGGCCTAGTGGATACCGGCAGAAAACGTCCTGGTCTAATTAGCTATTTAGGAAAGCGTTCACAGTATCTATCTGAAAGGTCTCGAGGTCGAATTTAGTTATTAGGGCTATAAGTGTGCGGAAGGTCCTCGCGGTAAGCGTGCTAGTCCTAGCGTCCTGGAAATTAGGTGATTGCTGGTCGCCTCGTACATACAATCTAGCTTTGAAGCGCGTGAGATTGCCTAATTCGTCAGATTTATAGTCAAAAACCTATCTTATCGGTATAAATTGGTGTTTTGGGTAGTGTTTCTGGCTAATTTGATAGCCATAGTCTCTCATATAAGCTTGATTGACTAGATCGGTAGAGATCGGTTCAAAGGCGTGCATATTAAGAAGCTTATTGAATTCAACCTACATAGCCTGTTTAAACTCGCGTTGGTAGGGGTGGTCTCGTAGATAGCTATAATTAGATGGTGCCGGCGGCAAGGATGAGATAGCTAGCTGTTTTGGTAGTAGCTGATTGGCTGAAAATGCATGGTAGAAAGCAGCGAGGGCGCGATGGCGCTTATCGTCGTGGTCGTTGTTAGATGAATCATCTCTAGCGTGCTTGCCTAAAGAGGAAGGTAGGTAGGCTGAGTAGTCGAAATCAGAGTTGTCTATTAAAACAACTGGTGAAGGAGGGCGGTTAGGGACGTTAATATTAGGGTTAAGGGCCTTATCAGATTAATAGGCATCCTTCTACTTAACTAGCGTGAGCGGTAGGTCTCTAAGGATTTAGTCGTTAGGAGCAAACTGGTCAAGATCGTCTAATTAGTTAATAGAATTACTACCTACACCCCCTTGGCTAGGTTGGTCCTCTAGTAAATCCTCCTGGTTGGCTAGATTAGCCGGTTTAGGTAGGTCTATCTCATTAAGAATTCGTGTGGTAGCTAGGTCGTTAAGGGTGAGTAGTAATTGAGATGAATCGTCAATAATCTTAATGCGATGAGGAGGGATTTCGTCGCTATAGAAACGTGTTTCATCGAATTTAACGTCTCGTGCACGAATAATTCTTCTCTTTGAGGGTATCTAGATTCGCTATATGTTAGATACATCGTAACTAATAAGATAGCCAATGGCAGCGCGAGGGCTCATCTTAGCTAGTTTCGGTATATTATTAATTCTGACGAAGGCTTTACATCCAAACACACGTATATTGGATAGGTCTGGTAGTCTCTTTAGCTAATGAGGGGCTTTATCTCTAAGGTAATCAGCGAGAGCTTCGGATAGAGATTTCTAGTCGAGAGACCGGTGAGGTATTCGATTCTGGATGTAGATAGTAGTGAGAGAGGCCTTATTCTAAAGATAGCTTGGTAGGCTAGCACCCTGGGTTATCTGCCTAGCTATCGCGGTTATAAGCGCCCTATAGCGCTCGGTAAAAGGATTTTGAGATGGTTGGTAAGGAGGAGATAGCTCTAGGTTTAGACCACGAGCTCTAACCTCGGCAGAAAGGTCTGGTAGAAGGGCGGTTTCACCGTCGGTGTGTATAGTAAGAATCTTTAGGTCGAATTGGGTCTTAAGGAATTGGATTTGGCCAAAAAGGGAAGTGGTCGAAAGGGTCTTATCGGTAAGATCCTCGCTAATCTGATACTTCGTGATAGGATTAATATAGTGGGATAGGTATTTAGTCCTAGCTAGAGATGGCGGTTAGTAGATGAGATCCTAATGGATAGATTCGAAAGGCTTAGTGTACTCGATTGGTCGTCGAGAGATTTACTGTTTAGCCTTAGAAACTTTGTAGGTTTCATATATATGGCTAGGTAGGGTGGTTAAATCGATCGAGATATTAGATGAGTGGTTAACTAGATGGGATAGGACCTCGTGATTTATATGACCTAGCCGCTGGTGCTAAAGGTCTAGCGAGGCTATCGCGTGGCGAGGTGCGTAGGAAGATGTGAAGGCTAATTTGCTAGGGTCCTTAATGAGGTCTAATTCGATAGGATTAGGTAGGGTAGGAATCCTAGAGACCTAATTGGCTGTGTTGATAGGAGATTCGGGAGCCATGCCATCAACTGTTAATTGGTCCTATTTAATAAGGTATAGACTAGATTTCTTATTCAATCGGTAAACAGGTTTACCGTTCGATTCCTCTAGTATATAATCTCTCCCTCGTAGGTATAGGCCTACACTAGTAGCTTTCTTAGTAGAGAGTAGATTTATATAGAAACTAGGCGCATAGGCAATATCCTTGAGATTGATCTTAGTCCTATCTAGGCTATCGGTAGGTCGGAAGCTTGTCCTTCTAAACCCTAAGATGGTAGTCTCTATATTACCTACTCTTATAGAGGAGGGAGATGGCTGATAGTCGGTTAATAGGTCGAGGTTATTGTAAATGTGTAGGGTTGACCTAGTGTCAAAACACTATACATTATTAGCCGGTTGGTTAGTGTGAAACGAATTGAATGCGCGGTTAGCCTAAAGAAGAGATGAGACCTTCTGCTTAGGGACGTACGTGCCAAACGCTGCCCTAGTAGTCTTATCTTCCTCTGACTTAGCCGTTGGATTAGTCGAATTAGTCGAATTGGTCGTTGGTTGGTGCTTAGTAATCGCGCGCTTATAGGTAGTTCTAAACTTCTAATTCCTGTAGGCCTCTTTAAAACGGTCTTCTGCTACTTTATTAGATTGCTAGTTAGGTGGCCTAGCCTGTGGGTTGACGTATAGGTAATCGTTGAATCGGTGGTTGCCATCGTTTGGCTGGCTATGATAGGGGTAAGTAGGTCGGCTGTGGCTATCGAAATTGGTCTGATTGCTACTGCTGTTATTGGTAGGATTGCCGCTGCTGGCGCCGCTGTTAACGCCGCTAGCGCTAGTAATAGCTTCTGTCCTATCTAGATTTCTGCCTTAGAAGGTCGTCCTATGAGCAAATTTAGCCTAGTGAATTAGCGGAGCTAGGCGGATAGACTCTGTATAGAGATTGATGAGGGCGGGAAACTCTAGTAAAACGCCGAACGAATAGACGCCGCTTTGCTCGTGGATGCGATTCATCTAAATAGTAACAAAACTAGGTAATAGTAGGGTAATTACCTTAAGGAACTCGTAGATGATTCGCTTAGTATCCTCGAATTTAGATAGGCCAATCTCTCTAGCTTCAGTGTAGTAAATCAGCCACTTCTGAACCTATATATCGTAATTAGTCTTTGGCGGCGGCTGTGTGCGTAGATTTGACTAGTTCTTAGAAACCTAGCGCTTACGAGATGAATTGGTAGGCGTATACATTAGACGAAATATATTAATAACGTCACGTAGAGAGGATTGTGATAGGATTAGTCGTTTATTATTAGTTAAAACTGAGTTACGAATCCCTTACTTTAGACGGTTAATTGATTTCTAGTAGTGACGGAAGCGGTCTAGTTAGCGGTTATAGTCGCGTAGGATAAGATTATAGCGTGTAAGAGCGTCACCTACTAAATTAGGAAGATCTCCTAGTAAACTAGTAGTAGGGTACTCTGGTTCTTTAGGTGGCTGCCTAAGGTATTCGACTACCACTTCGGGGTTTATGTAGACCTATAGTCCCTACGTAATTACTTAGTCTTTAACTGCTGTATACCACTGAATCCAATCGGCTGAGGTCCTCAGCTAGAAGACTAGCTAGTTGGTTTCTAATATAGTGGTAAATGGTAGGTAGGAAGCAATTAAAAAGATAGAATAGAATAAATTGGTTAAGTAAATAAGATAGAAGGTATAAGATCAAAGGTCAAAGGTATGCGACCGGCAAGAAGGGCTAAACTAACAGAATTCCGTAAATTGTGCGATCTAATTGGTTAAAGTCAAGGCCGTCGGTCGGGGGGTTAAGGTCTTTAGTCTAGTTTGAGACGGTCGGGCTCATAACTAATAGATCCTAGTGTATCGGGGGCTGATCCATATAGGACGAAAGGGGACTAGGCAGTAGCTTCCTCTTGGTTATAGGATCCTACTATCTAGGAAAGGAAAGAATGTCTTGAGAACAATAAAGTCGATTGAACTGCTGGCTAAATAGTGGTGTAAACGAGCGTTTAAATACACGATTTGCAGTGGTTTAGGCAGCAAGGAAATAGGGCAGAGATCTAATAATCTGATAGATCTTAATGCAGGATAGAAATATGTAGAAAGGACGTCGGGATCCTTAGTCAAATAGCCAATTAGGCCATGGTCGATATCTCTGTTAAAGAGATGCATATAGAGGGGCTTTCTGCAGGGGAAAAACAATGGTCCGGCCCGGCAGGCTGCCGGGCCCTCAGGCAACACATAAGCACACACACATAAGCATATACCCCCACACACCCACATAGGCTGACACCTTTATAGCACTATTTTAGCTATAGGCGACCTAGTAAAAAGTATCCTATATACTAGACTAATATTTCGCGTCCTAGGGTATATAGCCCTTCTTACTAAACCCTATCTCGAGCCACTAGCTTACCTAGTCATTATAGAGTATTTTATCGTATAGAATATAGGCCTTCTTACGATTAGGGCTAATACACGTAAGCGATAGAGGGATTATAGGGGGTAGGAACAGTCGGAGGAAATCCGTATCGAAGGAAGGTAATATTTCCTAACTCTTAGATAGATTAGGCGTAAAAGGATAATTACGAGGAGTGTAATTATCGAAATCGCTATCGTAGATTAACGAGGAGAACGGAGATTACTAATTTTAAGATATAATAAGATCAAAAACATAGCTACTAATAGTAAATACTAAGAGGGAAGAGTCTAACTTATATAAATTATAAAGATTCTATATAGACGCGACCGATAAATAAAGGATCCCTAAGTAAATTAATATATCGCGATTAAATAATTAAACTAAGCCGCTAATTAGATAATAGTAGCTTACTATATAGGTCAAACCTATTTTAAACCACCAGAAACCGCAATAAACCATTATAAACCATAAGAAACTATTAATAAACCGTAAGAAACTATTAAAAAACCGTAAGAAACTATTAAACTTTTTTCCGCCGAAAAACCATCTCCTTTATAACTAACCTAGCTAGCATTTCTCTACCTAAGGTAATAATCTAGTGACTAGGTCTATTTTTAGGTAGAGGTCCTACTAATTTTATAGGCTATATACGTTATAATTATTAAATTAATATTATCTTTATAAGTAAGATAATTCGTAATTAATTAGTACTAATTATAGCCTTATAGCACCTTTAGTTATAAACTTATAGGGAAAACGTAGTAATCATAGAGAGGTATACGTTTAATACGTACGTTAAATATATATTCTTATAACTAAATATTAAGGAATATCTAATACCTAATATTTTTAACTATATATCGTTTAATATACTTAAAAGCGAAAGAGTAAATTATTACCTCTACTAATTAATCTATATATAAGTGAATTACTATCGATTTCATAGCTTAGGTGTAGAAAAAAAGGATCAAGTATAATTATAAATAATACAAAGTTAAATAATAGTAATATATTAGTATGAATTAGCAGCTTTATATATACTAAGACCTGGATTTTATGCAAAAATGGTTTTTATTAGGGCCCCATTAGGGAACCGCAATGATTTATAGGTTAGGTGCGGTTTAGGCTGTTCTAAACCGCACCTAATGCGGTTTAGGTTTTAGGGGTAAGTTTTACCCCTAATTACGGTTTTTAGCGCAGTCTACTAGTAGCTTCCTTTATAAGAGTTAGTATCGGCCTATAGATATATATATGGCTATTAAAGTTAGTTAACTAAGCGGCCCGCCGGCTAACGGCCCGGACCTAACCATCCTTTTCTAGCGGAGAGATCCTTCTATATCTACCTCTTTAATAGAGAAGTTTTATATAATAAATTGGCCTATCTAGCCACGGATACTAATATCTAGTAACTTCCTAATCTATTAATTCGTCGAATCATTAATAATTAATCGTATTATAGATTATATTATTGATTTAACTAAAACGCTACTACCTAAACTACCTGAATCGTGTACTTAAGTACCCTTTTACTTATTAGTTTAGTAGTTTAGATTTAACAAATAGATCTAATCGATCTATTAATATTAAGTCCTTCTTTTAGTTATCCTTTACTATTAGATATCATTAAGATCTAGGTATTAGAGGATTATCTATCTTAGTCCTATTCGCCAGAAGAGATCTTCTATCTTAATTAGTAAACCTTCGTCCTTTATAGATCTTTCCTTTTAGATATACTAGGATCCGTTAGTTAGAAATACCGAAATAGCTATATTAAGCTTTAGAAAGATAAGCTTCTAGCCTATAGCTAACCTAGATAGGACTGAAATTACCCTAATTAATATAGTATATATATCTAGACCTCGGCAGAGTCCGTCCATAGACACCCCTAAGGTGTCCATGACCCGTCTATAGACGCCCCTCTAGTGTCTAAAGTCTAACTACGCTAAGTCTAGTCTAGCCTAGCCCGCGTACGCTAAGTCCTAAACCTATCTAAACCCGCCTATTTATATATAAAATCCTTACATAAATCTGATCACTTAGCAAAATAAAAGACTATTATTTACTATCGTTCTTATTCGTTACACTACTAGATCCTAATATTATTATCTTCCTTAAGGAAATCCTATGAAATATCTATATATCTTTAATTATCTATACTATTACCTTCTAATTAAATAATATAATTAATATTATTATTATAGGCTTATGTTTTCTAAAACGTAATATTAGTTAAGCAATATTAAGCTTAAAAAAATATATTTTACCTCTAGGACTACACTAGGATTTATTTAAGGAAGTATATCTAGTATAAGTATAAAAATATAGCTAATTTCCCCTTAGGCTTTATATAGATTTATAGATTATATCCTTAATTTAACTACAAAATTATCAAAAATGTATTATCTCCTAATAAAATTAGGAGAAATCCTATTTATCTTAAATTAATATAGTTTAATAGCTATTAAGGTTAATACCTTAGGCTTAATAAATAGGGTCCGAAGGATAAAAATTTTTAGATAAGGGAACTTACTAAAGTCCTAGGGTATTAGTCTTAAGCAAATTTCAAGGATTAATAGGCGGGTTTAGATAGTCTAAATCCGCCTATCTAGAAGTACGTATAGTATAGCTAATCGGATCTTAGAGTTTTTCAGCCGAAATCGCCTATTTATAATATATCACCTAAAATCTATACTAATCCCTATCGCTATCCTACGCGTAAATAGACCCCCGGTCGTAATTTCCTAGTCTCTATTTATCTACTTACTTATAACTTATAAGTAGTTTCTATCCTCTTAATTCTACTTTATAAACTTAAGCTCTTCTCTTATCTACCCGGGAAAATATTATAATAAACTTAAGATTATTCCTTATCTTTCTATAGAGATAATATTAACCTAATCCTAGAACTAGATATCTTAATTAGTTAATAAATAGCGCCTACTTTATGTTCTTTAGGTAGTGACTAGATATTAACTTAGCTATACTCTTATCTAGAGATTATTAAAGACTAGGTCCTCTATATAGAAATAAATAAAGACGAGTTTATTAAGTAGTAGCTTATAATATCGATTAGAAGTAAGCTCTATAAGAAGAGTTACTAGTTTTTTAATGTAAAGAAACGCTATTTAGATAGGTAGAGATCTTTCTATTAAGTCGTATATACCCGGACTAGGGATCTACGTATTTTATATAAGGAGTGTAGCTAGCTCCTTAACTATCCGAGTCGGAAAGGAAATAGGATAACACTAATAATAAGATATTTAAAAGGGGCTAAATACTAGAAACTAGCTAGTTATACTAGTAAGACTAATAATCTAAAAGAGCTTTTTAATCTATAAGTAAATTCTAACGGAGATACTATCGGTTCTATTTAGTTACTAATATATAATATTATTAGGGTTAACTCTACCCTCTATCCTAGCGATCCTCGTCGATAGAATTTAATAAGAAGGCTTTTATAGAGGATATAATAGACTTTATTACTAGTCTTCGTCTTCTATATCTTATTATTGAAAACCCTCTTTTCCGGAAGCTTCTCTAGCGAGCCTAAGTATCACTAAGGCCTCTTTAATTCCTATCCGCTAGAATAGTTTATCGATAAATATACTAGACCGGGTAAGAGAAATAATAATTAATCCTAGAATTACTACTAGAGGGAGCTAAGCTTTTAATCGCGCTTAATTACTAGATATCACTATTCTCTTAGGCTTTTATAGTAATCACTAGTTATTTTATCGATATTAATTAGAATTATAGAGAGTTCCTACTTAGATTCGAGCCCCTAGAAGGTACTTATTCTAGTAAGAATCTTAGCTCGGTTCTTCTTACCCGCCTTAAAGACTACGATATTACTTATCGGATTTTAGTAATTATAACCGATAATACCTCGAATAACTAAACCTTAATAGATAGTCTAAATAATAAGATCGAAACTCTAGCCGAGTCTACTAGTACACTAATAGTTAGAGTTCTATATATTATATATATTATTTAACTAAGCCTTAGAGATCTTCTAATTTATATAAAGCTTAAGCTAAGGAATAAGTATACGGAGAGAGAATTCTAACCCCGTCTAAATAGTAGGAAGAAAGATATTCTATTAACACTTAATAAGGTACGTTAATTAAGTCTAATCGATACTTATATTACTAATATAGCTATAAGGTTCGGGTATTTATAGTCTTTATTAACGCTAGTCCCTAGCGCCGTGAATTATTTTTAAAGCTTTAATTAGGGGATATAACCTTAGTTCCGATCTAAGATATAAAGACTCGCTAGAACTTAATATTCCTAATACTTCGCCGCGTAAAGCGGATCCGGTCTACTTATTATACCTTCTACACTAAGAGTGGATATAATTAGTTTCTCTTAGATCGAGAGGAGTAGCGTTAGATCGATTACCTTCTCTATATTACCCGACCCTTCTATAACTTTACTATAGTTCTTTACTAAACTAAAGATATTACTATCTATAATATCTTCTAGATCTATAACGTACTATTTAAATACCTTAAGAAATTACTAAACTAGCTCCGACGGAAAAAGGTAAGCTAGAAGTAAGCGATACGATAAGCCCTAGAAGTAGGAAAGCGGAAGCTAGTAGTCTACTATAGAAAGATAATAAATACCTATAGTTATCTCTATATAATTAGCACAATCCTTACCCTATCGCATAAGCTTAACTACTTTTCTAGTAATAAATAGTCCGAGAATAAGTATAAATAGCGTACGATATACCGAGATAGTTTCTTTAACTATATCCAGCCCTACTAAGTACAATTATCGAAGCGTCCTAGTTTACTAACTCACTCTACGATACCCGTAATAGGCTTAAGGCTTTCGGTAATACTAGACCGGGAGAGTAAGGAGAGCTAGGGAGACGAGATTTAAAGATATCTTAATAGTAGTAAGTTAACTATACTCTAGTAAGTAGAAGTAGGCTAATTCTAGAACACCTTAGGTATAGTTAAAGAAGACCCGCTCGAGTTCTAGAGAAAGTAAGAGTCGTCGCTACTAGCCCTCGTAAGCGTAGTACGCGACGTTCTCTCTATCCTAGCGATAGGTGTAGGTATAGAGCGTCTCTTTAATTCTGTACGGGATATATATCACTATCGTCGAGGATCACTAAAGCTAACTAGTATTTAGGATCTAATAATATATATATACTCGGCTAAGTTTAAACTTACTAGTCGTTATTTAGAGACTATAAAGTAGGATAGATTTAGGAATAAGAAGGAGGCCGAGGATAAAGAGGTAGACTCTAATGGTGGAGATGATTATGTAGATAGGATTAGTGACACTAAGGAATAAGATCTTATATCTAATCCGAGTTTAGATTAGTTAACCGTCGAGGCCTATAACTAGTAAGTACCCTTACTAGGTAATCAGGCTAGCGATAGCGATGAAATTAGCTTAGCTAGTAAGGAAGGCGATACTGATGAGGAAAGTGATGACGGTCTGGTTCTTCTATTGCTAGAAGGAATTAGCCGAAAGCGCTTATCGGGGAGGATATATAAACCTTCTAAGCGGCTTAAGGATTATGAAACCTATTAAAAATGAACTAATACTATTTCCACTGGACTAGATATAATTGAGTTTCCTTGTATCCCTTATACCTTAAGATACTCTAAATGTTATGATATTTCGATGAGACTATTCACACACTGATATTGGGGCCTCAGGCATGCTTGGACCGAGGGTTCTGCCAAGGCGGTAGCCATCCGGCGGTCAGTCGGTGGCCCCTCGGCCGCGATACGCGACAGCCACGCTGCATGCAGGCCGCACCCACAGTATGTGCCATGCGTTGGCCATGCGGTGGCCTTTCGCCATGGTTTCCCCCTTACTTCGTGTTTGATTCCTGTTTGCACAAAAGATGATGTATTTAAACAGATGCTTGAGGAAGTGGGATTCATCTTCCTCAAGAAACAGTCTTTGTCTCAATCTGACTTGGTGCTTTCCTCTCCTACCTAGTTGACAGGCCATCTACCCTGTAAAGTAGATANCATAGCTACTAATAGTAAATACTAAGAGGGAAGAGTCTAACTTATATAAATTATAAAGATTCTATATAGACGCGACCGATAAATAAAGGATCCCTAAGTAAATTAATATATCGCGATTAAATAATTAAACTAAGCCGCTAATTAGATAATAGTAGCTTACTATATAGGTCAAACCTATTTTAAACCACCAGAAACCGCAATAAACCATTATAAACCATAAGAAACTATTAATAAACCGTAAGAAACTATTAAAAAACCGTAAGAAACTATTAAACTTTTTTCCGCCGAAAAACCATCTCCTTTATAACTAACCTAGCTAGCATTTCTCTACCTAAGGTAATAATCTAGTGACTAGGTCTATTTTTAGGTAGAGGTCCTACTAATTTTATAGGCTATATACGTTATAATTATTAAATTAATATTATCTTTATAAGTAAGATAATTCGTAATTAATTAGTACTAATTATAGCCTTATAGCACCTTTAGTTATAAACTTATAGGGAAAACGTAGTAATCATAGAGAGGTATACGTTTAATACGTACGTTAAATATATATTCTTATAACTAAATATTAAGGAATATCTAATACCTAATATTTTTAACCACATATCGTTTAATATACTTAAAAGCGAAAGAGTAAATTATTACCTCTACTAATTAATCTATATATAAGTGAATTACTATCGATTTCATAGCTTAGGTGTAGAAAAAAAGGATCAAGTATAATTATAAATAATACAAAGTTAAATAATAGTAATATATTAGTATGAATTAGCAGCTTTATATATACTAAGACCTGGATTTTATGCAAAAATGGTTTTTATTAGGGCCCCATTAGGGAACCGCAATGATTTATAGGTTAGGTGCGGTTTAGGCTGTTCTAAACCGCACCTAATGCGGTTTAGGTTTTAGGGGTAAGTTTTACCCCTAATTACGGTTTTTAGCGCAGTCTACTAGTAGCTTCCTTTATAAGAGTTAGTATCGGCCTATAGATATATATATGGCTATTAAAGTTAGTTAACTAAGCGGCCCGCCGGCTAACGGCCCGGACCTAACCATCCTTTTCTAGCGGAGAGATCCTTCTATATCTACCTCTTTAATAGAGAAGTTTTATATAATAAATTGGCCTATCTAGCCACGGATACTAATATCTAGTAACTTCCTAATCTATTAATTCGTCGAATCATTAATAATTAATCGTATTATAGATTATATTATTGATTTAACTAAAACGCTACTACCTAAACTACCTGAATCGTGTACTTAAGTACCCTTTTACTTATTAGTTTAGTAGTTTAGATTTAACAAATAGATCTAATCGATCTATTAATATTAAGTCCTTCTTTTAGTTATCCTTTACTATTAGATATCATTAAGATCTAGGTATTAGAGGATTATCTATCTTAGTCCTATTCGCCAGAAGAGATCTTCTATCTTAATTAGTAAACCTTCGTCCTTTATAGATCTTTCCTTTTAGATATACTAGGATCCGTTAGTTAGAAATACCGAAATAGCTATATTAAGCTTTAGAAAGATAAGCTTCTAGCCTATAGCTAACCTAGATAGGACTGAAATTACCCTAATTAATATAGTATATATATCTAGACCTCGGCAGAGTCCGTCCATAGACACCCCTAAGGTGTCCATGACCCGTCTATAGACGCCCCTCTAGTGTCTAAAGTCTAACTACGCTAAGTCTAGTCTAGCCTAGCCCGCGTACGCTAAGTCCTAAACCTATCTAAACCCGCCTATTTATATATAAAATCCTTACATAAATCTGATCACTTAGCAAAATAAAAGACTATTATTTACTATCGTTCTTATTCGTTACACTACTAGATCCTAATATTATTATCTTCCTTAAGGAAATCCTATGAAATATCTATATATCTTTAATTATCTATACTATTACCTTCTAATTAAATAATATAATTAATATTATTATTATAGGCTTATGTTTTCTAAAACGTAATATTAGTTAAGCAATATTAAGCTTAAAAAAATATATTTTACCTCTAGGACTACACTAGGATTTATTTAAGGAAGTATATCTAGTATAAGTATAAAAATATAGCTAATTTCCCCTTAGGCTTTATATAGATTTATAGATTATATCCTTAATTTAACTACAAAATTATCAAAAATGTATTATCTCCTAATAAAATTAGGAGAAATCCTATTTATCTTAAATTAATATAGTTTAATAGCTATTAAGGTTAATACCTTAGGCTTAATAAATAGGGTCCGAAGGATAAAAATTTTTAGATAAGGGAACTTACTAAAGTCCTAGGGTATTAGTCTTAAGCAAATTTCAAGGATTAATAGGCGGGTTTAGATAGTCTAAATCCGCCTATCTAGAAGTACGTATAGTATAGCTAATCGGATCTTAGAGTTTTTCAGCCGAAATCGCCTATTTATAATATATCACCTAAAATCTATACTAATCCCTATCGCTATCCTACGCGTAAATAGACCCCCGGTCGTAATTTCCTAGTCTCTATTTATCTACTTACTTATAACTTATAAGTAGTTTCTATCCTCTTAATTCTACTTTATAAACTTAAGCTCTTCTCTTATCTACCCGGGAAAATATTATAATAAACTTAAGATTATTCCTTATCTTTCTATAGAGATAATATTAACCTAATCCTAGAACTAGATATCTTAATTAGTTAATAAATAGCGCCTACTTTATGTTCTTTAGGTAGTGACTAGATATTAACTTAGCTATACTCTTATCTAGAGATTATTAAAGACTAGGTCCTCTATATAGAAATAAATAAAGACGAGTTTATTAAGTAGTAGCTTATAATATCGATTAGAAGTAAGCTCTATAAGAAGAGTTACTAGTTTTTTAATGTAAAGAAACGCTATTTAGATAGGTAGAGATCTTTCTATTAAGTCGTATATACCCGGACTAGGGATCTACGTATTTTATATAAGGAGTGTAGCTAGCTCCTTAACTATCCGAGTCGGAAAGGAAATAGGATAACACTAATAATAAGATATTTAAAAGGGGCTAAATACTAGAAACTAGCTAGTTATACTAGTAAGACTAATAATCTAAAAGAGCTTTTTAATCTATAAGTAAATTCTAACGGAGATACTATCGGTTCTATTTAGTTACTAATATATAATATTATTAGGGTTAACTCTACCCTCTATCCTAGCGATCCTCGTCGATAGAATTTAATAAGAAGGCTTTTATAGAGGATATAATAGACTTTATTACTAGTCTTCGTCTTCTATATCTTATTATTAAAAACCCTCTTTTCCGGAAGCTTCTCTAGCGAGCCTAAGTATCACTAAGGCCTCTTTAATTCCTATCCGCTAGAATAGTTTATCGATAAATATACTAGACCGGGTAAGAGAAATAATAATTAATCCTAGAATTACTACTAGAGGGAGCTAAGCTTTTAATCGCGCTTAATTACTAGATATCACTATTCTCTTAGGCTTTTATAGTAATCACTAGTTATTTTATCGATATTAATTAGAATTATAGAGAGTTCCTACTTAGATTCGAGCCCCTAGAAGGTACTTATTCTAGTAAGAATCTTAGCTCGGTTCTTCTTACCCGCCTTAAAGACTACGATATCACTTATCGGATTTTAGTAATTATAACCGATAATACCTCGAATAACTAAACCTTAATAGATAGTCTAAATAATAAGATCGAAACTCTAGCCGAGTCTACTAGTACACTAATAGTTAGAGTTCTATATATTATATATATTATTTAACTAAGCCTTAGAGATCTTCTAATTTATATAAAGCTTAAGCTAAGGAATAAGTATACGGAGAGAGAATTCTAACCCCGTCTAAATAGTAGGAAGAAAGATATTCTATTAACACTTAATAAGGTACGTTAATTAAGTCTAATCGATACTTATATTACTAATATAGCTATAAGGTTCGGGTATTTATNGGATGTAGATAGCAGTGAGAGAGGCCTCATTCCAAAGATAGCTTGGTAGGCCAGCACCCTGGGTCATCTGCCTAGCCATCGCGGTTATAAGCGCCCTATAGCGCTCGGCAAAAGGATTTTGAGATGGTTGGTAAGGAGGAGATAGCTCTAGGTTCAGACCACGAGCTCTAACCTCGGCAGAAAGGTCTGGTAGAAGGGCGGTTTCACCGTCGGCGTGTATAGTAAGAATCTTTAGGTCGAATTGGGTCTCAAGGAATTGGATTTGGCCAAAAAGGGAAGTGGTCGAAAGGGTCTTATCGGTAAGATCCTCGCTAATCTGATACTTCGTGACAGGATCAACACAGTGGGATAGGTATTTAGTCCTAGCTAGAGATGGCGGTTGGTGGATGAGATCCCAATGGATAGATTCGAAAGGCCTAGTGTACTCGATTGGTCGTCGAGAGATTTGCTGTTTAGCCTTAGAAACTTTGCAGGTTTCACACACATAGCTAGGTAGGGTGGTCAAATCGATCGAGACATTAGATGAGTGGTCAACTAGATGGGATAGGACCTCGTGATTCACATGACCTAGCCGCTGGTGCCAAAGGTCTAGCGAGGCTATCGCGTGGCGAGGTGCGTAGGAAGATGTGAAGGCCAATTTGCTAGGGTCCTTAATGAGGTCTAATTCGATAGGATTAGGTAGGGTAGGAATCCTAGAGACCTAATTGGCTGTGTTAATAGGAGATTCGGGAGCCATGCCATTAACTGTTGATTGGTCCCATTTGATGAGGTATAGACCAGATTTCTTATTCAATCGGCAAATAGGTTTACCGTTCGATTCCTCCAGTATGCAATCTCTCCCTCGTAGGTATAGGCCTGCACTAGCAGCTTTCTTAGTAGAGAGTAGATTCATATGGAAACCAGGCGCGTAGGCAACATCCTTGAGATTGATCTTAGTCCCATCTAGGCTATCGGTAGGTCGGAAGCTTGTCCTTCTAAACCCTAAGATGGCAGTCTCTGTATTACCTACTCTTACAGAGGAGGGAGATAGCTAATAGTCGGTTAATAGGTCGAGGTTATTACAAATGTGTAGGGTTGACCTAGTGTCAAAACACCATATATTATTAGCCGGTTGGTTAGTGTGAAACGAATTGAATACGCGGTTAGCCTAAAGAAGAGATGAGACCTTCTGCTTAGGGACGTACGTGCTAAACGCTGCCCTAGTAGTCTTATCTTCCTCTGACTTAGCCGTTAGATTGGTCGAATTAGTCGAATTGGTCGTTGGTTAGTGCTTAGTAATCGCGCGCTTATAGGCAGTTCTGAACTTCTAATTCCTACAGGCCTCTTTGAAACGGTCTTCTGCTGCTTTATCAGATTGCCAGTTAGGTGGCCTAGCCTATAGGTTGACGTATGGGCAATCGTTGAATCGGTGGTTGCCATCGTTTAGCTAGCTATGATAGGGGCAAGTAGGTCGGCTGTAGCTATCGAAATTAGTCTAATTGCCACTGCTGTTATTAGTAGGATTACCGCTGCTAACGCCGCTGTTAACGCCGCTAGCGCTGGTAATAGCTTCTGTCCTATCTGGATTTCTGCCTTAGAAGGTCGTCCTATAAGCAAATTTAGCCTGGTGAATTGGCGGAGCTAGGCGGATAGACTCTGTATAGAGATTAATGAGGGCGGGAAACTCTAGTAAAACGCCGAACGAATAGACGCCGCTTTACTCGTGGATACGATTCATCTAAACAGTAACAAAACTAGGTGACAGTGGGGTAATTACCTTAAGGAACTCGTAGATGATTCGCTCAGTATCCTCGAATTTAGATAGGCTAATCTCTCTAGCTTTAGTGTAGCAAATCAGCCACTTCTGAACCTATGCATCGTAATTAGTCTTTAGCGGCGGCTGTGTGCGCAGATTTAACTAGTTCTTAGAAACCTGGCGCTTACGAGATAAATTAGTAGGCGTATACATTAGACGAAACATGTTAATAACGTTACGTAGAGAGGATTGTGATAGGATTAGTCGTTTGTTATTAGTTGAAACTGAGTTACGAATCCCTTACTTCAGACGGTTAATTGATTTCTGGTAGTGACGGAAGCGGTCTAGTTGGCGGTCATAGTCGCGTAGGATAAGATTATAGCGTGTGAGAGCGTTACCTGCTAAATTAGGAAGATCTCCTAGTAAACTAGTAGTAGGGTACTCTGGTTCTTTAGGTGGCTGCCTGAGGTATTCGACTGCCACTTCGGGGTTTATGTAGACCCATAGTCCCCACGTAATTGCTTAGTCTTTGACTGCTGTATACCACTGAATCCAATCGGCTGAGGTCCTTAGCTAGAAGACCAGCTAGTTAGTTTCTGACATAGTGGTAAATAGTAGGTAGGAAGCAATTGAAAAGATAGAATAGAACAAATTGGTTAAGTAAACAAGATAGAAGGTATAAGATCAAAGGTCAAAGGTATACGACCGGCAAGAAGGGCCAAACCAACAGAATTCCGCAAATCGTGCGATCTGATTGGTCAAAGTCAAGGCCGTCGGTCGGGGGGTTAAGGTCTTTTGTCTAGTTTGAGACGGTCGGGCTCATAACTTATAGATCCTAGTGTATCGGGGGCTTATCCATATAGGACGAAAGGGGACTAGGCAGTAGCTTCCTCTTGGTCATAGGATCCTACTGTCTAGGAAAGGAAAGAATGTCTTGAGAACAATAAAGTCGATTGAACTGCTGGCTAAACAGTGGTGTAAACGAGCGTTTAAATACACGATTTGCAGTGGTTTAGGCAGCAAGGAAATAGGGCAGAGATCTAATAATCTGATAGATCTTAATGCAGGATAGAAATGTGTAGAAAGGACGTCGGGATCCTTAGTCAAATAGCCAATTAGGCCATGGTCGATATCTCTGTTGAAGAGATGCATATAGAGGGGCTTTCTGCAGGGGAAAAACAATGGTCCGGCCCGGCAGGCTGCCGGGCCCTCAGGCAACACATAAGCACACACACATAAGCATATACCCCCACACACCCACATAGGCTGACACTATATCTAGTCTATAGCTTTAATATTATATCGTAGCTTCGTGTTAGCGACTTAAAAGAACGTTAGGTTATAGGCTAGGTTAGCTTAGCTATTAAATATAGTTAGCTAGTAGCGTGGTTAGTAGCCTAAGGAACGAAATTATCTATTTACGGGACCTATAGGCGCAAAATTCGGAAGATAAGTAGTTCTTACACTAGAAAGCCTAGGGCACTCTAAACAATTAATAGGGAATAGGATAAATAGGGCTAGTAGAAGAAAATATCACCCTAAGCCTACGCATAAGACCACGAGCTGAAAATAAATACCTATACACCGGCTTATTAAAGCAATCAGACTCGTTCGTATAGATTAAATAGCTCTGCACCTAGAAGGCGTAAGAAGGTAGAAGAAGCGAAAGGCGTTTAAGGATAAAAGTGACAGAGGACTAGTTTTAAATCGGTGACTCACCTCGAGGGGAGGTTCTAGCCCCACTTCCTCGTCGCACTGATCTGCATCACGTGCATTTCCTAATAGTCGAGGATCTCCCACTCTCGTAGCATCGACTCAGCCTTCAAAGCCTTCAAGCTAGCTTTGTGCAAACCCACGGATTGTAACCCCTTTCACTCGGTTCCGTTTCAGGGCACTTTAAACCTTTGAGCTCATTGTAGACCCACCCCCGGGCCAGCCTCCCAAACACCAAAGGCCAACAGTCTTTGTATCTAGGTTTATGCCTTATCACAAAACGTTGGTTTTCGGGCTATGGGATGCGGGCTAGTTTCCCATCACCTAGTGTTAGTCTCCCCCTCATACTGTAGCATGTCGCAGGTCAACAAGCTGTGCAACAAGATCAGAGGCCATTTCCCCATGATCATCCGAAATATGCCGAAATCGAGTATTCTCAACCAGGGTGTCCGCCTCGCATGAGATATAGAGAATAACCAACATTCTTAGGGAAAAAAAATCCATCTGGCTCTTGTCTACCTGTCTGCTCGTAGGTATGTTCTAGCAGATCAAGGATATGTGTCATAGTTCGCCCGTTAAGAGGAAAGTTGCAAAGGTCGCGATGAAGTGACTTCAAGCTCATATGGGAAAGCTCTCGTTAAGGGATTTTTAGCTATTGCAAAGACTTGATTGGCCCAAATTTACTCCCAGTTCCACTTTGGAGTACCATAAACTTGATCTGCCTACAATGATCTGCGCTACAGTATTATTGTACTGTATCTGCACGAAGTACTCTGTACTCCTTCAATCCTGTTGCTGATTCTGGCCGCTGATTCTGGCCGCCTCATACATTTTCAAGCTCGAAGAGACTCACGATAACATCATCACGCCCAGTATACAGCCTCTCATACTTCGCCGCTTCATCATCAATTGGTGACGCGCTGCGCACGCCGATGCCCTGAAACGATGAAGAAAGCGAGAAATATAACAACAAGTGAATGCGCACACGCTCGAACTTAATCTACCTCCCAGTCGTTTCTGTACTCGGTGTTCGACTGAGGTAAGAATATCCTCTGCGGCTCCCTGTGGGCACCGAATAAAATCGCGGCAGGCGTGTTTAGGCATTGTTGCCTTAGGTCGCTACTTCAATCTATCCAACATTTTAGCCAGGGGACGAACAGGCTCGGCCACGAGGCAAATGATGATCGCTGACTTCTTCACTGACCCACTATGCCATTCCCCCGAAATTGACCGTTCTATGTATTCGAAATTCTGAATGCGCATGCCTGAAGTCTCATATTTACGAATATATTTTCAGGTTAATTCATTCACCTGCAACGCAATTTTCCCGCCGTTAAAATAAAAGTGAAGGTTAATCCGGATGGATTCAGAGATTAGACTTCAGGGGCGAGAAAGAGTAAGTCTGGTTGTATTGGGGATAGATTCTTTAGACGCTATCTTTGCTCCTTTACTGTAAGGTCATGAAGCCTGCATGGCTGCTACTTATTTTTCCGGAACCTTTGAATCTCGATATGCGCCATGAATTTATCCATCCAGTATTGACCGTTTTCTCCTGTCATTGGAACATGGCCTTGCATGCGATCCTTTGAGTTCGGGAGAGGGTTCGCCGTGACTTGCTTGAGCAGCAAACGTTGGACGAGCCCCTTTCGGCTCGGCTGCTGAACGCAGCCCGGCGTTATATCCATCGGCAGAGTTCAGCGTAAGAGACCCAAATCGACTGCTATAACGCTTCTCTGTCAAATGGTGAAGTGCTTCCTCCGTCATGGAACCAACCAGTTGCGCCGAGTTGCCCTTAGATACGGCTTTCTTGACTTCAAACAGATCAGCCAAAGTAGTCACCACCACTTGGTCGCTGTCACCGTCCGCAATGACCTCTCCGACTCTATATATCTTCTGACGTGAAACTTCTTTTGCCGCTTTGCATACCTCTAAGCACTGCATAGAGGCATTGATATCTTCTTGTAAACGAGACCTCTCTTTCTCATCACGAGGTCTGTTCTTCAAGACTAGGCTCTCTAGGCGATCTTGAAGTTGATTGATGATTGCCGAGAAGTTATCCTGATTCTCGTTCAGGGCCTGACGTGTGAGTAATTCGGCTTCGAACCAATCTTGTTCATTGTCCTCAGTGCTGTCTTGTGGTCGGTTTTGCGGAAACGAAAATTTTCGGTTTGCCAAAGATTCGATATAATTTCTGGCATCTTCGCAAACACGAAGACACTGTTTGGTAACTTCTCGTTCGTCATCTAAGCCGATGGTTGAATCAGACGTCCGTATGCTGTCGTAATTAACCCGTTCCATCTTCTCATCAATTCGCTGCAGATGCACCTCGAGGTTATAGGACGTGTCCTGAATCATCTCGTTGTACTGCTTTAGGACTTGCTGGGACACTTTGGCATTATGTCTAATAAGCGCGTTAGATATGCACCTCGAGCAAAGCAGGTTTAACCAACATGTTCAGGGTTCCTAAACCGACGGAAATTGTCGACTTATAACCAGATATAGTATCTATAAATTCATGGATATCTCCTCTCATGAATTCCATCTTGGTCCAATCTCGAATTCCCGTCTTGGATTTCCGCCAAAAAGACTCCATGGACTGTTCGAACTCTCGGCAAACTTTGCTACATCGATCAATCGGCCCATGCAGGAGCTCCAACATTGAGGTCTCTGTGTCAAGAACTTGCTTCAAGGCGTCCAAAATTTTGCCAAGATCTTGGAGCTCATCCTGAAGCCTTCCAAGGGTTTTGTCACGACCCCTATAGCGTGAAACAGCATCGTATAGTGATTTCGTTGATTGAACCGCAGCTGTAATAACAGCAAGTGCCGAAGCAGTAATGCTCAATGGATCCGCCATCGCGCAACTTTGTTGTAAGACGTCTTTGTAGTTCTATCGACGGAGGGAGAAATAAATCTAAGGAGGAACGTCCCTCTGTGAACCAAGGGCGGGCATGTTCAAATACCTGCCCCGCCCGTCCTTATTCAGGTATATCACGTGCCGCACATTATTCGCCAGATTAGCGCCATGGCTGTGCTTCGGTGATTACCACCCGCATCGATGGTGTTTCCAAATCCAATCAATCTATGTTCGCAGTCCTGTAGTGGAGCAGCATGATTAGACCCTCTGAAGAGTTAGGGATATAGGAGCTTCCTTCGTTCTTGCACACTACACAGTGCAGTGGGGTTCGCTTAAAGCTGGGAGGATTTGGCCGGGATGGCAACGTGGATGGCCACGTGCCTTGTATTTCTTCAATAGGACAGACCACCTGCGCCGGAAGGGTGGAAATTCTCGAAACAGACAAGGAATCTTGCCTTTATTAGATTTGAAATTCTGTGGTTGGCTGATCGCTACTCCTTTCTCCACCTTGGGGAGCCATCTCTTCTCTTTTAGAACATCATTTTGCAGTTCGAGAGTCACCTAGTTTTTTTGCCAGCTCTGTAGGCTCATCTACGCTCATTCCTAGGAGCTGATAGGGCTACATAACGCAAACACTATTGTGGTTTTGAGACTGAAAGATGGCAAGCCAGTAGGACAATACAGAGTGTAACTATCTCTGTCAAAGGCAACTTTCGCCTAGTCTGAGGATGGCGCCTACGCCACCTGCCTCTCCACGGATTCTTTAGGGGGCATCATACTGAAATTCTGATATCCCTGCGCCTCAAAATAGTGGCCGTCGGCGATTTTTTGCGTACCGTCACTGAAAAGGTTGTACTGGCGATTATTGTCGCCATACTGATTGGCAGAGTTGGGATGCTCGGCCAGATCGGACTCGGTAAGTGTTGGGGTCGCTTTCGCCAGCTGCTCTCGAGCATCTGCTAATAGCTTGACCTGCATTTGTATCTCAGTCGGAAACATATGGTGTGAAAAAAGAGCTTCCAGATCCTCCAAAATGCCATCCATCAACGTCTCGACTCGAAGCTTGCCTTGCTTAATAACAATTGCCCGATACACGGAAGAGTCGTATTTGACCTTTGACTTCTTTGCAATTTTCTTGAAGATCTCTTGCAGCTTGTCGGCCTTTTCATCGCAGCTATAGAGGATAGTCTCTAGCGCCTTGGCCTCGTTGGAGAATTTGAGTTTCTTTGCCGGACTCTTTGCATCTCGAAGGGTTTGTTCCATGAGCGGAAGCAATTTTTTCACTTCTTGGAAGGCTTCCGGTAGGCCATGGAGGTCTTTAATGGGGTCATAGGCCTCCGCTATGCCTTCTGCAGCCTCGATAAGGACTGCAATATGGTGGGGATGTACTAAGCCGGACTCTTTCAGAAATTGTTGGCAGTCGCTTTTCCCTTTGGAATTCCAATAGAAGTCGAGCATTGGCTGTCTGTATTGGAGGTTCCTGAAATATTTTCGGAGTTGTTGTCGCCGCTCTAGAGCACAGTAGAATACCGGCTCCCCTCCGTTTTCATCCATCATGGTATTTGGACAGAGGCCCCCGTTCGAACAATGCTGAAACGTACCGTTTTCATTGAATCCAGCGTCACAGTTCGTTGTGTCGGGAGAGAGCTTTTCTATCTCTCTTTGTATATCTGCCATCTCCAAGGTATAATTGATTGGAAGCACTACAACTTCGATTTCTTTGTTGCTTTGTGTTCGTATAGCATGAATCTAAGATTTTTGTCAGATTCTTAACATTGACCATTCAGCAAAAGTTAACTAACCTTGACCTCCTGGATTTTGACGGCGGAGCGCAGAGAGATACGCTTCCACCATCCGCGACAATTTCTCAGACTATGGATTTCGATTCCATCTTCGCCTTGTTTGATAGGTATATCCCTAGCAAGGAAGCGGGATCCTCGGCTGAAACATATCCATATGCATGATTCATAACCATTTTTGACTGCCTTTTCGCACAGGCTTTTAATATTCGATGATCTCGCATTGGATTCTGGCGCAAGAAAAGGATTGTATTCTGTTTCCTTGACAGAGTCTATCTCACAGGGACTCTCGTCAGAACCAAACAATTAAATTCAGTTGGAACACCAACTCACCGTGCGTTATGGTCAATTCGTCAGTTCCGTTTGTGGATTCAATGCTCATTATGCCTCGATATTGAGAGTATTCTTGGTCTTGGATTGTTTAGTTGGAGAAATGCGGGCGGAGCGGTGCTTATATGCGTAGCACTATACTAAAAATAACCTTTGCGAGATAAAAGTCTCAATGTTGTGATTGAATTTACATTGGCGCTCAGGACCGACGGCTCAAACATTTCAAGGCGGTGGCGCCAATACATGGGCGTTCTTGCACCGGGAAGATTCTCCTACGCTATCACCGCCACCGGGCATACTCGCTATGAACCGTCTTCCTCCACAAGTGATTAAGCACAGTTTTCCAATAGGTTCAGTGCGGGCGCTAAGAGTGGCGGAGGGTATAAAATGGCTAAAAATACGAAAAGAAATCTTCCAACTAGAAAGACTTTCTTATGTGGCTGGCAATCTTGAAACAGCCTATAGCACAAACGCATCAGATTCGTAATGCTACATATAGGTTGGCGGCAAATGGTTGGCGAATAAAATGCCCCTTGTACTCGGTCGCATCCACTGTCGAAGATATTAGACCCTGCTCTGCGAGGTCGATACTATTTTGGTATGATATACCATGGCGAGAGCTTTGAAGTGACGAGCTGAGCGATTCCCCCGACTAAATTTGCCTTTTTTAAGAAGAAATCTTTCATAGAAAATTGCTTTTCCGTCAAGGGAGTAATTTATAAAAGCGGATCAATTATTCAAATAGCAAAGATGACGTAAATATGTGGGCTCACCCGAGTGCGAACAAAACTACGCATACACATTATAGCTAGCTAATGTTCTTTGCTTGTTCTTCCGATGCCACAGATTCCCTTAATACAGCCAGTGTTCAATCAATATAGTAACAAGGATGGTTCGATATACTGTTAGTCAGCTTCACAAAGTTCAAGAAACCCCCTCTTTGCGTTCTCAGAGGATGAATGCAGGACGAACTGCTCCTGCTGAGTAGCCACGCGAATGAGAGGTTCGAACGGCATTATCCGCTTAGTGGCTTTCACAGAAACTCTCTATGAGGTGCAACTATCAGTCTTAATATCATCATGGACTACTTCCCACTAGAGGCGGACGTTTGAGGGGCCACTAGGTTCTAACACCCGCATTTAGTTTAGTATACTAGTAACTTATAAGTAGTCTAGCTATAGATTGTCGATAGGACCGCGGATACCGTGGGTAGTGCTCTAGTTTTCCGAAAACCGAATCTTACTAGTAAATATACCTAAAAAGTCCCCCTTACGCACGGGGATAATAGAATAGGCGAACAAAGAGCTAGTATCTTTAGGTAGGAGAAATGTGAATATAGACTTATCTCCTTTAGAGTCTAATACTAATTAGTAGCTAGAGGGTACGTATAAAACTTTAGGAGAGAAAGTCTATAAGCCCTTTTTCCTAAAGCTTTCTTCTTCACTAGCGAAGGCCTATTTATTTTTAGTATTATTCTAGGAGGACTCGTGAACTTTTAGCCTCTCTTTAACTTAGGGGTTCTTAAGATTAGATAGGCGTATAAGGTTACCTTTCGCGAGTCTAAGAGCCCGCGTTTCTAGTTATTCGATATAAGGTCTATATTAGGTCTCCTAATTTATCACTATATCTATAAGGAAGATTTTTAACGTCTTCGGATATCCCTTATAATAGCTGTCGAATTCTTTAGTACGGTAATAGAGAACTTTGTTAATACTAGCTTTACGTATTTAGAAGAGGGTTTTCTAGAAAATTATTATGATATTTCGATGAGACTATTCACACACTGATATTAGGGCCTTAGGCATGCTTAGACCGAGGGTTCTGCTAAGGCGGTAGCTATCCGGCGGTTAGTCGGTGGCCCCTCGGCCGCGATACGCGATAGCCACGCTGTATGTAGGCCGTACCTATAGTATGTGCTATACGTTGGCTATGCGGTGGCCTTTCGCTATGGTTTCCCCCTTACTTCGTGTTTGATTCCTATTTATATAAAAGATGATATATTTAAATAGATGCTTAAGGAAGTGGGATTTATCTTCCTTAAGAAATAGTCTTTATCTTAATCTAACTTAGTGCTTTCCTCTCCTACCTAGTTAATAGGCTATCTACCCTATAAAGTAGATACTTCCTTAATAATTCTGTTTCTTCTTCTTTAACTACCTAGGAGAGATAGTACCTAGGACTCGCTCTACTCCCTCTACCGAAGAGGTACCGAATATCTCTCGAAACCTTAACGAGTTAACCACTATTAAGGATAAAACACTTTATAACGCTTAAACTACCCTACCGGACCTTAATAATAGCCTTATAGCTATATAGGCTACTATCGAGAAGCTTTAACGTTTAAAGGACTTATAGGATTAAGTAGACCGCTTTAAATCTAAGGTTCTAGGTCGGAGCTATAACGATCTCCCGCCGATTCCCTACCGGGACCCCTTTTAGTCGTCTAGAAAAGACTAAGAGATTAAGCTTAAAAACCTACCTACCTTTACGCGGGACTATACTCTCTAGAAACGCTAGGAGTAGCTTCTTAACCTATAATAAATATTCGAGGGTGCTCTAAAGAAATACTATAACGATCGTACGAAGATCCTTAGGGCTATCAGTCATATAAACCTAACCTATCGGTAGAGGTAGTACCGATATACTAAAGAAAAAGGACCGACTCTCTCACGAGACCCTAAGGAAGACTAGCTTTACTTTAGGGATTAGACCCTAACTCTTATTAAGAATACGGCTAGCCTTAAATCGGATATTATAGGATAGCTTAAGAGAACCTACTAAGGCTAGGATAAAGACCCTCGCGAATTCTATATACGCCTAGACACTCTAGAATAATACTTTCTACGATCGGTAGAGAAGGAGAGAGCCCTTACCTTCTTTATAAAGCTTACTTTCGGCCTTTAAAATACTATCCGTCTCTACGTACTTAAGCTACCTAAGACACGCGAAGAGATAATCGACGTTACCTATCACTTCTAGGAATTAAATAAATCGGAGGCGGAACGTAAGCGAAAACGCGACAATAGGCCGTCGGATCCCTTACGAAAGAGAACCTTTAGGGATCCCTTATAAAAACCCTAATAAGATAGTCCTCCTCGCCTATAGAGAGGGGGTTACCGAGGCCGAGGATACCGAGGAAACGGTCGCTAAAGAGGTCGTTTCCCTAGCTATAATAACGGATTTACTCGCGAAATACTAGTAAGAGATAGCCGAATTACTTCCGACGAAGAATTAGATTATATTACCTATTATAGATATAGCGAGAAAGGATACTACGTTACCGACTACCCGAAAGGACCTTATAGGAAATCGGCTAAGGTATAGAACGCCTAGTAGGGAAACGGTAGCGAGACGGAGTAGACCCTATACCTTTATCTCTTCCTTTAGTAGGGTCTTATACTTACTTTTATATACTGATTACTATCCGAAACGATATCGAAACCTAGGCGGATCTCGATAGTAGAGCTAAGGTTAACCTTATTAGCTTCGAATTTATTAAAACCTATTAATTCTAATAAATAATACTAATAGAACTAATTATCCGTATTATTAATAATCGCTTAACCCTAACGTACGGAGTTTAGAGTATTCTAATAATCGTTACCGATTCGAGGGGTATTATACGCCGATTTACTCGCTCCTATATAGCGATTAATCGAGATCCCTAATTATCTAGAAGTCTAGTACTCCTCTCTATAATAATCCTCTATAACTACGATATATATATTACTAGACGAAGCGGTCTTTAGTGATTTAGAATACCCTCTATTAAAATTATACTAGCGAAGAAATTCGCGAAATAGACCTAAAACTATATATATATCTTCGCCGTAGTATATCTACCCGAAGAAATATAGCTACTAATTAATAGAGATACTACCGAAGAGCCGCCGAATCCTAACCGATTACTACCCGAACTTATAGAGGTTTATAACGCCTTTATATCTTAATATAACGATATCTTATCTTAATCTAATAACTACGACTACGTAATTAACCTACTACCCGATACCTAAGTGCTATACGGCCCTATCTACCCTTTATCTTAGAAGGAACTAGCGGAACTCCGCCGTTATCTCGACGAAAACCTTAAGAATAGCCGTATACGCGAGTCTAAAAGCCTAGCGGGGGCTCTAATCCTCTTTATACTAAAATCTAACAGAAGCCTACGTCTCTATATAGATTACCGGGGACTTAATAAGGTTTTAGTTAAGAATCGGTACCCTTTACCTCTTATTTCGGAGATTTTAGACCGGCTATCCGGTATAAAGATCTTTAGTAAGATCGATATCTAAGATACCTACTACCGAATTCGTATTAAGGAAGGAGATAAGTAGAAAATAGCCTTCCGTACGCGATATAGGAACTTTAAATATACTATTATACCGTTCGGCCTTACTAACGCACTAGTAACCTTTTAGAACTATATATATTTAACGCTTTATAACGTTCTCGACGTCTTTACGGTAGCTTATCTCGACGATATCTTAGTCTTTTTGTTAGACTAGGATTCCTATATAGACTACCTTCTTTAAGTGCTTAAACGGCTACGCTTAGTAGGTCTATACGCTAAATAAAGTAAGTACTTCTTCTATTAGGACTAGGTTGATTTCCTTAGCTTTATAATCTCCTCTAAGGGTATTTCGATAGATCCTTAGCGGGTTTCCGATATCGCTTCGTAGGAGGTTCTAAAGATATACCGGGAGATCTAGGTATTCCTAGGATTTTATAATTTCTATCGTAGATTTATCCGAAATTACTCTCGGATTACGCTTCCTCTTATAGGGTTACTAAAAGNTTACTCGCGAAATACTAGTAAGAGATAGCCGAATTACTTCCGACGAAGAATTAGATTATATTACCTATTATAGATATAGCGAGAAAGGATACTACGTTACCGACTACCCGAAAGGACCTTATAGGAAATCGGCTAAGGTATAGAACGCCTAGTAGGGAAACGGTAGCGAGACGGAGTAGACCCTATACCTTTATCTCTTCCTTTAGTAGGGTCTTATACTTACTTTTATATACTGATTACTATCCGAAACGATATCGAAACCTAGGCGGATCTCGATAGTAGAGCTAAGGTTAACCTTATTAGCTTCGAATTTATTAAAACCTATTAATTCTAATAAATAATACTAATAGAACTAATTATCCGTATTATTAATAATCGCTTAACCCTAACGTACGGAGTTTAGAGTATTCTAATAATCGTTACCGATTCGAGGGGTATTATACGCCGATTTACTCGCTCCTATATAGCGATTAATCGAGATCCCTAATTATCTAGAAGTCTAGTACTCCTCTCTATAATAATCCTCTATAACTACGATATATATATTACTAGACGAAGCGGTCTTTAGTGATTTAGAATACCCTCTATTAAAATTATACTAGCGAAGAAATTCGCGAAATAGACCTAAAACTATATATATATCTTCGCCGTAGTATATCTACCCGAAGAAATATAGCTACTAATTAATAGAGATACTACCGAAGAGCCGCCGAATCCTAACCGATTACTACCCGAACTTATAGAGGTTTATAACGCCTTTATATCTTAATATAACGATATCTTATCTTAATCTAATAACTACGACTACGTAATTAACCTACTACCCGATACCTAAGTGCTATACGGCCCTATCTACCCTTTATCTTAGAAGGAACTAGCGGAACTCCGCCGTTATCTCGACGAAAACCTTAAGAATAGCCGTATACGCGAGTCTAAAAGCCTAGCGGGGGCTCTAATCCTCTTTATACTAAAATCTAACAGAAGCCTACGTCTCTATATAGATTACCGGGGACTTAATAAGGTTTTAGTTAAGAATCGGTACCCTTTACCTCTTATTTCGGAGATTTTAGACCGGCTATCCGGTATAAAGATCTTTAGTAAGATCGATATCTAAGATACCTACTACCGAATTCGTATTAAGGAAGGAGATAAGTAGAAAATAGCCTTCCGTACGCGATATAGGAACTTTAAATATACTATTATACCGTTCGGCCTTACTAACGCACTAGTAACCTTTTAGAACTATATATATTTAACGCTTTATAACGTTCTCGACGTCTTTACGGTAGCTTATCTCGACGATATCTTAGTCTTTTTGTTAGACTAGGATTCCTATATAGACTACCTTCTTTAAGTGCTTAAACGGCTACGCTTAGTAGGTCTATACGCTAAATAAAGTAAGTACTTCTTCTATTAGGACTAGGTTGATTTCCTTAGCTTTATAATCTCCTCTAAGGGTATTTCGATAGATCCTTAGCGGGTTTCCGATATCGCTTCGTAGGAGGTTCTAAAGATATACCGGGAGATCTAGGTATTCCTAGGATTTTATAATTTCTATCGTAGATTTATCCGAAATTACTCTCGGATTACGCTTCCTCTTATAGGGTTACTAAAAGGAAGTAAGAATAGGCGGAAACCGGGATAGGTTAACCTAACCCTTACCGAAAGGTTAGCGTTTCGCCGCTTAATCTCCGCCTTCTAATTAGCTCCTCTATTAAGATACTTTAACCTATCTAAGCTAATTTAGCTAGAAACTAATACGTCTAATAGCGCGATAGCGGGAATCCTTTCCTAGCTAGACGATATAGGTATATAGTACCTAGTAGCTTTCTAGTCGCGGAAGTTCTCTAGGGTAGAGATCCTCTATAGAATACCGGATTAGGAGCTATTCGCTATTATATATTTATTTAAATACTAGCGATACTACCTTAAAGATAGTACCTATCTAATTAAGGTCTTTTTAGACTATATAAATCTATAAACTTTTATAAAGTAGCTAAAGCTTAGCGGTAGGTAAGCTAGATAGTATCTTTCTCTTATACCTTTTAATTTTATAATAAAACACCGCGCTAGAATAAAGAATCCCGCGGATAGACCCTCTCGGCGATAGCTACTAAGTAACTATAAGGTTAACCTACTTTCGCCGCTACGCTAGCGATTAATAGGCGAATAGCCGGCGATTAATCACCGCTATATAGGGGTCTAGTTATATACTATAAGAGATCTTACCTCCGATATTCTATACTTCACGAAATATAAAGATAGAGAAGAATTAACGGAAATAATTAATTAGGAAGAGCTTAGCCGAAGTTACCGCCTCCCTAAAGTATAGATATAGCCTACTTATACCTCCGAGATAGCCTACTTATATAATTTAAGTAAAGGGCTTAAGGAGCTTATTAGGTAACTCTAGGATAGAGACCTAGAGACCTAGCGCCGAAAGACTACCGTAACGTAGGCGAACTATAGGTTTAAGGGCTAGTTAGTAAGATACGATACCCTACTAAGATTTAAAGAACGAATCTATATTCCTATAGGAAGTAACCTTAGAATAAGATTATTAAGTATTTATTATAATAATCCCCTTATTAGCTACTTTAGTCGCTCTTATACCCTTAAACTAATAAAAAGGAAATATTACTAGCCGAATCTAGACTAAGACGTTACTAAATACGTATAGGATTACTAGGTATACTAAGGTATTACTATAAGAAGGTATAAGCCTTACGGAGAACTCTAATCGTTACCGATCCTATTACGACCCTTTACTAAACTCTCGATAGATTTCGTTACCGGACTCCCGCCGGTATTCTATTAGGGTAAAGAGGTAGATTTAATCCTTATAATTATCGATAGATTCACGAAATAGTTATTATTCTTCGCTATATCGACTACGATTACCGCTATAGAACTTACCGAATTATTCTATAACTCCGTAGAGTTACGTTTTAGACCGCCTAAGGGTATTATTTCCGACCGAGGGCCGGTCTTTATTAGTAAATTCTAGTCGAGTCTTTATTATATATCTAAAGTACGCCTTAGGCTTTCGACTACGTTTTACCTATAGACCGATAGCTAAATAGAGCGGGTTAACTAAACCCTTAAATATTACCTTCGGTACTTTACTAACGAAAGCTAAACGGTATAGCTAAACCTACTTATATTAGTAGAATACGCTTATAATAATATAGTTAACTTAATAACAAAATTCTCCCCTTTCTAAGCTTTAATAGGCTATTCGCCTAGCTTCTAATACCGATTCGAGGGCGAATCGGCCTTAGGAGAGGTCCTAGCGGTATCCGTACGAATTAAAAAGCTCGAAGCACTCTAAGAGAGATTATAGGAGAACTAGCGAAAAGCTAATAAATTAATAGCGAAATACTATAATAAAGACTACTAACCGATATAGTTTAAGAAAGGTAATCTTATAGGGTTATTAACTAAGAATCTAAGGTTAAAAGGAAGTAAGAAGCTAGCCCCTTACTTTATCGGACCCTTCTAAATCCTATAGGCTATTAGTAAATAAGCTTACCGCCTAAGCTTACCCTAGTAGTATAACCGAATCTATAATATTTTTTATATATCCCTTCTCGAACTATAGCGGAAACTAAACGGGACTAATTATAAATTCCTACCGATACCTAATCTCGAGAATAATAATAAATATAAGATAGAAGAGGTTCGCGAAGATAGGACTATTAATAGCGAAACTCACTTTCTAATAAAGTAGAAGGGATAGCCCTCTAAATATAATTAATAGGTCCCCTAGGAAGATATAGATAATACTACGGAAGCTATATAGTCTTACTAAAAGAGAAAGAAGGGTAATACCGGATTAAATCTAAAGGATAAGTAGCGAAAGGTTACCGAAACGACGGCTAAAATAAGACAATCCCTCCGCTATAAAGCGCCTTAAGGGTAGGACCTTACTAAGTATTACTCGATACGCTATAAGCGAGAACCGCTATTAAACACTCTCCGGAACTTTATACCTAGCGTAATAACTTTCTCCGCTAAGATACGCTAGTAGTTCTTAGTCGGAGGACTAGGCGAGAAGGACCGGGCGAGAAAGAGGAGATAAGGAAAGAAAGAAAGAAAGAAAGAAAGAGAGAAATTTATTTAATTTAAAGGACTACTACTAAAAACCCGCCGAAGCGGCGGCGAAACGAAAGGCGATCCCCTATAGAAAGATAACTTAAGGGTAGGCCCTAGCTAAGTCCCGCTAAAGAAAGTACCCTAGTATAGATAGGCCCCCGAAAGAACGAGGAAATAATAAAGAAATCTAGTAGAATCTATAGTAAAAGGATAATAGTACCTAGATCTTAGTCTCTATAAAGACGGGGAAGTCCTTTATTATAAGGGCGGCTACTTTATCTCTACCTATAGAGGTATTATTATTATTATCGGAGTCTAGGTTATCCTAAGCCTCGCGAATTACTCTCGAAACCTTATCGAAAAAGACCCGTTTCGCTAGAGTCTAAGTAATATATCCCTCGTCTCTAGGGTAAAGACGAAGAAGCCGCTTATTAAAATAGTCCGCTTTCTACTCCGGAGTATTAAGGGGATTAGGGATAGGGATAGTAGAAAGGGTAGTACAGCGGCCGAAGAGAAGCGCGTTATAGTTAGCTTAGGTTAACTACCGAAACGCTAGTTAGTATACGTATAAATAGAAGTAGAGGAAGTATACCTTAATTTAGGTCTTACTCCCGGTTAGTAAGTACTCCTTACGGTAAGCCTACTCCGAAATATTAAAAGCTTAATATAGGTCCTATATTAATCCGGCGATAATTAGACGGGTTTCCGTAGGAAATAGCTAGTCTATAAAGCTTCCGGGGTCGCTCGGGTCTATCTATCCTACCTAAAATATTTTACGCGTCTACGAAAGAATAATAGCTAGGTCGTGGCTATCTCCTATTATAGTAGTTATAATCTATAGCCGTTAGTCTTATCCTCTTAAGAAGATTTAGCGAAACCTACCGGAAAGTATAAAGTATTACGAGCGGAATACTACCGATATATTACCGAGGCTTTAGCGTCGCGGACGTATTCGATCTAGATAGGCTAGTCGTTATAGGTAGGGTCCTACTTAGCGAGTGCGGTCCGAAGATAGTATATATACTAGAGAATCCCTATAATAATAGGATTCTCTAGGAAAGGCCGGATTCGCGGCGGTATCGTGAGGTTTTCGGTAAGATATAGGTAGAGATTCGAGGGCGAAGAGGCGCGTTAATATAAAGGAAGCTAACGAGCGAGAGAGATAGAGGAAGGAGAGGATAAGAAGTAAGGAGGAGAAGAAGCGTTACTAATATTAATAAAGGAAATATACTATCTTTATTTACTTATCTATACGTTTACCACGTTTACCACGTTTAGTTTCTATTTTGACTAATACGTCCCCTTTTAGGCGTTTATTTATTTTCTATATATCGATTTCTCTCGAGGGCGAGAGAGTCCTTAGAGGGGGGATAATTATTATAATATTTCGATAAGACTATTCACACACTAATATTAGGGCCTTAGGTATACTTAGACCGAGGGTTCTACTAAGGCGGTAGCTATCCGGCGGTCAGTCGGTGGCCCCTCGGCCGCGATACGCGACAGCCACGCTGTATGTAGGCCGCACCTACAGTATATGCCATACGTTAGCCATACGGTAGCCTTTCGCCATGGTTTCCCCCTTACTTTGTGTTTGATTCCTGTTTGCACAAAAGATAATGTATTTAAACAGATGCTTAAGGAAGTGGGATTCATCTTCCTTAAGAAACAGTCTTTGTCTCAATCTGACTTAGTGCTTTCCTCTCCTACCTAGTTGATAGGCCATCTACCCTGTAAAGTAGATACTTCCTTAATAAGGGCACTAGGGAAAAGCGATTATTTAGTCTCTGTGATAAATAGTACTAGTGATCTGTACCCTCAACATTTAAGTACGAAATAGAGGTTCTCTCCCTTCACTCTAAGCCTTTAAAATAGTTATCCTATACTTATTCCTTTAATCGTTATCCTTCCCCTACTCCGATCTCGAGATCTATACTAGCTTTTCTAAGGTATAGAGAGAGTTCTTTTTTATAACAAAAAATAAGAACGCTAAAGAAAACAGCTGAAAGCGATTAAAAAAGAATACCTATATTTCTAGTGCCTCTTAGAAAGCGGATTTATAACTAACGAGATATAAGCCTCTTCCTTAATACTCTCTAGGCGTTACGTACCGTCGGCGGATAAGAGTAGGTACAGATTATTGACGGAAAATTCAGATCATCTGACCATCTAGGTCGGCCAAAAATGCACTAATAGGCGGCATCTTTAGCTTTCCTAGTTATAGAAGGTCTCTGCCAGGATCTCCGAATATCACCAGCTTATTTATATGCTGACAATTATAGATAAGAGTAGCTATAGTGTCTGATTTATAGGGTCAATATAAATCCTTCGGCGTGTATAAGCAAGCGAATATGCACGGTCAATCAATTTATGTCAGGTCGTACGATCTACTGCTAAATAGATCGTTTAAGGTCAAGGGCTCTACGATTCTGCCAAGAATCGGAAGTCAACTTCTGATAGAAGAATGCTCAAACTTCATCTTCATCAAAATCATTGAACTTGATCTCATCTAGCTATAGAAAGTAGGCAGTATTTAAAATTCTGGAGTATCGAAAGCAATTGCATCATAATCGAATCTCATAGAAATCAGGAGAAAGTATAAAGTGTTGAAGCTCTTAATCATGTGGGCAATCTTATTAATGTCAATGGCTGGGGATCGTTGAAGATCGTTATCACGTGTGCATTCGGTCACATTCTGTAAAGTTCGATAGTTTTCATAAGCTTATGCATACTTTCATGTTAACATAAACTATATTAAGAACGGAAAATACGAGCGATGTAGCTTATGGCGGAATACGCAGATAGGGTCGACTCTAGTGCGTGAAAATCAAGGCCATCAACGGAACAAGCTATTAATCAGTAAGAAGATAGCTAGCGATATATAGGCTGAAGCTAAACGTACTATAACTCGGGTAAAAGGACTCAGTGCCAAAATTACGTAGGCTCTCGTAAATGAGCAATTCGAAGTGGCTAGTGCGCTACTCGAGGGGCAAGAGCAGTGGTTCGAGGACTTTAAGCGCCCAGAGGGCATTCTAGACCTCGTGCACGCTTAACCCAACTCGCCGTAGCAACCTGGCGTTTTCTGGTTTTTTTTTTTTTTTTTTTTTTTTTTTCATTTCGTAATAGTGTCCGCTATAGTCTCGCTCACGTACAGTTTTAAATTACATACTGGATCTCACAAATTTATTTGCAATTCATGCGACCTATCAAATGCTCGTGTCTCATTCCTAGAAACCATCAAATGATTAGACCTGCTCAGTGAGTAGTTAACTAACGTAATTCCCGCTTAGCCGGGCCACCCGCTCCGCAATCATGGTGAAACCGACAGAAAGTTAGACCCCAGCTGCGGCACCTGCACGTGCCGCCGGAAATGTTAAAAGTGGGAAGAAAGTGGGTCGAGCAGAGGCGGGTGGTTATTTAACCGAAAGCGCATTCGAGACGAAAACCACTGCAATGCACCTCCCATGAACGTCACTGGCAACACACGGCAGGGGCCCACGACCGAGGGCAGCGCATCGGGGAAAGGGCGCCGGCGCATCAGGCCCTCTCGGGCACGTGGACTGAGAACCAGAACAGGATGGTAGGTATATACGCTGTCGAGACATCGCCGAAGTCCACCTAAGCGAACATCAGGCTCACATGCACATGACAGTCTCACTTGCAGGGAGAGACGCGTGAAATGCGACGATGGTAAACCTACATGCTTGCGTTGCTCCAAATCTCATCGGGTCTGTCGATATACCCAGGATGCTTTCCACGACGTTGATCAGACCCGTGCCGCTACGGTCGGGAACAATAGGGATGTCACTAGAGCGCAACCGGACTCAAGTGTCGAGTGGCGTGAGGTAGTCCGCGTTAGCGATGACCTAGCAAACGACATACATGCGACTCAAGCGGTATCGCAAAGTCCTCACTCACAACAGGGAGATATTGGGACAGCAACGCATTTTCAAGCTAGTTTTTCCGCCTCTGATGAAAATGCCGTGCCGATGCACCGAACCGAGTCAACTGAGATACCACACAATAACAATCTGAATGAGCCTAACCAGCAAAGCCTGCCCAGCTTTGGCTCGACATTCTCGGAATCTCCGCTCTCGCTGAGCCAGGTATCCCTGCTGAACATCTCCCCCTTTGAATGGTACGATTTGTTGGCACGTGATGCGATCAGCAACATCCAGCATTTGTCTCATACCTCCAATGGAGATTTGAGCTGGAAATCATTCGAGCTTGCCCTCTCTCGTAAACAGTCTCCAGTCCCAGAGTGTGCTGGCCCTCAGCTCGAACAAGCTAGAAGACCCGACGTGCAGCAGCACGAAATCAACTTTAACGATCGAGATGGCAGACCTGACGAATCTTCATCAAATGATCAACGATCATCTGAACTTTGGAATACAACAACGAGGATAAAACTATCGGAAATTGACTTGAAGTTCTTCCGATATTACGTCGAAATTGTTGGGCCAATCCTGGACTTATTTGATCCTGCACGGCATTTTAGTTACGTGGTTCCCCACCTCGCACTACAAAACTTTGGCCTCTTGAAGTCAATCCTTGCTGTTGGCGCCAAGCATATGTCTCTTTATTCCTTACATGCACCTGATGGAGGTGTATCAGGTAACAATCTCGCACTGGATGCCAGTCCTCCGATACAACCGGCAAGGACCGGTCTATCGCCAGATTCAGATCATAATCCGAGACACATGGCTACACAATATTATTATGAAACGCTTGGGTATCTCTCAAAAACATTACTTTATCCCTCTTATGCCGAGTCGCACGAGATCTTAGCAACAGCCACCATGATCAGCACGTACGAGATGTTCGATGCCGACAGTGCCCCGAGCAGGGGCGTCTGGGAGCAGCATCTGAGAGGCTCTTTCTGGATTCAACGGTCTCAGGATAACGATGGCGAATCTATTGACGGCTTGAGACAGGCCGTTTGGTGGGCTTGGCTTAGACAGGATATTTGGGCAGCGTTTCAAGCGGGACGACCGACCATCACCTTCTGGAATCCACGAAAGCCTCTTGAAGACCTAAATTCGGATGAGCTGGCGACGCGAATTCTCTACCTTTGTGGAAAGTGCGTGAAGTATGCTGCCTCGGATGGATCACTATCAAATCAGGACCCATGGATGAAAATCAAGCAAGGCGACCGACTTCTCTGCGCACTGGATGATTGGCGTCGTGCCCTTCCTGCTTCATACCAGCCAGTCACTACCACCATGAATGCAACTTCAAATACCGTATTCCCACCTATCTGGATTCATCCCATGAATCATGCAGGTGCAATACAGATGTACCATTTCGCGAGGACGGCTGTGTTGTTGAACCAACCCACGATGGGAGGCCTAAGCACTTACATGCAACGCGAAAAGCAACTTACCGAAAGCGTTAAAGTGGTCTGTGGGATCGCCAATTCTTGTCAGGAAAATGAGCCTGCAATGGCGTTTGTCAACGTGCAGGTATTGTTTGGTGGTCAGTTCATCTCTGATTTCATTGCAAATTATTGCTGACGTATCTCAAGTTGGCCGGTTTGTCCGCTCGCCCGAAATGCGTAACGAGCTTCTTGATATTCTACGTAGAATGCTTCGGATTAGCGGATTCCCCGCCAAAGGTCTTATAACCCGACTCAAGAAGGGCTGGGAGGAATGATCTTTATCGGGAAGTTTATACTATATGCGACGCATACTCAACGGGACCTTGTCCCAGTGGGATCGTTTTCATAATTTGTAGTATTTTCTACACCGTACTTATAAGGCCTACCAAGCACCAACAATTCCAGCCACCGGAATATCAATGCCAGTGGTATATGAGGCACTGTCGGAGAGCAGGTATACGTAAGCTCCGCCAAGTTCTTTGGGATCGGCCAACCTGGGCATGCCGCCATAGTATTGCATCTTGAGATCCCAGTCTGGAGCTTGATCCACGAAATAGGTCATGGCAGTCTTGATAAAGCCAGGCGAAATTGAGTTCACGCGGATACCATGCTTAGCCCATTCCATTGCAAGTGTGTGTGTCATATTTCGCACCGCTCCTTTTGTCGCCCCATATGGAGCCGAAGGTGCTGCGCGGTTAGGGCGATAGGACGTCATAGAAGCAGTGAAGACGATTGATCCTTTAATTTTCAGATCAATGAACCGACGAGCAACAGTCGTGGCGCAGAAGTAGGCACCAAATACGTTGAGATTGAATAGCTGGTCCAATTGGGCGCGGCTGAAGTCGAGGGCTGGCTGGTGCTTCGTCATGCCAGCATTCGCGATGAAACCATGGATAGCACCTCGTGCCGCGATAACAGCATCAATTGCGGAGGTAATGCTCTCCTCAGAAGTGACATCACAGCGGACGTAATGTAGTTTATTTGGGTTGGCTTTTTGTAGAGCAGCAAACTCTTCTCCGGGCTCGAAGATGTCTAGGCTGAAAACGTCGGCGGCATCGTTGGCTAAGCAGACCTCTGCGAGGGCTAGGCCGATGCCCCGGTTGGCACCAGTGATGCAAATGACCTTGCCTTCCAGAGTAATTTTCCAGTTGTGATCGGGGCCTGGCTGGGTGTCTAGGAAAACAGGCGATGCATTCGACGCCGCTTGATGTTGTGTTGTCATATCGTTGCCGTTTTGATGGCCATTGACTGCTGAGGTGTCCGGCAAATTTGAACTCATGGTGTACGACGTGTATGAGAAGATAGTGCGATACAGGAAATAGATTGATTTACCATTTGAGCGGAGAGTGCTGTCCAATTTAAATCTTTCATGGTCCTGTGGTCCTGTTTCGTGAATAGCAGCGATCAATTATTGGAAATCGCATCGCCGAATGGAGGAACGGAGAAATGTTCCCGACTTACCCCAAACCGACCGCACTCTTGGCAAAGACCGCACTGTCATTTCAAAAAAGGGCGCTAGCGTCATTTGATGGCGTCGAGGCGAGTCTGACCCACTCCGGTTAACCATGCGTCATTGGTGGAGAGATCATTGTCCTTCGCATCGAGTCCATCGTAATGCTGGCCATCTCGGCGAGCATGAACGGCACCGAGTTTCGTTGTTAGCTGGTCCTGGACGTCAAATTGGCCTACCACGCAAAGGCGACTATTCCGGTCCTTCCCCCCGCGTTATGGCACTTGCTCAATGTTGATCCCCACTGTAACATCACAAGGAAGCGAAACTCCTACCGGACTCCATCATATGAGTGGCAGCCATGGTTAATGAACGAGAGACGCCGGTTCATTTTGATGATCTGGATTCAGCCGTTATTCTGTTGATTACTCTACAGTAATACTGCCTCTGTCTCAACCTTGGTGGATATACTGCTCCCACAAGATTGACACGACCGTCCAGTCCTCATCCGCTCCCGGAGGTCGTCATGGTCAACCAGAGACTGGAGCTCGACCAAAACGGAAGTCTCGGGGACGTGGGCTGCGTGCTACGACTGGCTAGTTGGTTTTCCTTCTTGCTTTGATTTTGAATAACCCAATATACTTAGACGACTCTAGCATCATCTGTAAACGCCATCATGTCAAGTGTGATGAGGTATGAGACTTTCAAATAACCACAAAGTATTTTCATCGGCGTTGTAAACTCATCCAGCCAGGAACGACCCCAGTGTGGCCCCTGTAAAATTGGGAGCCGGTCCTGCTTTTACATTCATGATCTTGCTGCACCACCAGACGTATCCGTCTCGCCATCAGAAATCATCGTGAAAAATGGCGAACAAAAGTCGACAGCAAGTTTCCCCAAAGGTCCGTCGGAATTACTTCAGCATCTGAGGCTTCTCCGACAATTAAGTACAGGCTCAGGAACGGAATGTGCGATCACCCACAACACGGACGCGAATAGTGTCGTCCTCTCTCATAGTCCATCTGACGGCTCTGACGTCACAATCCGCGTGGTAACTGGGGCTAGGTTACAGCGTACACCTAGCGCGCCTTTCTGTGCATGAAAATGTGGGAAGGGCCATTACGACAAGTCCATAATAAGAGATATATATCATAATTATCGAGATTTGGACTCCCAAGTACCGCATACTGGGACTGATACGACTGATGCGACTGGCGCTTGGTGGGCCCCAGAGCAACCAATTCCTCTCTTTGGTGTTGAGCTTTTTCTTTTGCGGCATTTCGTGCATGTTGTGAGCAAGCTCTTAGATTTCTATGAACAAGATTTGCATTTCGCAAGAACAGTAACGCACCTAGCCTTGGGAAACATCGGCTTGATGAACCCATTGCTGGCGCTTTCGGCATGCCACTTTTTTCTGAAAGGGACCAATCCGGCATCCTATGCAGCGGCGCTCCAAACCTAAAGCCTCGCCCTCATGCTTGTGATCCTGCACGATCCTTTCTTAGGTGCTACTGGTAACGACCAGCGATCAAAGGAAATGTTGACCGCATCTGTGAATACCATATATGGAATTGCAAGGTCTGTCTACGCAAATAACATTCGAGCCAATCTCATCTCGCTCAAGTGTTTATATGGAGGTGAGACGTCACGAAGAGGTATTTAAACAAGGCACTGATACCTGATAGAGGCAACTTGTGTTCACGATCCGGATGAGCGACTTGCCCTTTTGGACCTTCTTCACTCGTCCCAAAAGGGAGTTCAATGGCCTGTAGAATCACTTCGAAAGGAGCTCGAGCTTAATGACTTGAAACATGCATTTCATGGCCTAACGGGGTTTTGTGAGGGGTCAAACTTTGGCATTGGTAGTACTATGTATTTGAGTGGGTAAATAGCTGTCTAGGAAGGAAGCCCTAGAGTAGGGAGGCGAGAAGTGCATGCAACAAAGCGCCAGGTGCTACACTGCTAATCCATACTACTCTGTTTGACAGAAAATGATCACGAATTCCGGATTAGTGTGAAAGCTTTTTTATTTGTACATGTACCAAGGATAGCAAAGTTCATCCTATGTATGGATGTCGTAACTTAGTTCAGTTCCTGGAAAAGCTTCCGAGACACATTTGAATCATTTATCATGGTCTTTGAAACTTGAATAAGTTCGAATTATTTGCATAGATCGAGCGATGCATTGATCATCTATCCAAAAAAAGGCATGTAGCTTCAAAGATTTTCAAGACCTAGGAAACTGAAATCTCGCCATATCTTCGACGGGAGGCTCCAAGACATGAAATGCCTGGTTATTTTCCTTTCTGTGTTACAATAACATGTTCACGTTACCATTGTTCGTACCCTGTGTTGTTCGCTAGAATCAAAACTCTTTCACTGGACTACCTGGTGCGACCGCGACAGCCGACGAAACCAAATATGCAGGCACACAAAAACAATCACACCAACTGCCAACATAGCGGAAATGACAGAAAACCCCATAATATACTTAGGACTGTCAGTTTCAGGGAAAAGGTACTGTAATCAAGTTAGTTCCATGGCAGACCAGAAGCAAGTCTTGAGTACGATACATACCGATCCGTATATCTGCGCTAAATTGGCTAATGCATTAACCATGGCTAAGGCAACTCCCCGGGCCTGCGGGTGCATGCCAGCAAATGCAGAGGATGCATAAGCTAGCGTTCCTCCATTAGCAGACCATAGACCAGCTGCCATGAGAACAAGGAGAACGTATCGTGCTGTGAAGTTGTACACGGCGCAGACAATGATCGAACAAATCAAAGAAAACGCCAGCCAGGAAGCAATGATCAATCCACGCCAAGTGGATACCTTATCACTGTAATATGAGGTAACACCAGTTGCAACGAATGCTGCCGCGTAAATAGGCACTGTCAACAAGTTGATTTGTTCGGTGGATGCGTTTCCGAAAAGCCCTTTCACAAGGGTAGGATAGAAGTATGTCAGGGTGCTCGAGCCGACAATGACCTGCAGACAGAATATTAATTATGTTTCAATACCAGGTTGATTATCATCGGGTAAGTGAGTTTTTTTCTCGGAGACAAGGAAGGCTAAGGGCTGAGTGTACAATGAGAGGGAGCATCGACGAACCATATAACCAATTATAAAAGCCCAGGTGCGATAGTCTTGACAGGCCACCTTACAAGCAGAAAGGTGACTCAGTTGCTCAGTATCTTCAGTTACAGATGTAACATTCTGGGCAGCCAGACGTGCAACAGCAATCTGTCTCTCAGAGTCTGAGAGACGTCTTGTCGTTGTCGGGAAATCCGGCAGAATAAACATAGAGATCATAGCAACGCTGATGGTCATGACGCCTTCGATGATGAAGAGCCATCGCCAGCCTCGGATACCATGTACACCCTCAAGGCCATTAACGATTCCGGCTGCAACAAGTCCTCCAAATGCACCCGATAGAACGGCGGCTGAGATAAACACCCCGAACCTCTTTGACTGTTCGGTTTGCTTGTACCATGAGGATAGGAGGAGCAAAACACCGGGAGCAAATCCGGCCTCAATGCAGCCCAAGATAATTCTCAGGACTACCAAGTGAGTGAAGGTTTTTATGGCCGCCATGACACATGTCAAGGCTCCCCAAAGGATCATGATTGAAGGTAGGAAGATCGAAGGCCGCGATTTGGCCAATGCGAGGCTGCCGGTGACAGAATGTAAGTGATCATAATCAAATAGAACGCAATTCATGGGAAGGAACTGTCATACTTGCTCGGAACTTCGCATAAGACATACCCGACGAAGAAGACAACCAGAGCAATCGAGTACTGGTTGGATGTCAAGTTGAGATCTACCTGCATACCGGAAATCTTCGCATTCCCGATACTATAGCGGAATGATTATTGGTCATCCAGTATAAACCTTTTCGAATTTTTGGAGACTTCACTCACTTGGTTCTGTCCAGATAGGACAACAAATACATGACCCAGATTGTGGGCAAGAGGGTGAGGTCAATCTTCCTCACCAGCGCTTTCTCTTGCTCATCAGTAAACGATACTGCTTCAATAGCAGCTACATTCTCAACCTCATGGGATGAGACTTCTTTCGCTTGTTCATCAAAAGATAATGTGTCCATGATCGCTTGCAGTATGGGCTGGTGTGACAAGGAGTCAAAAATTTACCAGTGACGGGGATACTCAACTTTTCAAGGAGTCTTTGTGCCATTATACGTTCTCCGTGGGGGCGGCTAATGTAATGCTTCAGAGGCTTCATTCCACGTTGGCGGTATTAGCTCACTCATTAATGCCCAGATCCATTGTAACAAAATCAAGGTCTACCCCGCAATTCCGCCGGGAGTCACTTGCCGCTCTAAGCAAAATTGCGATACTAGTTCGTTGATTTAAGGCCCTCGCAACGAGTCCAATTGAGGGCACCGCTTGCCAGTCCGACCACCCTCTCATGGGCGCTGTGGCTCCACTTTGGAACCCTGTAAGACAGCAGATCTGTGCTCGGATTGCCTTTGGCGGTCAAAAAGCTGTCGGCGCAACACACGAAAAACTGTCCGCAAATTCCTAGAAGACTGTAGAAATCTGTAGGTCCGCTCAAGATCCCCGGGATTCTGAGCCATTGAGATTCGGTGGCAAAATAGTGAGATGTGGCTGGTGGACCTGAAAATCTGGGAGATCGAACCAATTGGCTCGTCTTCCATGAGGTAACAGGAGATTACTACGTTAGAAATCACTAGGACCTATAGTAACACAAATTCCAGATTCTGGAGTGAAACTAAGTAAGTAGCTGTGTTCCAGAAAGCGGAAATGCAGACAGGCCATGGATGAGGTCGACTGAAGTAAGAAGCGAGAAAAAGATGAGGCGTGGAGACGGTGGAGAACTGAGGTCAGATAATCTGGGGTATTTTCTTTGCCTTCTTCCTGAAATCATTATATGTGGTTCAATAAAAGCACTGGCAAACTTCCAGGTCAGTAGTAATTTCGCCGTCATAGTCGGCCATGTCTGGTTGGAATACCGAATGTGAAATTGACACGGTACAATATCCCCCTGATTTCTAAACTCAAATACCTTTGTTCAGTCGTCTTCTGGGAACCTATTTATGCTGTTGGTTCTATGGCATAGTAAAAGCCTGTTAAACTTCACAAATCTGCATGTGAAAAGGTAAAGACGCAGGGATATGGACCTGAAGTATTCCCGGGAGAGGCGGAGAATCATCGGCTACCCCAGGTTCGCAGCCCGAAAGCTGCTGGCTCTGCGTAGCTAGAGTATGCCGACAATATGAACAACGAGTGTGTTGAGGTATCGAAATGAGAATCCCAGACTAAATCAGTGGACGGGACTCGCATCGAGAGCCACCCGGCCATGAATTCTGTGTAAGGCAACGGTAAATGCACACGATTGTGAGGTCATGTAGCATAATTGAAAGCAAGTTGACATGGTGACACCGTGGGTCGAGAATGCTATTTTTCAAGCCATCCTTTCTGGACCTCTGCTGGCCTGGCGATACGTCGACCCACATTGGCCCCGAAGCGATCTAAGTACCCCTGACGTAGCTCAAATCTCGGCTCCACACCTATCTCCGCACTCTCATAGTCTGGGGATACGGAGGCCACAATGCTTCCAGCTCTGTATCGCGTATACTGTCAGATGGTTATTTTACAAGTCGAGCGCGAGAAGTGTTCAGAGGCGAGTTTTGACACTTTTTCTCTTGCTTTACATAAACATCTACGACCAAGATGTCATTGGTAGCTTGCTTACTGGTCCATACTTTAGCAACATTCCATTCTAATTGAAACGGCAAGACCACTCTTCAAGAACTCACGGTGACTAAAAAGGCCGATGCGCCTGGTAGTAACAACTTCACATTTACTTACATCAAACCGATGCCCCTATATCTAAGTACAATGCGCAGCCGGTGCTCTTACCGTAAGTATCAGCGGTGATAGATCCGGCCAAAGTCTCACCTTCATCTTGGGAGAGCTGATCATTATTCTTGATGCTTTCCTTCAAGCCTGTTCGTTTGGTCTTGAGCAAGACTTGTTTGATACATCATGTCTTGCATAATAGCCGCCTCAACTAGACGAAGCGCTGGGTAGAATAAATAAGAAAAATGAAAATTTCCAACCCAATAAAAAAGCGAAAATTTGACATGTTCTACGTGACGCCATTTAGTCCTATATTAATTTTCTGCGATGCATTGTTCCGGGGCAAGGGACAGCATGGGCTTTCGAGACGAAGGCCACTGACCTCGACGCGAGGAGTCCCACCAATCACAACGCGCCTTCCTGGCCTACGGCAATCCACTCTGACGGTTCATGCGAGTCGGTTCCTATCTCAAGATGCTACTCTCTTTTGGAATTGCATAATGGGACTTCGCGTCGATCTCAACCAGTCATTACCGACCTCGGGACTTCGCCTCAATACAATGATCTTGACATGCGATCAATCTGGTAGAATAACCTTGGATGGTAGATATAAGAGTGATAGCCACCTTCACTTTCACCAAGAAATACAGTCATTTCCAAGTGCCATATTATTTCACCATGACACCTGCACTAGAACTTCTCGAAACGCCCATCCAGAGTCTGCCGACAAAGGCCCTCTCATCCATCCGCAATGGACTCTCCCCTGCGGTAGGGGATAGTCTGAGCCTGGATACCCCAGAGAAGCATGGGCGTATAATGAGCGTCTTTCGGGCAATGATCGCTGATATCTGCCAGCAATATGGTGAAGGTCATGCTGGGTACTATCACCCTTTCCACCGAGAACTCTTTCTTCCAACGCAGTGTTGACTAGAAATTCAAGATCTCCAATGGGCATGGCAGCCATCGGTATTGCCTTGTACAAATACGTGATGAGATATTCTCCAAAGAATTGCGATTACTTCAATCGGGATCGTTTGGTCCTTTCGAACGGTACGTATTCTCAATTGATTGGACCTAGTCAAATCTTTCAACCCAAGCAGCATGACTAAGAACTTTTAACAGGCCATGCTTGCCTATGGCAATATACATTCATGCACCTCGTAGGGGTTAAAAGCATGACTCTCGACCAACTCAAATCATACCATTCAGCAAACACCGACTCACTCTGCCCGGGCCACCCGGAAATCGAGATTGATGGCGTGGAAGTCACGACAGGGCCTCTGGGCCAGGGTCTCGCCAACGCCGTCGGTCTTGCCATGGCCAGCAAGAATCTTGCTGCGACATATAACAAGCCAGGTCATGTGGTCATGGATAACATGACTTGGTGTTTGGTCGGTGACGCTTGCCTTCAGGAAGGTGTTGGACTCGAGGCGCTTTCCCTTGCTGGTCACTGGAAGTTGAACAATATATGTGTTATTTTTGATAATAACTCTGTCACGTGTGATGGAACGGCCGATGTTGCTAATACTGAGGATATCAACATGAAGATGCGAGCAACTGGCTTCAATGTTGTGGACGTGTATAATGGAGATACGGATGTCGCCGGTAAGTTTTAGATACCTCCCGACTAGATGGTGAATTTCTTGCTAAATCACGTCATAACAGCCGTTGCGAACGCTCTTCTCGCCGCTCGGTCGTCAGAGAAGCCCACATTCCTCAACATCCGCACTGTGATTGGCTATGGAGCCACGAAAGCTGGTACAGCTGATGTGCACGGCGCCGCGCTCGGAGTTGAGGAAGTGGCTAACCTGAAGAGATCGTTCGGTCTAGACCCTAACAAGCACTTCCATATCCCTCAAGATGTCTATGACTTCTTCGATGAACTGCCTGGTCGTGGTGAGGCTCACGAGGCGAAATGGCAAGCAGCTGTGGCAAAATACCGTCTGGAATACCCCGATCTGGCTGAAGAATTTGCACTCCGTGTTGCAGGGAAGATGTCTACAGACTGGACTAGACTGATTCCTCGTAAGGAGGATAACCCTACCGCTTCTACTGCTTCCAGGAAGTCGGCTGGTGTGTTGACCAATGCCCTTGCGGAGAACATAAACTCGTTCATGGTTGGTACGGCGGATCTCACACCTTCGTGCAATGTTGCCTACAAAAACAAGGTCGATTTCCAGTCGGTGAGCATACCATATCTTCATTCTGTACTTGATTTCATCTACTGACATTTGTGAAATAGCCTGCTCTCCGAACATCTTGCGGTCTGGATGGAGATTACAGCGGTCGTTATATCCATTACGGCATCCGCGAACACGCCATGTGCGCCATCACAAACGGCCTTTCTGCCTTTAATAAAGGTACCTTCATCCCAATGACGAGCACGTACTTCGTCTTCCATCTATACGCCGCGGCGGCAATCCGCATGGCCGCACTGCAAGGCTTACAACAAATCCACATCGCTACGCACGACAGCATCGGCGTAGGCGAAAATGGACCTACCCACCAACCCATCGCCGTAGCAGCCTTATGGCGCGCAATGCCTAATCTCCTTTATATCCGGCCCTGCGATGCCGAAGAAGTGGCAGGCGCATACATTGCCGCTATTCAAGCGACCGAAACTCCAACCGTTATCTCCCTCTCGCGTCAGGGTCTGACTCAGTATCCACAGTACTCCTCTCGCGAAGGGACATTGAAGGGTGCTTATGTCTTCGTGGAGACTGAAAGCGACGACTTCGACGTTACTCTAATTGGAGTGGGCTCTGAGATGGTCTATGCCATGCAAACTCGGGATGTACTCCGGAATGAATATGGTGTTCATGCACGAGTTGTCTCGTTCCCATCTACTCGGCTTTTTGAAATGCAATCTCGGGAATATAAGCAGTCGGTGCTGAAGCCCAGGGCTGGAAAACCTGCTGTTGTCATTGAAGCGTACCCGTCTAATGGGTGGGAACGATATGCTGATGCGTCGGTTTCTATGAATTCGTTCGGGAAGAGTCTTCCTTCGAAGGAGACGTATGAGCACTTTGGTTTTGAGGCTAAGAGTATCGCATTGAAAGTGAAGGGGCTTGTGGAGGAAGTTAGGCAAGATGGAATTGGGATTTTGAGGGGTGACTTTAGGGAGTTCAATGCGGGACTACGGATTGGATTGGAACATTAACAAACTTAAACGATTGCATCAATAGAAATGACATTTTTGAGATTCGGACAACAAATTTTAGATTGACAGGCCCAAAGGGCCAAGGATGATGCGCCAATTTTGCCATTATAGTGCCTCATTCAGAGAATTCTTGTCAAGCGAATGACTCGCATCAGCAGGTTAGCAAAAAGCCGTTAAGGGATTATTCAACACATTACAAAGCCTACAAGAAAGGTTGTCACTCAGGGTAAAAGATCGCGCTCAGAGACACAGCATAATGCCTACCCCCCTCTCACCCTAACATTGACGACTTTGATGTCCTCCAGCCTAACTATCCACGCACCGGATTTCCAATACCAGGTCTTGGCTTGCCCCTTCCGATTTAGGGCCAGACACTCGCCGCTTCTGCCCACTGATCAAATTTGGCCACAGTCTCTGGACGCCCTGACCTGATTCAAGAATATAACGTAAGATTCCTGATCCAGTCACTGAGCAAGTCTGCTACACTACACCTTGACTCCAAATGAAAGTGGCACCGAGGTCCAAGCCAAATCCATGCGGAGACTACCGTCTTTGGGAGCACGCGGATATAATTACAAAATCTATTAGGCTAATCCGACCATTTTACTGGTCAGTATCTAATATCGGTATCCGTCTACGGCGTCAGTATGCCGCCTCTTTCTGACCACAATAAAGGGAAAGGCGTAAAACTGACACTCACTCTTTGAAACCTTTCATTAGCTTCTTTATACTGCATACAACCTGTGGGTAATATTTCAACATGCCCAGGGTACTCAGGGACTGTCATTACCACAGTCTCGCTCACGTATGCGACCGATCCAACTCTCGGTTAGAGCGATCCACTCATAGTAAATTTGGTCGTTTACCAGAATTGATACTTCATCACTAAGTGGTCCCATCCAGCAAGCTCGTCTACCTTCCAGGTTTAACCGAATTCCGGGACAGGTATTCAACATTTGATGGAGAATATCCACCCACCGGGAAGAACTGCTTCCACAGAAAATACCGGAGAGGTGGCCAACAAACCTTGGGAGAGCCAAGGTGGAAAATTTATGAACAGTAGCCTGATAGACATACTCAGGCATCAGTCCCAGGCTACATTAGTCGAGATAATATGGATTGCACTGGCATAGAAGAGAACTCTATGTGACCTCACATTCCACCCGAGCTATATTTATCCTCTAGGCTGTTGCAAGCAATGCTAGCTTAGCAACGGATGCGAATGAAGTTTATTAAATTCTTGTATTTTCCTAAGGTACTTACTACACCCACGACTGAGGTTAGATGGTTGAGCGTGATAAGGATATAACCGATATTTGTCCGACCGTTAGAGTAGACATATTCATCCTCTTTGTGAACTCCCATTTTGCAAATTGCGGAGAATATTATGTGGTACTACAATATAGCTAGGCGAAGATGCTTGAAGTGAGTTTCATCAACAATGCGCAGATGCTCAAAAACCATATTATCTAGTAGGTTTTTGGCCTTCATTCTGGGGGGAAAGTAGAGAATACGAGGACCGATAGCTTTTCATCGTGCTGTCGGAGGCTAGCTAGGAGGTTCATGGTAACCTGGCAGAGAACGGTCTAGAATGAAGGTATGTCAAGCGAAATCCTCGAGTTCCTACGCAGTACAAAGGAGTTTACCGACTTTGGAGATTTCTCAATTTCCATGTGAGGATGGGTTGCTAGTCACTAAGTGTCCAATTGAATAAGGCTTTAAAAACCAGTCTCCAAGATTCAGTCTTGTTCCTGCCTGCTCTAGTCGGTTGGCTGGTCGGATATGTTTCTCTATGTAAACAAGCACTCCAGACTAATATTCCTGCAAACTTCTTTTAACCACCAATCTAGACGAGAGTATTGACAAGGACTCTCAATATGGTCATTGATTGAAGGTAAGAGGCACTATGAATCTTTGCCGACAGGATCGTTGACTCCCTCGGCACATAATTTAGGCTTACGACATATCATCTTGAAGATGAGGATTAAGTTAATTTTTTTGCAGATAAATGTTAGCTTACCCGGATTTATTCGTGTAATTCAATTTGGCCATCATCGTTATAGGCTTATGAAGGCGTAAAAGATGCGGCCTTGCCTTTCTTAACTTGGACACTTGAGCCCGCGTACCCTGGCACATGAATGAAAGATTTACAATCAACCCTTGATTCCATAAAATATTTCTAGAGCCCAATGTTCACGAGCACGTACTTGCACGGTTGCACCAGATGCAGATGGACTCGGCATTCATGCGCAGGGTCATTTCCCCCGTCTCTTTGTCGGTTAAAAGCAGAACGTCCGTTATACGCTCTTCAATGTTGACACCCGCGTGGTTGGCAAGGCAGTCAACTTGTTCCTTCGGAAATGAGTATGTCGGAATTTTGTTAACCGATCCCATGTTTTTCAAAACTGTAGTATTCTGCTACTGTAGGTTCATGTAACCTGGGTTCTTAACGGACATTTATCTCCGATATTTGTCCATCCGTTTGTACCTCGGTAGTTACACCTATTTCTATTCTGGATGATTGGGACCCTCACGAAACTAAGGCAGTGCCGCTGGCCAGTCATCATTATAAGAGTCCAAGATCTATTTGAAAATCCACGCCTGGCATGCCTCAAGACAGACGTACAATTCAAACACTAATATAACTATACCGCGCAAATTGACAAAAGTAACGGACCGTAACTGTCTCTACTCAGATTTAAACTGCTTAGGCCTAGGCGTTAATCTGGAAACGTATCGACATAATCCATACAGAGCACTGCTAAACAGTAGAATGGTGGCCTAAATAAGAGACACTTATTGAATGATGTCATATCACGGCGTTTCGGACGTTCCGTAGAAGTTAGAAGATGTGTGGGCTGCAAGTCGCCGCGTAAATGCACCCGTCGCAGATCGAGTACGGAAACTAAAGCAAGAACGATAATATTAACTCTCCTAAATCTTAAATACGTCGTTCTCTCTACGAGAATATGATAGAAATCAGTCCTCTATATACCGTATAACGCCGTTGTAGACGATTAATTCAGCTTCTTCTAGTATAATATTTACTACACTGTTATGATATCTTGATGAGGGTATTCACACGTTGATATTGGTGCCTTAGGCACCCAGAGGTTGAGGATTCTGCCAAGGCGGTGGCCATCCCGGCGGTCAGCCGGTGGCCCCTCGACCGCGATACGCGACAGCCACGCTGCATGCAGGCCACGCCCACAGTATGTACTATGCGTTGGCCATGTGGTGGCCTTTCGCCATGGTTTCCCCCCTGCTTCATGTTTGTTCCCTGTTTGCACAAAAGATGATGTATTTAAATCGATGCTTGAGGAGTGGGATTCGAACTCCTCAAGAAACAGTCTTTGTCTCAATCAGACTTGGTGCTTTCCTCTCCTACCTAGTTGACAGGCCTTCTACCCTGCAAGTAGATACTTGTTAACAGAGTGGATCGGACCTGCTCAGTGAGCTGATCAGAGGGCTCAGGGACGTGCTCAGATCTACTCAGTGAGCAAAAGCGGCGAGGGTCTGAGTACCAAAACGGAAATGAAAAGCTAAGACGTGGCATAGGAAATCCGGCCGGTAGGTCCTTATGCGGACGAAGATGGTGTCATCCTCGCTCCCCCCGATGACGATTTTCTCCTCTGGCCAAGCCCATGGGGCGGGCTCCCAGGAATTGCAATCGTTCAGTGCACGGCATATTTCAACCTCTGAACACCAGGCCCGGCCGGTTCACATTACTTTTCCATTCCTTACCGCTAACTTTAGACAGCAGCAACGCGGAACTGGGTGTTCGGTAACTCAGGAGAATGGAACCATCTGTTACTCTGCTTTCTTCAGCCCTAGGCGAGGGCGAAACAAACAGCGTCGGTGATCACCCCAATCACCTCGAAGCCGAGGCTGAGGCCGAGATGACGGCCAAGATGCAGCGCAGGAAGGTCCAAAACCGGAAGAACCAAAGAGCACACCGTGAGTCTGTCCATTAATGCCTCACCCACTGCCGAGCTCATAAGCTTTGAAGGACTGCGGATTAAGGAGCAAGACCCGGGATCTACTCAGAAGTCGCGCCCGTTCCAAGTCAGGCGCTGGCGCCTTGAGGAACTTGATGTTTGTCCCTCCCAAGACACCTCGATAGCATCGGAAGGCGCAACCGCCACGTACAGCTCCCCTGAACGGTCTCACGTTCACGTCAGTACATCAATGTCCACACCTGACCGCGCCGGAGTCCACCCAGGGCCATCACACACATTGGTCCATGACCAGCCGTCCCTAACAGTCCCGCCCATCATCTTCCCCCTCTCAACCGATCACCTCCTCCATCTTGTTCAGTATAATGTATTCCGTGCTTTTGTCTCTAATAAGCGCACTCTCAATACCCTTCTCACTGGTTGGACCGATAATCCTCCCTCCCCAACCACCTGTCCCATCAGCGGTCCTTACCGTGACGACACAAGCGTCTACCCCCTGAATCCCAATATTCCTGTCTCCCTCGTCCCGACCCGCCTCCAACAAACCCACTTGCACTCCGTCTGGATCAATCTCTTCCCCTTCCCGCGCCTCCGTGACAATCTCATAAGACGCGATGGAAGTTTCGACCACTGGGAGCTGCTACAAGACCTCATTGGTGAGCTCATGAGTGCCATGCCGGCTCGAAAGCGCCGAGGTACGCCCCTCACCATCACTGTCTCCGATCCTAAAACTACGTGGGCTCTGCCCCGCTGCGAGGGGGGTGATGAGGGTGAGGTAACTGCGGGTCGCAAGGGACTCATTGTTTGGGGCGAACCGTACGACATGCAGAACTGGGAGGCCACCCCCGGCTTCCTTGCCAAGTGGTCGTGGGCCGTGGAAGGATGCCACGATCTGGTTGAATGTAGTAACCGCTGGAGGTGGATGAGAGGAGAGGAGCCCATTCGTCTCTCTGAATCATTGGAAGGAAGCAGCAGGCCATGGAGAGGCAGGCTGCCGCTTAACGGGAGAGAGGGACCCCTGTAGGAGGGCTTGGGCAGCAGCGAGGACGAGCCCTGGTCTCTTCTCAACATCTCTACCTGCCGCCAAGACAATTTTTCTCCGCGGACCTTGACATGGTCTCGTAAGCGAATCTTTGGATTTCAGTCGCATGATGTCCACCTATTGCGCAAAACACTTCAGTACTTTCCCTCTACGCTTCAGGAATGAAGATGGGGACAACGAAGGTGCTTGGGGCCGGAGTGACGTGGCATTGGAGCTTTCTATTGCAAGATTCAGGGCAGTAATGACTCCTTCCAATTATTGACTGGACGTGCACTACAAACAAGAAGAAAATCATGGATTGTACGTCTTCCTCATTCACATCTATTTGAAGGAAATCACGAGTTTGACAGTACACTGAGGAGTCTCGGCCCTCTCTTGGTTCCCTACTCTTCATCCCGCAAGCCTACAAGTTCGAGTGAGTCGATCCAAAGCCTCTTCGCCTTCTCGACGTCATAGGCGTACGGGGAATATCCAGGCGCAGAGAACTTGTCATCTCCTTCCGCATACGGCTCTGCCACGGCACAGTCAACGAGGTACTTGCCGCCCTCATGTTTCCATGCCTTGCCGACGGCCGCCCATACCGATGTTGCAGCACCCTGCTCAACGCTCTTCATGGTGGGGTACAAGAACTCCATACCCTTGAAGGCACCCGGGGGCATATGCTGGGTCAGTCCTGTCTGCACAAGGCCGGGATGGACGCTCGTGGAGTGTAGGTGGCGCGAGCCATAGCGGCGCTCGATCTCGTTCGCCATGTAAATGTTGGCCGTCTTGGATTGCCCGTAGGCCACACTGGGGTCATAGCCGCCTTTCTGGAAGTTGTAATTGTCGGGGTCATTGATCCCCTGGACATTGTGGGCTGAGGAAGCGAGATTGACGACACGGGACGGGAGGTCGGGGGAGGCGGCAGCCAGGAGAGCGGGTTCCAAGAGCTTGTAGAAGAGGAAATGCGAAAGGTGGTTCGTGCCGAATTGGAGTTCGTGGCCATCAGCGGTTAGGCGGAGGTCGGGGATGGCCATGATGCCGGCATTGTTCACAAGAAGGTGAATCTTGGAGGTTTTGGCGAGAATGGCTGCAGCTGCGGTGCGAACCGAAGAGAGAGTTGCCTGGTCCATCTCGATAATCTCCATGCGGGAAGGTTCAAAGATACCAGCGAGGGCAGATTGGGCCTTGGTGACGTCTCGAACCGTGAGAAAGAGAGTGGCACCGGTGGTGGCCAGGGCGCGAGTGGTTTCGATGCCGATGCCAGAAGACGTACCGGTGATGACAATGACTTCGCCCTTGAGCTTGCCCTCAACGTCCTCGTCCTTGATGATTTGCAGGGCCGTCGGGCGAGTATCGCCAGGGCCGTTTGGCTTGGCGTGAGCTTCAACGTAGCGCGACATAATTGCGCTGGCGAGGGATTCTGAAAGCTGGCGATGAGGAACAAGACTTGCTTAGGTATCACGGGGAGGAATGATGTGATATTGAGCCCTGGAGGAGTTGGATACTGAGGTCGAGTGGGTGCAGGAGGAGGGAGGTGGTTCAGTTATATAGTCAACTCACCGAAAGTCTCCAATGCGCCATGGGCTCGTTGGAGGAGAGCATTAGTTACTTGAGGAGACTACCTATGACTTACAAATCACCGTACGCTTCCATTGAAGATCCTTTCGGCGATAGGTTCAGCTGCCCGAAAGCTAATATCGCCTCTTCACCTGCGTACTTTTGGATCAAGTTCAAGTAATCCGATGGCATGTTCTGTCCTTTCCTCGGTTTCCCATCACTGATCCATGACCCACTGTGATGACACTTTTCCCTATTCGGGTTAGGCACTCTCCGTATCCCCACGGGACCCACCTAAAGTTACTGATTATCAATGTTTAAGAGTCCGGGACTCCGGGGTTAACCGTTAAGCAAGCTTAACCATCTTGCGGGACTCGAGTCAGCGACCGGGGCTAGGATAAAGCCACGGGAGATCCGGAATCAGTTGTTTAACTTTAGTGAGACGCGCACTAGGCCAAAAAGAGGGAAATTGTCATCACAGCGGTCTATAGTTAGTTACTGCATTGATCTGTGACGGGAACGGTGAATAGCACCTCACGAGATCACCTCGATTGACTTTGTCTGTGAAGCATCATTCCAAGGACGGGGTTAACTTGTGGATTTACTCCTATCGCCGCGAAGGACTAATACGGGGCCCTTGGAAGTTGATGTGGGACGGACCGGACGGTAGTAGGCAGATATTGTTCCGCATTAAAGATAAATAGGTAGCAAGCCTAACGTGATACGACTACAGCTCTCTTTTTCTTGCTACTCAGGCACTCACTATCTTCAAATCCACCTACTCAACTTTCTGAAGAATCTCAACAGCTCGCTTCATCATGTCCTCCTCGATGAGCCTAAGACAGCGCATAGAGGCTACAGCACGAGCCTTCCTATGCGCGTACGAAGAGGGCGCGGTCCAGAACGACGCCTCCATAATCAACCGCAACGTTACAGCGGACTGCACCCGGTACCTGCTTCCCGCATCCGTCCCCCAGGCCTTTGGCCTACCGGCGGAATTCTTTTTCGACACGGCGAAGTATCAGGAGGCGTTTGCGAAGGACATCAAGGTGTTGAAATTCAAAAACAACATCATGGCGAACTTGATCATCGATACTGAAGCCCGCCGGGCCGCTTTCACGTCTATCGCAGAGGTGCACCCAAATAACGGAGAGACGTACCCGGCCGAGTTGGCTTGGTTCTTGTACTTTAATGAGGATGGGTCTAAAGTCAAGAAGGTGGTTGAGTTCTGCGACAAGGATGTGATCTTGAGGATGGCAAACACGGCTGCCTAGTTCGGGTCTGAAGCATACAGATTTGGAGGGATATCCTGACGGGGGTTTATTCAACATCAACCCAAGATACAGACGTTTTACCTGATTCGTAAATGCAATATTGTTATCGTAAACCACAGTTTCAACTTTCCGGCACTCTTAGGCTAGGAACACATTCTGACTCCATAGACGTGCACCAAAGCTTGGTGGATAGATCCAAATTTTAAGAACTTCCTGTATGTAATAAGGAAAGAAGTATTAGGAAATACGTGAGCATCCGCGCTATTCTACACTGCAAACGAGTCTGTAAATTCATTTACTGATCTAGATACTTGATGTGTGGCTGACAAGATATGCGCCTCTGACTTAGCGCTACGTTTGGAATGGCCAGGAGTTGCCACGTAAAATTCATGTCACGGCATGGATAAGTGAGAGTTTGCAGATAAACAATGCTGCCACAGACAGAAACAGTGAGGAACAACCGAACTGGAGTAATCAAATTCATAGCGACCCAAGCAAAAGGTTCGAGGCCTAGTGAAGAGACAACAAGTTATCATTCGATGAATAAGATGATTGTACTTGTTTATGAAGTGCCCGGGCGCTATAACCTTCCCACGCGGGATCCCCGAGGATGTCAGATACGGAGCCAAAATCCTTAAACAGCTGAAAATGATAAGCCGCTGACTTCGCAGACCAAGCGAGCTTTATTCAAAGAATCTATAATTGCGCACTAGATCCAATTCCTAGTTGAGCCTCGAGTAAATGAACTTCCAAAATTCAACACGTGTCGAATGAGAAGGCTTTCAGTAGCACCTGTGTCACTATACCCCTCGTCTACGTTCTTGGACCTTCTGTCGAAATTGGTAGAGCAATTAGTTAGGAAGGCGGCAACTGTTGAGTAGATTGGTTGGTGGGCCCCTTCAAGTGGTGTTTAAAGTTCCTTGGTTCTTAACTCCGAACTCTTCCTAAAGTCCATTTACTATGTACTCGCCAATCCCCGCCTTCCAAGGCCAAAAATTGTTCAACTCCTGCATACTGTACTATGATGCCTCTCCCTTCGCTAAACACACCTCTGGAATCAAGACCAGCTTTTGACTTCGATTTCTTCTTTTTTTCCGATTTTGATCGGGTTCTATTTTTATTACCGTTGTCTTCTACGCAGCACTTTGGATGTCCTTGATATTTTGTTAATCCACTGAGCCTTACAGCAGGACAGCATTTAAAAAGCGATAATGTACAAGCTAAGAATAATTCTCTAGCTATGCCTCACTTTAACTTGAATATCTGGATCCGTGGTAAGTTACCGGAATTCCGCGTAGTAGGGGAGAGCATGAGTTATTTCGCCTTTTTTGCCCGCCAAAATGTTCGGGCGGAGTTAAGGGAATGCTAACTCCGTAATATCAACACCGCATCCGTCGACCTACGATCTACATCAGCTCCACTTGAAAAATCTCTATCTCCGTGAACTCAACCGTTTCAATTCGAATTTTTTTCTCGTGCTGGAGTATAAAAACCCTCGCAGATACTCCTAAGTTCTAATGCACTGAGAAAGACGGAATACCATTCTTGAAATCGCAACAATGAAATTCTTTGATGCCGCCGCATCCCACCCTATGGCTGTCCGTTTGTTCGTTCTTGAACGTGGCGGCCTCAACTTTGATGTTGAGACTATTGATATTATGAGCCTTCAAAACCGACGCCTTGCATTTCGCGCAATCAACCCTCGCGGGGAGGTTCCAGCTCTCCGGCTTGACAATGGCACTGTCCTCACAGAGATCACCGCTATTTGCGAGTACTTAGATGAGATAGCCCTCGGAGGCACATCCCTATTTGGCAACACACCTGAACAGCGTGCTGAGACTCGCATGTGGCTCCGAAGAATCGACCTGGAAGTTTGTCAACCCATCAACAGTTGGTTCAGGAACGATCCTGCCACTGTCGATTTCTATAAAGGCAACCGACTTCCGACTCCAGATGCTAGAGTCAACCAGAAAGTGTTGATCAATCAGGCCTTGAACATGCTTGATGATCAATTGGAGGGAAAGACTTGGTTGTGTGGAGACAGATTTTCTGCTGCAGATATTCACTTCTATGGGTTAATGAAGATGATGGCAATGCAAGTGTGTGACTGGATGCTATTGCCTGGACGAGAAAATTTCTTGGCGTACTGGAAAAGATTGGATGAACGGGAGGCTTCCAAAAAGGCTTTGCAAAACTTCCCACTTAAGGTTGTTGTGTGAAAACCACTGCATTTACTGCGACATTCAAAAGCTAGAAACCGCCTGCCTGCGTCACCATTCACCCTCAGCTTTGTTTGAAGCCTCTCCTGAAACTTGTTAGTCTATACAACAACGCTCATTTTTGAGCTATTCTAAGGCAGCACCAGTGCTTTGGACAGTACAGTGGTGTTTTATAATTCTCAATCCAAATTTATGATAACATACTATTCTGTGCTAAGGATCTATTTTAAGTACTATATATAAAGGACTATTACTCTACGATCGCTCGACGGAAAGAGTAAAGACTAGGTAAATCTTCCTTTAGCAAGGCGTTTGCCTGCATATTCGATAATCCGCCCACCGCGTATGAGGCAGATGAGGAATCTCCGCCATATTGTAATTCTGATCCAGTCTCAAGATTTTTCTCTATCGTCTGTAAGAAGCTCAGTCTCTTTTCATCTTCACTTACATCCAAGACTATTCAAGCTACAGCAGCATTGAATCTAGCTCGGGTTTGCTGCGAATGGGTGCTACTAGAGACTTTGTGCTACACACGGTTAGGGATCGTTGTTTGCCGACCTTGGTTGGCTGCGCCAGCCCAAGAGCTCTACGTCGTGTCACGAGAAGGAGTCGAGAACCTCCAACCGCTCCCAATCAATGGCGCCAAGCCATGGAAGTGTCTCCGGAGGGTCGACTTGGCTCCTCTTGGTTCGTGGACTCTCCGTCGTGGAGATATTGTCAATGTAGATACCGGACACAGCACCGCCCCTGCCAAGGTTTCTGATCTTCGAAGCCTTGATGATGGCCCGTTTGTTGTGGCCTACTGTTGGCTATATACAAGGGAGGACATCCTTGATGAGCTCAAGGTTGACGGCGCTGTCCCTTCGTCGGCTCTTGCTAATCTGAATCAAATGTGGCCGCCCAGAGTTCGCTACAACTACATGCTGAGCACTAACCGAACTATAACCATCTGGGACACTGCTGTTGAGCGAGTACCACCAGAGATTTCGTTCAATCTATGCTACAGTGCAATTTAAAGCACGACCCCCACGTCGCGTCGTATTTGGAGCATAGAGAACAAACGGTTTCAGTGGATGAAGAGAATTCTCCACCTTGAACCCGAAGAGATAGTGTCATGAAAAGACTGGCCCAGCGTGATAAATAATTTGATTTCATAGGTAGAGAAAATACAGTACATGTCTTGGAACGTTGTATCGCGCTTTCCCACCCACCGCAAACGCACATGTCGTCGTCGCGGACGCGGAAGAACTTTGCATATATTGATAACCAGCAATGTCCCGTTATCGATCGAGTCAGTAGGTACGCTCGGGTTCTTAGCAGAGACCCGTAGAGCCGTCTCGTGTATTTAGCCGGCAGTGCGTTATCAATATTATAAAGATGGCCACCGTTCCTTGACTCTCTCCGTTCTCTTTGCCATTAGGTGTAGATCCCTCATTTTATGTGGGCTTCTCGCATAATAGCAAGGGATGAAGTTACTGCACCGCTTTATTTCAGCGGTAGTTTAACAAATGCCACACAATAATCGTTAAAGCATTGTCAAAAAGTGGATTAACAGTCTACCTGCATAAATAAGTGGATAGCCATAATATTACATTGAAGCAGTTCAGTCTACAAAAGAACGAACTCCTTTATGCATAATCGCCGTACTACGGAAGTAGAATTACCCATGCTAAGACATACGAGACCCCGCTAATCCCGTCGTCTACAACTTTCAGGCATCCATCCTTCATTATCCGTCGTACTTTTTTAATGAATCATCTTGCCTGGAAGAGCTAGCTACCTAACAGTGATTCCCGTCAAGATAGATACAGTACGACTGCCCTTCTTTACATTATGTTTGGTGGTAAGATGCAGGAGACTCAGGCTGGCAATGACTTCTCGTAACCTGATTTCGCTTAAGGGTGGAGCATTCTTCTTGATCCTCAAGGGTGAGTACCTTTACATGATATCGTTGGCTAGACACTCTCAATTAATCACTCTCAATTAATCACTCAACAACGCCCACCATAGCCACTACAGATCACTCACTTATTGGCAATCCGCCCGGTCGCATATCAATTGCGCACGAATATTCGAAAATAATAGCTTAATTTTCAAAAAAAAAAAAAAAAAAAAAAAAAAAAAGGGGATGATAAATAATTATATAAGTAAATGTAATGTTATTATGCTAACTTACTTCAGGTTCAGATTTTAGGGTTGTCTCAAAACTGAAATCACTGTCGAGGTCGGATTAGCCGACGGGTGGACAACGCCACTAGAGTTGATCGAAGTTTAATTCCAAAATAACGGTTGATATAATTTAATTTCGCCTATACGATAGGCTGAGAAAAACATGCAAAGCTAGAATTTAGAGCATTAAGCTGCCCTTTATGTGGAGACTAGATATATTAGTCAATTATATGAGTAAACTGGCCATAGCGAATTGACCACCCTCGGTGTAGCGGTGAATCGAATAGTATAGAACGGGTAGCCAGTCGCAAATACTGGTGCATAATCATTAATACACTGAAATTATACAAGAAAAGGGATCATACAAAATGGAAAAATAATTTAGGAGAGAAAGGGAAGCAAAAGCAAGAGCCATAAGCTATATAAGATAAAGGTAGTCAGAACTAGATAGGCAAACGAAGTGTGTGATTAGAATGATCTAGTCGATATTTTCGGGAACCTAGGAGTTACTAGAATCGTCACTCCGGTAGTGCCGACAATCGCGTAGGCAGCGAGAAATAGGGTTAAGCACTCCAGCTTACTATCTACCAGATTTTAGTGACATATATTCAACCCATTTTTTCATGATTAAAAGTATATTAACCTAGACTATCTAATTCGCGGACTTTTCAAAGGCTGGTTTACCATAAGCTACGACAATCTCACAGCCTTCCAACCCTACTTACACAATCCTCGTACCCCCAGCCATCACATCGTTTAGGGAAATACTTCGGAAAAGCATAGATTAGTCTTGTTAGTGGAAAGCCGCTTATCAAAGCCTTATATTATAAATAATCGAGAATAATCAACATTGAACTAAAGCCTTAGTATACAAGTTATAAGGGAGGTTACAAAGAAATTCCGAACGACATATAGGAAGGTCAGTGACTACCTACTTACCTACCGACTAAAAGTGGTGAGTATTATAATCCCCTCGATCGAGCACGAGCATAATAGCTATACCTACCTCCTCTTCTATCCTTACCTTTTGAAAGTCCGAGCGAGACTATATGATTCATCGACGATATCTGCGGACCGTGGTGTTAACGCAATAGGGCGCAGACAAATATTAATACTAACAACCTCCTAGAGTCGGAGAGCAGCTAGAGCCCCTTAAGTAATAAATCATATCTATACTCGTACACATTTACCGGTTATAAATGGTCACTCTACATCTCGTAGTAATAACATATTTAATTTACAAGTATTAGCTTCTACTACTTTATACCTTAAAAGAAGTAAAACCATTCTTTTTGCCAAATTAGAAATAGAATGATATCAGGTTACATGGCGATTAATGTAATTAGATTATAGATATGCTTTCCACCTAGCGGTAGTGCTTATTTAAAGCACTCTCTTAAGCTAAGGCGGGTTAAGCAGCTAATACTTACAATACTAATAGTTCGTGACTAAACAATACTTGTTCCCTACATACATAACTAAGTATGTAATTTGCCCCGAGAATATGGCTGTGCAGTAATATAATATGGCTATATGGAGAAACTCGATTTACCTGACAGAACTCACATAATCCACGGGTGAGCTATCAGTATGGACTAACCGTAGGGCTCCAACATACCAGTGATATAAATATATGAATTACAGTATAGCTTCAGATCTTAACAGCGTGCCTATTTCGCCTATAAAGATTTTTATAAATGCATTCGTGCGTATTAATAACTCCAACATATAAGATGACTACAGCAGGTGTACCTCTAATTATCTTCCATTTCTTTCTAGTCCTAATACGAGCGGTACCACCTATCTCCCTAGAGTTTAGTTAACCAGGCTAAGTGAATTCAAACATCTTAACTACCTTATAGCCCCGGAACGACAACAATCTATTATATTAACAGTGGCTGGGTGAAATCCCGCCAATTTAAACATATCGAAGGCGATATTAATTAGAAAAGGAAAGCACACTAGAAGAACATACGAAAAGTACACAAGCCATATAACCTATATTTCAAAACCTAACTCCGCCAAAGACTAGGGAACAACATAAAAATTCAGTACTATAGCTCCTACACTAACCCTAGCATTCAAGACGTTAAGATAGCGCTATTCCTTAACCTTATATATAAGTCTAATAGGGTTGTCCGCAACCTAGAAGCTAAAACAACACACAAGCATCAATACAATTAACTATGAAAATTTTAAACTCCTAGAATAGTGTACAGTATAGGGTCTATCTCATACACGGCTAGTCTTTTACGTCGTGCGACTTTAAATAGTCATATATTTTATTTCTCTTTTCGTACGTCTCGTCATTTAACTATACCTAAGGACAACTTCCTAGGGCCCCCGCCGATTATTAGACAGATAGATTACCGAAATAACTCTAACGATATATTCTACCAACGCTAAGACTTATAGTTTACGCGAAGAAGGGTAATTGTCGTTACTAGATCTTATATTTTAGGCTAATCTCGCCGATCGCCTAGGTTTAGATTAATAACCGTCGTTTAAAAGTTTACGTTTTAAACATCCCGTAGCGGAGTCAAGTGGTGGTTTTCCCTTAGAATAAGCATCTTTTTCCGTTACTTCCTAGGTGATAGTATCGCTAGTCATTAAAGGTATACGTAAACTATTACTAGTCGTAGGTAAATATAGACTATACTTAGCTAAAGATAGTACGGAGAAGGTAAGGAAGACTTTTAAGTCTACCGTGTCCGAATAAAAGTTCAGAACAACACTCCTAAAGAACTCCTTTCGTTCCTCATAATCTAAGGCTAAAAAGGGCTAGTTCTTATAGAGTTCAATATAGATTCGCCCTATAAAGCCGTACCGCCATTTAGCCCCCTACTCGCGTTATACCCCGGTGGATTTAAATATTATAATTCTATCAGACCGTTTACGAGATACATAGAAATTAATACCATAATTACCTTAGGGGCCTAGAGGGGAGAAAGTGAGAAATACACTTAGGTTTTCTCTATCTAGACGCACAACCATAGCACCTCGCCCGAGGAGAGTATCGTCATTCTAAAAATTCTCTAGGCTATAAGATATACCTAATAAGAAGTCTATTCGGAGTATCACTCGGTTAATAACAAAGGTTTCCGGCTAAGTAGCCCCCTTTTTCGATTCCGGGGCATAGAACCGTATAATCACGCGGCCTTATTCGCTTTCTTCCCTTAGTTATTTAGACCTCTTCAAGTTTCTTAATAATGTATTTTCTGCAAAATTTATGCGTTAGTAGTTACATTAGGCGTATACTAGATAGTACGGAATCACTAACGGGGAGACTAGATTCTATTAAAAAAAGATTTAGCGTGTAAACAATCAGTACTTCGATAGTGCTCCATATAATTATATATCTCGGCTAGTTCATCGCCGATGGTAGTAGACGCGGAAGAATCCTTAGTTAACGCCGCTTTACTTAAATACTTAATTCGGTTTATATTATCCGTTACTTCTTACGATAACCTATAGGTCGTGTATTCTATATTATAGGGATTAATTAAGAGACTTTTCCCGGAGGAACTTTCGGCTATCGACGTCTCTTCTAGAACGCCGTTACGGGTTATCAAAAGAGTATTAGTTATATTTCGGTCCTCTTTTAGCCCCTTTATCTTGGAAGCTTTTCCTTACTTAGTTCTCCTCTCGCTTCCTAGTAATACTTAAGATTTAGCGTAGTAGGGTCAAATCGTTATTAATTAAGCGTACCTTTATAGTCAATCGCAACGCCCTTACTCCCTATAGCGCTAAAGGGATCGTCACCGAGATTCTAAGTGACTTTTAATGTTTAGCGGTCTAACTAAAGCTGTTCGACTGACTGAAGACCCTCTAGATCCTTAGAGTCTATCGGTCTGTTAGACATATAGATAGAGGACGAATTAATGGCTACGTTATGCTTCCCTAGATAGGCAATTTTTCCACCAGTCAAAGATCTATAAAATTCCGGGGTAGTCATTATCTTAGTGTCGGCATCGGAATCAAAATGGTCTGGCTCATCGCGAAGCCAATCCTCCTTAACCTGGATTATATTGGAATTAGAAGCCGAGTTTGGTAGAGTAGGTTTATCTTCGATCAATATAGGATTGGCTAACGTCCCTAGCTCAGGGACAACCATAGAGTCACATAAGGCCATTTCAGACTATTCACGCGATTAACTAGGTATTGAACAGTAGACAGAAGTGGTTCAGCTCCCTGGTGATATGATTAAACGGAGGGCGATGGTAGCGGTTACTTTGATAAGAGTAGGCTTGAATATATACCCCTCAGTGAAAGTGACACCACTTGACTCTAGGACGTTATCACAAGTTCTACTTCCGTTCCAAGTTCCTAGGAATCTAGATAGTCATAGATTACGAGCGAATTTGTGAAGGAGATTTACACACGTCAACAAAATGGCGCAAAGCCGGACGTTCCCAGGATCATCCAGACGGCTTCTCCGCCTGGAACAGTCTACGAATCAACCAATCAATCATCCGGCAAGTTCCCAGGAGCAATCTCTTCTGAAATATTGTATTCTATGGAGATTCGTGTTTGACCAAGCATGCGTTCCGGTACGTGTGCTCAATGTAGAAAAAAGATGCCCAGAGTAAGACTTGCGGTCTTCCAGTATGTTCATGTGATATCTCTTAGACTAGCTCCTCTATGGGCAGTGGAAACCAACAGGCAAGGGTTCCCAGGAGCACACAGATGATTTAATAGGTTGATCAACCATACTGAGGCGCAATGACTACCAAAAATGAAACATCAGGTTCTTGATGCCAATGCATTTGGATGGGACAGTGGGGCCAATCTAGAGAAAAAGAGCTTCACGTGGATGGGGCTAGCGCATTGCGTTTTATTGAGGTGCCCTTATGCTCAGGGCAGGGTGTGCTCAGTGAGCAAGTCAGAGTGCTCAGTGAGTGGATCACAGAGCGCTCAGTGAGCGGATCAGTGAGCTTACATAATGCTCACTGATCAGGTCAGGGCGCTCAGAGGCGTGCTCAGTTCTACTCAGTGAGCAAAAGCGGCGAGGGGCTGAGCACTAAAACGGAACAGGAAAGCCACGACCTGGCATAGGAAATCCGGTACATAGGGAAGATTAATTTGAAGTACTTAAATAAGTTAAGATCGAATGTTGTGACGTAATGAGACAAGAAGGGCAGGGCTCGCGGTTCACGTGGGCGGTCGGAACCCCCCAACTGACCGGCAGAAAACTTCGATGACAATCTCGAGCTTGCTCTCCTTATACGCGATAGCTCGACATTCTCTGGTTGTTTCCTGCTATTTTCAAGTCAATTGACCCTGCCCACTGCTATTGTGGGCACCGCCATCACGTCTCTTCCATCTTCTTCCGTTTTTTTCCTTCGTATCGTCGATCGATCCGCAGCTGGTCCTGCTTTTGCCGCGCGCCATCCCTGCGCCCGCTTCCGCCTTTACTCCCCCTCCTCATCTCCCCACCTTCCACCTCTTCTCTGTCGCTTCTACTCCAGCAAGAAGAAGAAATCCAATAAAATGCCTCCCAAGAAGGCCCAAGTTCAAGAAAAGGTCCTGCTGGGCCGCCCCGGCAACAACTTGAAGAGCGGTATCGTATGTGAGCAATGACCCCACCCTTTGTTTTTTCCCTGGTGGTTTTTTTTCGCACAGCACAGTCCACTTTTTAATTCCACGAAAACTATTTAAGCCTCCTTCCGCCCCCTTTCCTCCTTCTCCTTTTCTTTTCTTCTTCTTCACACTCCAACCACACAATATTCCCCTTTCCCAGAAGACTCACAATGTGATCTATCTAGGTTGGTCTTGCCAACGTCGGCAAGTCGACGCTCTTCCAATCTATCACCAAGTCCTCTCTGGGTAACCCGGCCAACTTCCCCTATGCCACCATTGACCCTGAAGAGGCCCGTGTCATCGTCCCCGATGAGCGGTTCGACTGGCTCTGCAGCCACTACAAGCCCAAGTCCCAGGTGCCCGCCAACTTGACCGTGTATGATATTGCCGGTCTGACCCGCGGTGCTTCCACCGGTGCTGGCCTGGGTAACTCCTTCTTGTCGCACATCCGCGCTGTCGATGCCATCTTCCAGGTCGTTCGTTGCTTCGACGATGCCGAGATCATCCACGTCGAGGGTGATGTCGACCCCGTCCGCGATCTGACCATCATCAGCGAGGAGCTGCGCATTAAGGATATCGAGTTCGTCGAAAAGGCCCTCGAGGCCCTGGGCAAGCAGACCCGCCGTGGTGGTCAGTCGCTGGAGATGAAGAAGCTGAAGGAGGAGGAGGCTACCACTGCCAAGGTCCTCGAGTGGCTCAAGGAAGGCAAGGATATCCGTGAGGGTGAATGGGGCCCCAAGGAGGTACGTTTGAAAATCCTTTTCTCTTCCCCCAAATTTGCACCCCCTCCCCAAGAAAAAAAAACTCCAATGTTTTTATGATGAATAAGCGCTTGCGCGATAATCCCAGCTCGTTGAATCCCTCATTTTTATATCACGTTAGAGGGCATCTTGAAATTAAAGTACTGCACTGAAAAAAAACATTGGAGTTTTTTTGATCTCAAACAAAATCATCTCAAACTCTTTTTCAGTTGACTCGTGCTGACAAGAATTGATTTCCAGGTCGAAGTTATCAACCCCCTGTTCCTTCTGACTGCCAAGCCTGTCGTCTACCTCGTCAACCTGAGCGAGAAGGACTTCATTCGCAAGAAGAACAAGTACCTTCCCAACCTTTTCGCGTGGGTTAAGGAGAAGTCTCCCAACTCGCCTATTCTTCCCATCTCTGCCCAGTTCGAGGAGCGTTTGACCCAGATGGGTGACGATGCTGCCGCTGAGGAGGAGTGCAAGAAGCTCGGCACCGCCTCTGGCCTGCCCAAGGTCATCACCACCATGCGTCAGGCTCTCAACCTGGCCAGCTTCTTCACCACTGGTGCGGATGAGGTTCGCCAGTGGACTATCCGCAAGGGCATCAAGGCCCCCCAGGCTGCCGGTGTTATCCACACTGACTTTGAGAAGACCTTCATCCAGGCTATTGTATACAACTACAACACCCTGAAGGAGCTCGGTGACGAGGCTGCCGTCAAGGCTGCCGGTAAGATCATGACCAAGGGCAAGGACTACGTCGTCGAGGACGGTGACATCATGCTCATCAAGGCTGGTGCTGCCAAGTCTTAATCACGTTGCTGTAGCTCAATAGTTGATACACCTTGTCCAAAAATGATGATACGTTTCTGTACACAACTTTTCCATTGTAAAGAGTCATAATATACGTAGTGTAGCTGGTGTGAGCTTTAAGCAATCCGATGCCCGAGTCGCATTCCACATCATCTCGACAATTCTACGCCATCTAGCTTGGCTTCGAAACATTCCTTCCTAAGTCTTTCCCTTATTCCTCGACGTCTCTCGCCGCTTTGAAAAACCATCACGTGACCATCCCCGCGCATCCCACTTCGCGTCCTCGGAGCATCCCAATATATCCAACAACCAGCATCATGTTCAAGAAAGAGTAAGTAATACCTTTGATCGCGTGAAATCACCCACTGGTTTGCTCTAGCTTTGTTTTCAGAGCTTATCCTGCCTGCCGAGGTCGAGCAATGGATATCAGATGTCTCGCACAGGAACAATCTCCGAAGACAGCTCTTCGACAACATCAGAGCTACATTTGCACCTTCCACGAGCGAACACTGAACCTATACCCTGCTCAGGATATGAAACCCATTTCTAACATCTATTTCTGGCTGCAGGATTCCATCGAGTAACCGCTCCAAGGTCAAGTCCTCCGCAGCCCGCGCCTTGCGGCAGAAGCTGCTGGAGACTTACCCCGGCTTCGAGCCCTACATTGAAGAGATCATGCCCAAGAAGGCCTCACTCGAAGCCGTCAAGCTGTACGCACTACCCTCCTCACAGTCAACTTCTCTTATTTCCAAGCCCAATCCATCCAATCCCCACCAGCAATTCCTCCCCATCCTAATCATCTACCCCAAAAAAACTACTTTCCCTATACCCATCGACAACCCAAACTAACACTTCCACCTTAGACCCGAACGCGCAACCCTCTACACGATAGACTCAAAACCCCTCTTCTTCCAACGCTTCGACGACCCCCCAATCCCCCACCTTCGCCTAATTCACGCCTTCCCCACCGCCCTCCCAACTATTCAAATCGACCGCGGCGCAATCCGCTTCGTCCTCTCCGGCGCCACCCTGATGGCTCCCGGTCTGACTTCCCCGGGCGGCCGTCTCCCGGATGCGGAGCATGCGCTTGAGGCGGGACAAGTCGTTGCCGTCAAGGCCGAGGGGAAGGAGGAGGTTTGTCTTGTTGGTGCATTGAAGGTGGGCACGGAGGAGATGAAGAGTAAAGGGAAGGGAGTTGTTATGGATGAGGGTCATTATTTGGGTGATGGGCTTTGGAACTTGCAGTTGGACTAGAGGATGCGTTTATGAACATATTTGGGCTGTTTTTATCGTATCGGTTGGTTGCGGATACCCCCGATGGTGATGATTTTTATGTTGGTATGAAAATGAGAAAGATATGATCTCTTGCGTCCTTGATACTTGACCTAATGTAGTGGGTGGTTTTGGCCTGGAACCCTGGAAGACAGGGTAAAAAGTAGTTTGATGTGTGTCGCTCAAGGGTGAGGTTATCTTTGTGCTTCAGGCAAGGCGCATATTAATTCTTGTTAGGGCTATCGTCTTGAGTTTGAATGTCAATTACATCATGGTTAGCAGCTGAGCGAATGAAAGAACAGTGCGCTAGATTAACAATATATACAGTAATCTTCAGGAGACATGGGTCTGGATAACATGCTCGACTAGACCATATGACTAACTCATGAGCCGTCACGACTATCCACAGAATGCGGGTATTCATCGGAAACCTCTCCGTCACGCCCGTTCAGGCGCGGGGAAAGCGACGCAGTGGGAGAAAGAGATGACCAAGACGGTGTGCGAACTGGAAGACTTAGCCCAAGGCCCCTTACACTAGCCGCTGACGCAGCTCTTGACCCTAAGCTCGGCTGGCCACCATTGGGCGATGGCCTTGGGCTTGAACGCAAGCCGACGCGGCCAATTGCGCGCCGCAACATTTCACCCGAGGAATCAAGTGCGATCAAGAACCGGGCGAGCTCGCCGCAGAGCTCCCAGTCCCCCTTTTGAGATGCCAGGCCAATAAGGCGAACGACATATTCTTCGATATGTCCGTCGTGGCCATGTTCTTCTTCATCCTCGAATGCTTGGAGCACGAGCAGGTAACCAACGGCTGTTTTGAGTGAGTCGAGCCTGAGGGCTTGCTCGAATAGATCTTTTGGTGGCGGGAGGTATGTGAAGAGGGTGCGCCAGAATCGGAGTTCTGTCTTGCGTGTACATTGTACAACGATGTCGAGATAATCACGTGTTGGGAGGGATGCCTGGAGGAAGGCAATGACGGTGGGAAGGAGGGGTTCTTGGCGGACGATCGGGCGATCGGCCTTGCTAGCACGGCTTTCGTTATCTACTTCATCGTCTAGGACGTGGTGGAGTAAGATTTCGAGACCGTGGGCGAAGTATGATAAGTGAGAGAAGTGTCGGCCTAGAGAGAGCGCAGCCGGGGTTCCAAGATGGACGAGACAGTACTGTAAGAAGTATGGGAGGAAAAGGTGTGTCTGGAACGAGTCAGCTGATGATCGACAATAATAAGACAAGCATCACATACTCGAATGGCGAACTTTAGGCTGGTGAAGGTGACGTCTCGGCGTTGTGTCATTTCGGACTCCACTCCGAGCACCACGCCCTTATTCAGGATCACTGACAGAGGATAAAAGTCCAATGGGATATTCAGCGGTGTAGGCACGGTCTCTTGCTGCAGAATGTCTTGAACGTCATTCCAAGCCAGAAGATTCTGACCCCGGAACATCCACAATGAGTCTCGAAGAGACAGACTGTTGTAAGATGGCTCAAGAGCCATCTCGGCAGATGGGCTGGACGGTAGAGACTCGTCGATCTGAGACGAAAAATTGAAGGAAAGTTGGTCACGCATCAAGATATAGTACTCCACATCATGGGAGATGACCCGCATGTCATATTTGAGATCGCCACTTTCTGTCACTGTGGGCTGTAGGAGAACTAGGTTACCATCAACTAATAAGAGGACGGATGCTACCTTGACGTCCTGAGAAGGATCGCCATTCCCTGTTGAGAAAGATGTTAGACGCATATCCAAGAATAGAAAGGCCACGTTAGAACTACACTCACGCATTTGATCCTCAGGCAAGACCCAGCTGATTGCTCGAACTCGAGTTGGCGCTCTGACAATTCCATTAAAGGCAATTTGTCCAACTGGAACCAGAGTGATCTGTGTCTGCATGGAGTTGATGATATAGTGATAGAGGATGTTGTCATAGGTGTAGACCAAGAGCGAGTCCTCTCCGGAGGGGCCAATGAACACCACGGGCGATGGGAGGTATTCGATGTGCATAATTGAGTTGTTGGTTAGGGTATCCTCGCGAGAGTAGAGACGGAGCTAATCATGATTAGACTCCATTGAGCAAAATTGAAGCTTGATAGTGAACCAACCTCGTATGAGCCATCGCTCTCGACAGCTGCAATCAATATATGTCCGTACCAACACATGCCTCCTCGTACAGCAAATGAATTTTCCACTTTAGAGTCCTCGAAGACTTTCCATCGGCCACTGTTGACACTGTAATGTGCTAATCCACGTCGACCCGCGATTGCAACATACCTTCCGTCCTGAGACACCACGCAGGAACGAATAGGCCATTGCGAGTGAAGATATGCAGGAGGATATTGGGCATGGTGCCAGAGTGAGTCCTTACCGGAGATGGTCATTAGATCGGGTAGGTCATGTCCGCGGTATAGAATGAACTCTGTCCCTGTCTGAAGCAATCCCCGAGCCAAATTTGCGGCGGAGAAGCATCCTGTCAAGGCGCTGCGCGCTATTTCTAGTATCCAAAGACGTCGATCGTTCTGCGCTGACAGGATAATGTCGGACCCGCCACCTATCCAGCAGCCATTTGAGACGCCCGTGAGCCAATCCTCTCCGTTGGAAGTTGCCAAAGTAGGATCGACGGAGAAGCTGTTGCCGCCAGGCTTTCCGAAGACACTCCATGTTGTCCAGCCATTTTCATAGCCGGCGAAAAGGCAATACCCATCGGGAGAATAAGTCATGAATGTCAATGCTCCGGTTGATGAAGGAGACGCGGGAAGATCCAGCTTTTGAGAAAGGGGCACGTTCCCCGTATAGTCTTTGGCGGTGTAAACCAGGACCTCGCCATTTGCGCAGCTGACTGTCAGCAAGGAAAACCGGGCATTGACTGCTACTTTGACAGCCTCTTCTCCCCCAGCTTTGGGGTCATGGAAGCAGTGGCCATGGAACAGCTTCTTCGGCACATTGGACTCCTCTTGTGACCCCGGTACCCGCTGAACTGCATAAGCTTGCCCATTGCTGGTGAGCCAAATCAGAAGGTTCATGGCGCGGTCATAGACCATGTCAACAATCGAGACCTTTTTTGGAACATTCAATATCCGGTTGAGCATTTCAGACTTGGTCTGCGTGCCAGTGGCTTCCGGGGCCCAACGGATGCACTGAATAGCAGGTGGTTTGACCGTAGCAACCACGAGCTCCTGATCCAGTGCCAACGCTTTGACAATTCCCGACTCAATCTTGATAGCCATCCGAAACCTGATGTTTATATCTCCTACCACGTTTGCCTCTTCGACAGCCGAAAAATGTGCTAGTTGCTGGCGGCGCGGATGGGTGGAGTGATCGAACATCTGTTGATAGACTCGCGTCGCAGGGTCCGAAGCTACCGAATATGTGAGGAGATATCCATTGAGTGTCTGCACAACGAGGATTGTCGAGTCAGGATGCATAAGAATTGCCACATTTGGCCCGTAGGTCGTCAGCGAGTATGCAGACCGAGCTATCGCAGCTACAACTGCCGTAGGCTGCCGCGCGCGTTAGTACCGAGCTTAATGTTGAGTGAGCAGAGCTATAGGCTTCTTCAAAGACGAACCCTGGTCTGCCATAATGAAATGGAGGAGTCAGTTATGGTCGCAAACATATGGCCCGAGCGGGACACACAAAGCCCACTGATAGCTTCTTGCTCCCATTGGGAAGCATCCGCGTCGGATGGGGGTCCTTCGGGATTGAGATCAACACCCTGGCCTTCTGGATTCTCCGAGTTGCGAACGCCATCTATTGACTCTTTAGAATCTAAGGAGCTTCGATGTTCCGCCAAAGAACTGCCGGTACCCTCGCGATTCACGTCATCCGAGACATGGGCAATGTTGGGGCCGTTGACCGCATAGACCCGGGGCACTCCATTAGGCCAGTACATGGCTCGGCTCGCAGGGGGGAGGGTGTATTAAGACCGGCGCTGGAGCACACATGGAGTCATTGCGCTCCAAACAAAACAGTCGTAATTCAAGACCAGACTCCACCGGCGCGGAGGAAATATCGAGAGGCAATCAAAAGGAGCAGTTCCCAAACAGTCCGACAGTCTGGGCCAACAGGGACGATAAGCCGTATCACGTGCGGGAGCTTCCCCCCGCATTGTCTTTTTTTCCTCCCCTGAGCTGTCGACAGCCCCTCCGTTCTCAGTTTTTTTTGTTTCTCCAGATATATCTGCCATCATGGTAAGGAATCGCGTACCTGGATAGATATTGAACATTTCGAACTGACAGGATTCGCTTTCGCAGGCTCCCACAGAAAGCAAGAAGCGCCTGGCCCTGGCCATCATCGACTTCCTCGGCTCCAGCCTGAAGGATGGCACTCTCACCGCTGACGATGCCGAGTCTATCGAGATCGCCCAGTCCTGTATCGCCGATACCTTCAAGGTCGATCCCACCGATGAAGCTGCCGTGAAGGAGGCTGTTGGTGGCCAGTCTCTGGCTAGCATCTACAGCGTTTACGAGAAGCTGCGGAGCAAGTCTACCCCTCAGCCGGCAAGCGCAGGAGCCCAGGAATCACAGGAGGAGAAGCCCAAGGCTGGCGCGCCTACCTCAGAGTCCGACAAGCTGAAGTCCGAGGGCAACTCTTACATGGCTAAGAAGGATTACGCTGCAGCCATTGACTCGTACTCCAAGGCCCTGGAGATCGCCCCGGCCAATCCGATCTATCTCTCCAACCGCGCCGCCGCTTACTCTGCCTCCGGCCAGCACGAGAAGGCCGCCGATGATGCCGAAGTGGCCGTTGCTGTTGATCCCAAGTACTCAAAGGCCTGGAGCCGCCTCGGCCTTGCTCGGTTCGACATGGGCGACTACCACGCTGCCAAGGAGGCTTACGAGAAGGGTATTGAGGCGGAGGGTACCGGCGGCAGTGATGCTATGAAGCGCGGCCTGGAGACCTGCAACAAGAAGATCGAGGAGGCCAGCCGCTCTACCGACCTCCCATCGGAGGAATTGGATAGTGCCCCTGGCGCTTCTCGTGGTGCTGGCGGCATGCCCGACCTGTCTTCGTTGGCTGGCATGTTCGGCGGTGGTGCCGGTGGTGCTGGCGGTGCCGGTGGTATGCCCGATCTCGGTTCTATGATGAACAACCCCATGTTCGCCAGCATGGCCCAGAACCTTATGAGCAACCCTGATATGCTGGGCAACTTGATGAGCAACCCTCGTCTTCGCCAGATGGCCGAGAGCTTCGGGCAGGGTGGCGGTATGCCTGATATGTCTGGCCTCATGAGCGACCCTAACATTGCTGAAATGTAAGCTTCGCCTCGCTTGCTGACTTTTTTCGTCCGGTTTTTGCTAATAAGATGGATTTTAGGGCCCGCAACATGATGGGTGGTGGCGGTGGTGGCGGTGCTGGCCGTGGCCAGTAAGCTACGTATTGGACGACCGATGGATGACCTTTGATAATAAAAAGACACGATCTTGATGCTTTTGTGGCGATCTCAAGTTTCAGCAGCGTTCTTTAGAAATGAATGATTCTCGTATTAAATCTCTCAAGGATACCAATCCCCTCTCCCCCTAGCATTGAGAACTAATCAAAATGCATTAAACGCATGAGATATATGGACCTCCACATTTCAAATCAGTGAGGAACCTCCTGTCTATTCAGCAGATACGTGTCACTCAAGGGATAGTCCAAATAGCCTACCGCCGACTGAACGACATAGAACGTCTCCCTCTTGTACGGGTTGAGCTTCAGCCCCTCCTTCACCCTATAAATGAGGTCCGGATTTGATATAAAAAGCCGTCCAAATATGACGATAATATCATTGTTCGGATATTTCCCGTCCACAAGCGTTTGTGCCTCCAATGGTGTATACCCACCAGCTACAAGAAGAGGGCCGGTCCAAAGATCGTATGCGAAATCCAGTCGTTCTTGCGCATCGGAGTCCGTAGCTCCGGAAACACGGGACTCCACGAGATGGAGATATGCGATGTCCGACTGACTCGCTTTTTTGATGACGTCCGTAAATTGCGGAATTGGGTCGTCCATCCTCATCCCTTGGAATGTACTCCAAGGGCTCAGACGAAGTCCAACACGCTTGGGACCAATGGCACCAGCGACAACCTTGATGACTTCGTCGAGAAGACGAGATCTGTTTTCCAAGTTGCCTCCATAGTCGTCCTGACGTTTGTTGCTGACGTCTTGAATGAATTGGTCAAGAAGGTACCCATTGGCACCATGGATTTCAACTCCGTCAAAGCCCGCCCGAATGGCATTCTTTGAAGCTTGCAAGAAGTCGCCAACCGTTTGCTTGATCTCTTCGATGGTCATCTCTTGAGGTACGGCGACACCTTCTTCAATGGGGATGGCACTAGGTGCCACGATAGGAACGCCCTCTTGTCGGGCTACTTCGACATCCGCAGCACGGCCCATTGCGAAGAGCTGACAGAATATGAAGCATCCACGGCGGTGGACTTCGTCGGTGATTGTCTTCCAAGCCGCAATTTGGTCTTCACACCATATTCCTGGTGCATAAGGGAAGCCTCCACACTTTGCGGATACGAAGGTTCCCTCGGTGATAATCAGGGTGCCAGGCACTGCAGATCGTTGACTGTAGTACTCCTTCATCATTGATGTCGGTACTCGATCATGGCTTGCACGAAGGCGCGTAAGTGGAGCCATCCCAATGCGATGTTGGATCTCCATATCGCCTATCTTGAGGGGCTTGAAAAGACGGGATTGAGAAGTCATGGTTAAAACTGTTTCTCATGCGGTCGATTCTCGAGTGTGAAATGAAGAGTAGAAGCGTTTCTTCCCTTTCGCCACGGGAAGACCAAGGATTTTATACTCATGATTGGACTCAAGGCTGGAGGCATCTTGATAGTGGACGTCAATTGCGTTGTACAATTATGGTATGGAGATATTTCTCAAAAAGGAAGAAAGATACTTCCCTTATGGGTAACGTCGAGAGGCTAGTCCATCTTGGGAATAGTCCATGTGTATCAGGCCAATCATTGCGCGCGCCACCGGATTCCGTGAGTGGGCGCGGATTTGCAACACATTGCGATTACAAATAGCTCAGTATGATACAGTGGGTTGTCCCGGCTAATCGTACTTGAAATATTACTATACTACCGAGGTGTGTTGATTGAAAGAAGCAGAAAATCGTTGATCATAGCAAGCTCTTTTGAAGCCTCCAGGGTTAGCGAGTCTTCAGTAGCCTTTGCCGTGTGGTTTGAATCACTCTAATAGATATTGAACATGATATTCCTCCCAGAACGCCTTGATCTGCGACATGAACGCTTTCTCGGACCAAATAAATCGCTGGAGAATGATACGCAGCTCTGCCCATGTAGTACACAGGCCTTTAAGCCTAGTGCTGAAGTTCAAATGCAACAGGTCAACGTAGGCCATTCGGATAGCCCCTGGAGGAGCAAAAGCGCCACCAACGTGGAGAATCCAGATTAGTAGCTCCGGCGAATGATTCCATATTGTATCTTGATTTGTATCTTGGAGCTTGCCAAGTAGTTGCAAAGAAAGATGGGACTAATATGAGTGATCCGAAATTAGAGGAGTGACCAACAACCTGCGCGATAAACGTACGGGAATAGTTGAAGTGCGCCAAATCTTGCAGCGAAGCATGGTTGAGCACAGATATGCCGCTATTTGACAACAGTCCGAGATAGGCGAGAGTGAAACATCGGGCAGATCCACTAGCCTTGACTGGATAGAGGCCTGGTGGTTATCAATATGGGCCATTGATACCACATCCTCTTTGTCAAACAGAGCAGAGTCTCGAATGCATTGCAGTGCACATATGTCCTTGAGGATTTCGACAAAGCCTTCGCTCAGTAAGTGAGACTGGGCTTGGAAACCCGCAGGCAAGGTGAAAAATTCTGGTGAAAATGGATCCCGTTTCCAGTGGAGCTCGGAGAAGGTTGTATGATCAACAACTCGGGTCGAGCCTGCGATCACTGCAGCGTTCAAGTCCGACCTGTGAACGTATATCAGAGTGAACCGCCAAGAGATGAAAACTTCTTCGCGTACCAAAATATTGCACGCTTGATGCCATCACTTAAATAGACACCTTTCCTTTGGCACACTTCAAGGAGTGAATGAATTGCCCCCATGTGAAGTTGTACCTGACGTGGTACTCCTTGTTGAGCCTACGAGACTTTAGCCACTGCCAATGTACGCTTGAATTCAAACGGACCTCTACACCAGCGAGGAGTAGAATAGAACCCAGTGTCGACTCCATGGTAGCTTTGTTTGGAGAGCCAATCCTCTGGCGAACAGAACTCAAGGCAGCATTTTGATACTCCAAGCACTCTCTATCGAAGTGACCAGCGTTACTTGCGAAGGAGAAGGTGAGCATGATGGCGCTCAAAAGAAGATCATCATCCGGCCCTGTTCGGAGAATTGGACGGAAATTTTGGAGCACAAGCTCATCGGAAGCACTTAATGCTGGCTCAATAGGCTTTTTACTTGTCCCTATAAGCATGTAAATATTGCGAGGTTCAATCATTCAATTTGTGGATAATTTACCTCGATTCAGTAGCCCATGCAGTTTCGGTGATTCTGTAGCAAGCCAATGGAAAAAGCCAGATGAGGCCGAAAAGGACATGTATGTTTGATTAGCAAGGGCTTGGGTTGAGTTTGTCCGGCTTCTGGATCGTTTATTGTTAGTCTTGGGAGATGACATGCGAAAGTTATGACCCAGTTTTAGCTGCGCCTTTCGATTGTTCTCGAGACCTCTGGCTACAGCATGCGATCGTGCTAGACGCCTCGCTGTACCGTCACCATTTGAACTTTGTATGGTAACAAAATGATACGGACTCCCTATAGGGGAAAAGTTTCAACAATGGGACGCTAGGTGTTTCAACCTTGAGGCTTCTACTTACTGATACCGAGCTCCTGATGATCGACCATCACGATGAGTACCCAAAAGCTTGGTTTCGCCTAGTCGAACTTATTTGCAGTCCTTTCTATCTTAAGAGCTTCAAAATAGGGAAGAGCAAAGGCATAGCTAGAATTGATGCGCTATTGAATGGATGAGGGTTGGTTGGATGGCTGTGATTACAAATCGAAAATGTGTGCTTCCGATCCTATTCCGGGCAGTTATACCATTTGATTTCAGACACAGATATCGCCACCGATCGGGAGTGCCCGTTTATTGACTTCCCTGCCAGGCGTCTCAGAGCCCCGCTCAATATAGAAATAAATGCAGTTGTTTAGAATAATGAGACACGAAGAATATATTCTTCTGATATATATTTACACATAATTTGATGCAACTTCATCTGGCTGATATCTGCACCGTCCAGATCACAAATCACATACGAGTGCACCCAGCCAACGAAATCCAAAATAGCCAAACCGAATGGCCCACGTGTAGATCAATCAATGTCGAGGGGAGAGTGAAAATGCAAAAGCACGAGACGCCATAAAACACCTCAAGACCAAATGCCCATCAGATCAGCTCAAAGTTTCAACGCAGCCGCATCCGAGTCTATGGAAATGGGAGGGGTGTTTTTTTGCTTGCAAGACCCGGTTGTTAGTAACACCAACAGGTTGACAAGATAAAGAAAACAGAAAACAGATGGAGAAATGAACATTAATACATGAAGAATGAGAAAGAATCTGCAAAGAGAACAAGGTTGACACCGTGGCATCCGAGGGCAGACGTGAACCGTAAACAAGCGCCAGATCCGCCCGTTTCAGTATCAAGTAATCATATTGTACAGTCGAGAGGGCGAGAAGTAAAGGGTTATAGGGACGAGGATATGGCCCAAACAGGAGGATATAGTCTTGGGCGAAACAATCGGCAGGAGATCGCGTAATAAGAAATCCGTTGGACGAGCTTAAATGTAGTCACGAGCGGCCTTCTGCAGCTCGATCAGTCTCCAGCCCCGGGTCTCGGGGTTGCTGACTTCTTCAGGGATACGGGTCAGGCCAATAGCATAGGTGACCAGCTGAACCTTGTCCTCCATACCAGCAGCGAGCTCATTGGTCTTGACATTGCGGTAGACGTGGACTTCCTGGGCACGGCAAGTGACGACGAAGACGGGGATCTCGCCAGGCTCCAGCAGACGAGCATTCGAGATGTCAACACCACGGATATCCAGGATACGACCGTCAGACTTCAGACCGGCAGTAGTGTATTGCTTAGCAAGAGCGGCGTAAACGGAGAACTGAGCATCGGAGAGCCAGAGCTTCAGGGTCTCAACGTCACCCTTGACGTAGGCATCCAAAACCTCGGGAAGCATGTATTCACGCAGCTCACGCAAGAACTCCTCCATCTGGAAGGTGGGATCAATCTCGCGGAACTTCTTGACAACCATAGCAGTCTCATTCTCAGCGAAGAAACCACCAATTCGGTCGGTTATACTGCGAGCAGTGCTGATGAGGGGGTTCTCAGACTCCTCGTACACATCCCGCATGGCGAAGAGCTTCTGCATCATAGGGTTAGAGTCGCGGAAGGTGCTCCAAGACTCCTTCCAAGCGGCATCCTTGTGAAGGGTAATGTTGGTACCGGCACTAGTTGAAACCTTGAGTTAGTTTCTGGTCAATTTCAACCGATGACAATCCAATGCTTACTTGGGGTCCTCCTCCATAGGCTGCATGGGGCGCTTGCCAGCCTTAATCTCCATTTCCTCACGGAGTTGGCGTTGCTTGCGACGCTCCTCCTTCTCAATCCATCCACCGTAGCGCGAGCTACTGCCATCATCAATGGCCTCCTTCACGCTCTTGAACGCCTCAGTCTCACGCACGGGTCTCGTGGCTTTCTCGAGTCCAGCACCAGTAGCGCTGACACCTTTGCGGACACCTTTGACGACGGGAGTGTTCCAAGTCCAGGAAGCACCCTTTCCAATAACCTGACCGGTAGTCTTGAGAGCTTCGGATGTGCGGGTAGTAGCAGCTCCGGAAGCCGCCTGATAAGCCGCACGAGCGCGCTTAATGTTCTCGTTTTCGGAGAACTCGTGTGCAGAGGAAGCAAGGGCCTTGGTAGACTCGTTCCACTCCTTGGAGGCCTTGAACTCGGTCTGAAGGGTGTCACGGAAGACTTGCCAGGGCGACTTGTCGCCATGGGGTGGCGGAGGTGCATCTTCCTTCTTCTCCTTCTTCTCCTCGCCTGATTCATCTTTCTCGCCTTGGGACTCGGTCTTCGATTCGTCGGACTTCTTCTCGTCCTTGGATTGTTGCTGCTGCTGGAAGAGAGGAGTGGCAGCGTGGAAAGATCGGGTCAAAGGGAGGGCGGCGAACGGCGAGACGAGCTGGGACACTGGGAGCTGGCTCGACTGGAGAGCATTCTTTTGGCTGTTACCAGACAGCTTGGGCAATGCCGAATATGAAAGAGTCCGAGATCCTTGAGAAACGGCTCTGAAGGCCGGGGCCTGGGAGCGCAAAGTCGCCGCCCGCGCGGCGGTAGACATTTTGGCGGAAATCATGCTCTAGAATAACGTCGCAGACAAGATAGGTATAAAGAAGCGAGAGAAAAAGAGCAAAAGATATTCCAGCCAAGCCCGGATGTTCGGGGTGAGATTGTTGAGAAGCGGAGGTTGGACCGAGGAGAGTTGAGTCGGGGAAGGGAAAAAGTCAAGAGACGCCAAGACTTTCGAAAAACTTCCAGTGTTTCCTTTCCGCCTCTCGTCGGTCCGATCACGGCTCGCGCGACACTTCCGGCCAGCTACGGTCACTCTGCTCAATTAAGTTACTCTCAAACAATTCCATCGCCGGGAATATTTGCCTCCAAAACAATTAGCGCCCTTTGTCGATTTTATCGCCGCATCTCTACCTCTGCGTGCCCCATCCTCGCCGCGGCATCGGCACCCGTCGCCGCAATGAACTCCTTCTCCATGAAAGCTCTTGCAAAGTCATTGCCGGCTGTATGCCGACAATTTCAACCGCGTATCGCATCTCTCGGTGCAATCCGGCCCTTTTTCTCTTCTTCAAAGGACGCCTCCAGCCTGAAGGAGAAGACCCGAACGATTGAGAACCAGATCCTTGATCGCCAACCCGAATCCGCCGAGAACTCTTCGCCGCTCTCTGCCATCTCCAAGATGATGACTGGAAGCCGGTCTTCTGCTTCTTCGCGTGTCAGCGCCGACTACGCTCGCCTGGCTGAGAGCCTGGAAGCCGACATGATCAAGAACCCCTACGCCGACCGTGCCCCTCCCCACCACCTCCACGTCTTCGCGCACAAGCACAATACTATTCTTACCTTGACGCGGCCGAATGGCAACCCAATCTTGTCCATGGGCACTGGTCAGATCGGTTTCCGCAAGGGTGGCCGTGCCGGCTTTGAATCCGCCTACCAATTGTCCTCCCACGTCGTCTCGCAAATCCAGGAGCGAGGCCTCTTGATGGATATCAAGCGGCTAGAGATTGTCTTCCGTGGCTTTGGCAAGGGCCGTGATGGATTCACAAAGGTGCTGCTTGGTAACGAAGGACGCAAGATCCGGGGTCTTGTTAGCCGAGTGACTGATTCGACTCGTGTGAAGTTCGGTGGAACTCGTAGCCGCAAGGTTCGCAGACTGGGTTGATTGGGATCCATTTCCTGCTCTTTGTATTTCTTCCAGATCCGAGGGGCATACGTACGTGCTGGCTTGTTCTTTTTATTTGATCTCATGTGGAGCGCTATATATCGCATGTGGAAGACCACTGGGCCTTCCTTTCCCACTGTATTACCGGCATACATGCTGCCATTGGATTAGTTCTCTGTACAATAGCCAAAATATTTTTCTCTTCCAGCAGACGTACCGAAGCTCATTCTTTCAAACATCATTATTTTCCGTTCTTCAGGAATGACCAACCTTCAGGTCCAGACCCTGGCATAGAACAAGTCCTACTCTTACCCGAAATGGCATAGCGCTGCCAGCTCCCGCAGCGATCACGTTCTCGAACTCCCTGCTCAACTCGATTCGCGTTGCGCCGGTGTCCTGCATTTCATTTCTGCGGTCTTTTATTGTGCTGCTTCTTTCGATTGATATCCAAAATCCGGCATAGTGCCCTATTCACTTGGCTGCCGCTGATAAAGACGTCTCTCTTACCCCGGACTGCTGCCTGCAGCTGAATGCGCCGGAGCTCTTCCCCGCGAAACACCAACATTGCAGACCAATCCTCCCCCACGGCTCCATACTCGATTCGCACGACTTGATGATTGCCGGAGCTCTTATACTGGGCCGTCCAAAACCGTTTGGATGCACCCTCTAAACCCTTTCCTCCGTGCCTTCTTCCGAAGCACTGTTCCGGGGCAGTGTATACCCGTGGAGAACCATGTAAGTTCAACTGCTGCACCCCTGCGGATCGACCGGAGCGACTAATCCATATGGATTTGTGTGCATCTCAGGTTCTACTTGTTCCCACGACGGAATGCCTTATCGGCTCACGCGACCGGGAGTCCGGTCTGTACTACTCGGACCTTGTCGCGTCGGAGGAGTTCCTAGGGAGCCATGTGCTGCGCATCCCAATCAACCCCGCTTCAACAAATGGAAAGGAGGAATCCAATGTACGCGATAACAGGGGAAAGGCGAAACAAGTCACGACGTTCAATGGGAGGACCGTGATCATCAAAGAGAATTCGGTGTACAGCAACAAAGGTGGGATAAGCGCATAAAAGAGCTTACGGAACATACTGCCTGAGCTAACTGACAATCTATCTCCAGGCTTCAAGTCCCTCACCCAAGCCCAGCTCCTCTCCGATGCCCTGTACTATACCTCCTCTAGCGAGTCCCGGCCATGGCTCATATACTACATCTCTCGCCCTTTGGTCGGGTCGTACGATCCCGCCAGAATCATTCCAGCCGCGGTACCAGGGACCAAAGCGAAGAGGATAGAACCGGCTCAGTCTGATAAGAGGTTGACTAACGGAGGATCAATCGCGCCGCCGAAACAGGAGATAAAATCCTTTGGTGATCTTCTAGCAAACTTCCCGATGATTGCAAGACAGATGCAGCCGGGACTGGAAAGGTTATTCCGTGAATTTGGGAAAGAGCTGGGTAAACCATTACCTCCACCGCCATCTCGCTCACCTTCTGCCTCTGGGAGCGAGTCTGAAAACAGGCTATCGCGAGTGCAGTCCCTGCAAGATGAAAGCTCGTCCATTAGGAGCTGGTCATCTCGTCGCGGCCGGCTTCCCTTCAATTCTGAAGAATATTTCGAGGATGATGAGGACCTCATGCGTCGTAGTCTGGAGACCGCAGTGACTGCAGCCATTGATCTCTTCCGACTCGTTGACAAACAGCAGCTGTCGCTACTCGGGGCCACTACTGACCTTACGGGTCCTTTGGTCGAATCACTTATCGAGCGTTATGTGGCAGAACAAGTACACGAACCGCTTCTTTTCCCTCGCTTGTGCGCTTTCCGACAACCAGAGGATTCAGAGCTGGACTCTAGAATCCGGCACATGGAGAGCATTGACGTGACTCAAGTTGGCATCTCGGTGGAGGGTGGACGTGAAGGCAAACGGGAAGTCATCCGGCGGCTTGGCCGTGGAGTGGAAGAATTCCGCAAGATGGCAGACGCGAAGAGCCCTCATGAGATGCTCAATACTTTGTTAGAGACAGTCAAAGTGGTCTCGTACCCCGGAAGCTATGATAATGTCGACGGGCCAGCGTCCGAAAAAGGCAGATCTCCTCTAACGATCAATGCCGATGTCTTGGTCTCCTTGCTACTAGTCGTCGTGATCAGATCTCAGGTTCGACACCTCCAAGCTCGCTTGCTGTACATGCAGCACTTCATCTACATTGACGATGTAGATAGTGGTGAGATGGGATATGCACTGAGCACATTCGAGGCGGTTTTGATGTATCTTGTGACCGACTCGGCTGGTCTGCGCCGATCAAGTACACGGAATCGACGGTTGTGGCAAGCCACCAAGGCAGGTCGCATCTCCGATATGAGGAGCATTCTCGAACCAAATGGGGACCATGAGTCTATTGACGAGACCATCCCGCGTGAACCCGAGCGAAAGTCTGTACTTTTCCAGACTGATAGCTCCTCAGAACCGGATGAATCACCCAACGAAACGTCATCTTTATTCAGCAACTCAATCTTCACGAACGGCCAACCAGTACCAGAGGAGGCCATTGATTTGGATGCGCCCCCTCTCGCACACGTTTTCCCCTTTCAGACGTGGAGCGGTGACTCGCATGCGAAGGACTACCAGCGACCAATAAAGAAGGTCTCCATGGATCTTCGCAGCTTGTCAGAGTCATCGGCTGTCTCTTTCCTTTCCAGGACGCCTACAATTGGGTCAATGACAAGTAATATCGAGGGCGATAATTCATTGGAGACTCTGACTAAAACGCAAGATCCAGCTGGAGATTCGATTCCCATGATGGCAGTGGAAAGCCGCCAAACCGAGTCTTTGAAGTATCTACTCAGTCTGGAAGAATACTATCCCTTGGAGGATATCCTTGAAGACACAAACGCGGATGGAACAACTCTGCTCAATGCAGCCGTGCAGCTCGCGCATGCCGAGTGTGTTGAAGTTCTGCTTGACTTCCTGTTCAGCAAGACCGACGAGAGTGTAGTCGCCAGGTACTTGACCAAATCTGATGTCCACGGCCGGACGGTGGGCCACTATTTGTTCAGCACGCCTTCTTTACTGTCTCGGCTCGGCAACCTTCTTCCTTGGCGACAGCGCGATAAGCATGGGCAAACTCCACTCTTCGCCCTTTGTCGATCCTATGACCATCCCCAGTACAAAATGATGGTCCAAGCCGGCTTGACAGCAGCTCAGAGAGCCCAAGGAAATGGGAAGCCTCTTCAGCTTGATGACCATGTGGATATCAAGGGCAACACGTTGCTGCATATTGTCGGAGATCCAGACATAACGACGCGGATCCTCCAGGAGAGCGATTGCGATCCAAATGCAACCAACGACAAGAGATTCACACCATTAATGATGGCCAGTAAATACGGGCGGGTGGATCAAGTCCGGATTCTGTTCATGGATCCCAGGGTCGATGTTCATGTCAAGGAAGCTCGCGGATTGACTGCAGTGGAACTGGCAAAGGATGACGAAGTACGAAACCGTATCGACGATCTAATTCTGCTATCACATCCACCATCTGCGTGTGGAGATCCCTCGGGCCGTGTGACTACCGTCGTCCGATCATTCTTCGTCGAAGATGCGACGGTCCGCTTCATTCTCAAGTCCGGTGCACCATTCCCACCCTCGGAATCGATGGCAATATCTCGACCAGGTTCGACAACGTACACAGTCACAACGTGTCGTCGCAGCTTCAACGACTTTGAGAACCTCGCCAAGTGGCTCGCCGTGGAGCACCCGGCGTCCTATGTGCCATCTCTCTCCGATTTCCGGAACCCATTCCAAATACACTCGAAACCATCTCGCTCCGTTCTGCATGATCTTCAAGAAAAGCTAGACCGGTTCCTGAAAACCCTACTCACTCATCCGACCTTCTCCACCCACGAGATGCTATGGGAATTTTTCCTGGTTCCCGAGCTCCAACCCGAGATGATGGCCGACCGATCCCGACGCAAGGCAGCCGTACTCACCGAGACCATTGCCGACGAGTACGCACCCGTTTCTCTCGAGGGTATGCGTGATACGGAGCAATTCGTCTCACACGCTCAGGACATGGTGCGAGGCGTACACGTCAACACACGTAGCCTGATCCGACGCGGACATGCCCTACACAACAGCGCCTCCGACCTCGCAGACGCAGTCACTCTCTGCTCGAGCGTACTCTCCACCCTCAAAGAACCTACCAACGCTCTCCCGCCCACCTACATAGACGCCTTTACCCGCTACGGCACCTACCTATCAACCTCAACCTCCGACTCCTCCCCTCTCCTCCAATTCCTGGCCGCACTCACATCCATGGACAACACCACCGCCGCAATCCTCACATCCCTATCCCGCCCCCTAACCCTCATGTCCACTCTCACATCCACAAATCGAAGCATCTCCCGCTCCCGCTCCTCACTACTCTCATCCTCTCTCCCACGCAAATTCAACATCAACCTTCCCGGTTTCGAAGAGTCCCGACAAAAGTCCGTCCGCGATCTTGAGCAAAAGATTCGCGATGGCGAACTCCAGTCTTCGCGCCTTGCGAAAGAGGTTACTTGGAACAAGGACGTTGTCGTGGGCGAGCTAGCCGGGTGGACAACGTGGCGGGAGAAGGTTGGTCGTGATGCGATCCGCGCCTTTGTGAAGGATACCCTTGTTCGGGAGAGGGAGCGGGGGAAGAAGATTGAGCGTTGTTTGCGTAGTATACGTGAGATGAAGCCATAAGCCAAAGTCTACTGTGATCCCCCTTTTTTTGTCTTTCTGGTTCTGCTTGGCATGACATGTTCGGATAGATCTGCAACGAAATACTTTGTTTTCCAATTTTAGCGTGGTTCGCTATGGGCTAACGGGATTCTTATGATTGGCTTTTGTTTTCTCCGTAGACATTTCATGATGAATATATGCCCGGGTTTTCCTTTGCTCTCTAAGATTAGTTTCGTGGTCGCCTGTTCTGTGTTCGGCTCTGAATATACAGAAGCCGGTTGATTACATTCCTCTCTCAGCTTGTTGTACCCATCAATAGCTTCGGGCGATTGTACGAGGATATGAGTCCAAATAAATCCCAGGGATACTGACAGGTTCTTCGATAGGTAATTATATCTGGATTGAAGCAGGAAGACTAGAGGGGTTTGAAAAATATACCTTTGCTCATACACGCCACACCTTCCATGTAATAACACATCGTAGCACCCCGAGCACGCCAACTCCAACCTCGCCATAAAGTAATACCCAAGATACTTCATACCGATGATAATGAATTCTGAAAAGGCCCACTCGAAAGCACTAGCCCCGTTCTCAACCCGCTTCCTCGGAAGAGCGGAACAACGGCGATGGAGTCGATGGAATAGAAGGCAGCTGGCCTGAACCGCTAGACCCCGACTCAGGAGTCGGAGACAAAATAGTCGGAGACAAAATAGTCGGAGACAAAGTAGTCGGAGACAAAGTAGTCGGAGACAAAGTAGTCGGAGACAAAGTAGTCGGAGACAAAACAACGGTATTCTGCGAAGAGCGACTCCCCGAGCGAGCATGATACCGTCTCAAGCTCGTACTCCCAACATTGCTCAACCGAGCACTACCATGCAGTGGTCCCTGCGCAGACAAACGACTCGAAGCCCGCGAGTTGTTTGACAGACGAGACTGATTCTCGCGACTGGTCATCGAGCCAGTCTCGGTTGAACTGGTAGTTGAGGTCCATACCTGGGATGACCGGGTTGTCGGCGGTGCAGTTGACGGAGGGTCCGGGGTAATCGTTGAGTGACAATCTGTTGAGCTGGTGATCGTTGTCCATAGCTGCGACGAGGACATTGACGCTCGTGGTGTAGTAGAGTCGGGAGACGCCGGCTTGGATGAGGAGTTGGCCGACGTGCTCTGCGAGGTTGGGGTAGTCGTCAGCTCCGACGAAAGCAGACTGGGCCGTGGCCCATCCGTCGAAATACGAGTCAACGTCTCAAGTTTGGTCAGGCTATTGCTCGACGGGGCGTAGCCATTTCGGCCCTGTTTGTTCGGGCCTGGACGCTCCGCCTCGTCAACGACGAACGTGATGGAGGGCGAGCGGCTGCGACTGAACATGAGCGAGGTTCGTGCGTGCGGGACGTCCTTCATGAGGAAATCATCCAAGGTTTTGCTCGTGTCTTCGCCGAGGGTTATTTCGGACTGGCCAAAGTCCTGGTTTTGGGTCAGCAGTTTGTGTTGTCGGCGTCTTCGTCTGTGTCGGATATACCATAGGGCAAGGAAGGCAAGTGCAGCAAAGGTGATAATGCCCAGGACTGTGGCTGCGGCGATCGAGGGTTTGCCGCTGAAGAGAGATGGTGATCTGCTGGTGATGGCCAGGGGTCTTGTTGTCGAAAGCGAGTTTGCGATGGCGTTGGGTAGATTTGCGTTTGAGAAGCGATCTGCTTGTCCATCTTGATCGCCCGAATCTGTGGCTTTTCCTGATTCTCTTCTCTTCTGCTGGCGAGTGCTCTCCGGAACGAGCGTGCTTATAGAGTTGTGGAACCGGTAGACAGTTGTCGCGGGATCTTGTGTTTCTTTGGAAGGTATGATATAGTCCAAAGTCTCGAGGGTATCATTCAAGGACAGATCCATGATTTGTGGCAGTGTCCTTGGTAATTCCAGCTGCCTGGATTTTGAGCTTCAAGGTAGGAAATCAAGAGTAGGATATTGAGCGACTGGATGGAAATCGAGGGGGGCAGCTGCCCGTACAGCCACCGGAATTAATGCACCCATTGTGACTTCCTTTTAGTTGATGCTAATGATGATATCCAAATTGGCATGCGAAGGGGTGCTTTGAAGGCAAGAACATCCCTCACAGTAGACAGGAGCTACCGAAGCCGTATGACGTGCAGGGTGCGATACGAAGTATACAGTTGCGCCACAACTTCATTTTTAACAGCAAGAACGACCAAAACCAGAATCCACGCACACGACACGGCCAGTCCCGACGATAACCCCACTAGTGCATCTGTACTTCGATCTGTAAATAAATTCCCCCAGACTTCCGACTGGCTCTCCCCAAGTCCAAAACTGACTAATCGTCCTTATCGGACACCTACGTCATCGGCCAAGTGGGCATTATATAGTAGCCTGCGCGCCTTGACGTAGCAGACTCTCCCCGCTGAACTTGACCATATCAAAGACACTGTTTGTGAAACTTATAATTACCTAGATCCTTACATTTTATTTTGTTCATCACCATGCCTCTCGTTGTTCCTGGGATCAACTCCAACATGGGCGACAAGTCCGAGTGGGTCAACAAACTGATGGGAAAGAAGATTAGCGACAGTGGAAGTGATGAGCTTGTACGTCTTCAAGTTTTATGAGAAATGTGATTATCTCGTGCTGACTCCATGTGCTGCTAGTCATTTGCGAAGAAGGACCTTCCTCAATCCCACCGCGTGCTGAAGCCGGATGATATGAAGTCGATGGACCATAACCCTGATAGGTATGCTGAAGCAACACCCTTCCTCACGTACATTTGAATGGATCTTGGAACTAAATCGATGTTTTGTGCCACGAGACTGATTATTTCTATAGACTGAACGTCCATGTTGACCACGATGGCACCGTCCGAGATGTGACCTACGGCTAAGGGTTGACCAGTACCCATCTCGATCACCACAAAGTCACGAGATAACGATTTAGATGCAATACATGTCCTTTCACTTCTATGAGCGAGATTTATCTAGCTCGTGTACATTCACTCATGAAACACACATATTGGAACTATCTCAATCTATACCCAAGAACCTCTATAACTGGCCTAAATCCAATCCCAAATTCCCCTTCACTCAGCCTTCCACCTCATCAAGGTAACCGACAACTTGGGGAACATATAAAGGCCCTGACCATCCCACTTGGACTCCTGAATAGCAACCTCCTCCTTGCCCTTCATATTCGTCGCGGCCACCCCTTCCCCAGTCACAGTAAACACCTCTACATCCCCAGTAACCCCCTCAACCTTAGTCTCAAAGCTCTTCTGCTCATGAATATTCACAACCACCAAATTAGCAAACCCATCCTCGCCGACGGAGGCACTAACATCCAACCAAGGCGTCTGCACCGCACTCCGCAACCAAACGGGCGCCGTGGCCCCCTCATACGTTCCACACGAAACGTGCGCACTAACCGTCCACCCACGCATAAACTTGGAAAACAGATACAACGGCCACCAAGTCGTCTGCTTCACGATACCTTCCGGGGTAGTCATGAGCGGGGAGATTACGTTGACGCTCTGCGCGATACAAGCCATGCCCAGATCCCGACTCTTCCGGATGAACACGTTCAGCCAGATTGCGACGGCGAGAGCGTCGGAGAGGGTGTAGCTTTCTTCTGCGCCGCGGCTTCCCTCGGCGCGGATGGGATCCCAGACGTTCCACTCGTCGAAGCAGATTGTTGGGCGGGGCTGGGAAGGGGGAACGCCGTTTTCGATGCGGGCGAGGTCGATCAGGGAGGAGGTGATTTCGATGGCACGTTCGGCGGCGAGCGGGGCTGTGGCGTTGGGGAGGTGCTCGTTTGAGCTGGTGTAGAGGTGGATGCTGTGCATGTCGACGAGGGGCACTGCGCTGGTGGACAGGGCGGAGTGGGCGGGGAGCAGGCAGTGCTTGAGGGTGTAGTAGTCCCAGGTTGCGGTGCCGTCCTGGCCACAGAGGATGAGGATGAGGCTGGGGTCGAGGAGCTTGAGAGCTGGAGGAGGGATGGGAGTTAGTTTATTTGGATAATGTGGGGGAATTGAGTACATAGAGATGACTGGTGGATATTCACCTTTGGCCCACTGCAGTGCCTTGTGGGCGTATGCTTCTTTGGTCATCTGCTCGACTTGCCATGGACCCCAAGTCTCGTTTCCGAGGGCCCAGTATTTGACCTGATACATGGTAAGTGGGTGCGTCTTTCTTCGAAATGGGAGATGACATATACATTGTATGGCTCTTCACGGCCGTTCTTGCGGCGCATGTTGGCGTAGTATGTGTTGCCCGTGCCATTGCAGTATTCCACCCACGCAAGAGCTGCAATCGTCAAAGATTAGCCTAAGATATTCATCCAATGGATGATCGAACTATATCGATTGCTGCATACCTTCGTCCAGTGTACCAGTGCCAAAGTTAAAGCACAGGTAGGGCTCAGTGCCGAGAACCTCACACCACTTCATAAACTCGTCCGTACCAAATTCGTTCGTCTCCGTGCCCAGCCAGGCAAGTTCGGGGCTAAAGAAGGCTGTCAGTCATGAAGCATTCCACCAGGTGGTAGACGGTGATGATCTTACCGGGAGGGACGCTGGTCCTTAGGACCGACACCATCGAGCCAGTGATAAGTAGCGCAGAAGTTGCCGCCAGGATAACGAACGACGGGAATATTGAGGTCTTTCAGCGCGCCGAGAACGTCCTTGCGGAAGCCGTTCTCGTCGGAGAGTGGGTTACCGGGGTCATAGATGCCGCCATAGATGCATCGGCCCATGTGCCTATCGAGAACGAATTAGTTCCTTGTTCAATCTTGAGGAGAGTTCTCAATCGAGTAAAAGTACAAAAAGCAGGAAACAGCACTGCTATAGCCTCTGCCAGGGATAAAGGGCATGACTCACTCAGTAAAGCCAGCATAGATATTGGGGTTGATCTTCGAGACGCGGCGGGAAGGATGGACAGCGATGACCGGGGTCTCATGGTCCTCGAGCTTAGTGAAAGAAGTCATGATGATTCGCTAGCGCTATCCCAGGACTGTTGAATGCCTTGAAAAAATATGGGGGAGCTTTAGTCTCGATCCTTTTTACTTTTGACAAAAAAAAATAACCAAATCCGTTCAGTGATCTTGTCCCCTTTACAGACGACTCCGGTGGCTTTCACTTATAGAGCAACGAAGCACCAGAGCCAGAAACCCGAGCCAGATTTAAGCCACGGCCAAGCCAACGAAAGAAATCAACCGATCGTACGTGAACGGTTAAATAGCCAGAAGAATCACCAAAGAAGACTCACGTTGTTTACTCCCGAAGTACTCCGTCCGAGTATGGCTAATAGCAACAAAGAATTGGCCACGCGATAGGCCAAAAGCGACCAGTGGGAAAAAAAATTAAGTAACTGAAAGGAACAAATCCCGGTTCGTCCCTAGGAAGCCAGCCGCCAATTTATCTCACGCCCTTCAAATCGCAGTCCTGGAAATGGTAAATCTCCTGCGGGGCCGAGTCTCGACCACTTCATGCCGAGGAGCTGGCATGCCACCACCAGACCCGGTCGGGAATAGTAGCCCGCTTGGAGCCACGCTTAACGAGGGGCCTTTCCCCCAAAGCATTCATTGTGCGGATGGAGGCCAATGAGTGGGATGTGCAGGGCTGGTATCTGAATGGTAAAAGTTTGGCGGGGCGCGTTTTCCCATCAATCATCACCCGAGGTGGAGAGTTGTCGACGAGTGGTCGCTGGGGTTATCCAAGTGGGCTGGCCCCCCCGCAATGGGACAAGCACGGAAAAGCCGCATTAGCGGCCGGCCCGGGGGGTTTCTCTTTTGGAGCTACTGGATGGGGAAAGGGACTTGGGAACCCCGGCAATTCTTGATTTGGGCTTTCTCAGTTGGCTGTTGGTTTTGGCTGGTTTTGGTTGGTTGGAGTTTAGTTGGAAGAGGACGCTGGCCATACGATGGATCAATCTGGTGGCTGACCAGGAGGATTTACTCCGAAAGCTGCAGGCTGCGCGGCCGTGGTGTTGGTATATCTAGAACGTTTTTCCCTGCTCTCTGAACGGTGTGGAGGTCCCCAGATTGCTTTTAAAACCCCCGGTCTCTTGCTGATCGTGGGTCTTCTTGTGGATTCTTTTGTCTTGGTGGAGTTCATTCGACTCTTAGTGCTACGAGCAAGTCGTTCATCATGCGTCTCTCGCCGTCATGGTACCAGGTATGATTCTTACTATATCCCTGATCATTTCCAGAGATGGGTGAATCTAATTGCGGATCTAGTTCCTAGTCGGCGTGTTTGCCTCCCTGGGTTCATTCCTCTATGGATGTACGTATACTCCATGCCCTAATCCGTCATAGATCTAGAGTATACGTACTAACACGACTTAGATGATCTCGGTGTTATTGCAGAGGTCATTGTGTGTGACTCTTTCGTTTCCAAGTTTGCTGCCAACTCTACCCAGAGGTGAGTTTCCCTTCGTCATATTGGATTCGGCATGGATTCGGCCGTCCTAATTCGTAAACAGTGGCCTGGTTGTCTCCATGTTCACCTGCGGTGCCTTCTTCGGTGCCGGCTTCGCCGGTCCCAGTGGTGATTACCTAGGTCGACGCAAGACCATCTCTCTGGGTTGTCTGATGTTCTGTTTGGGAGGTTCTCTCCAAACCGGTGCCCGAACCCTGCCCTATCTGTACAGCGGTCGATTCTTTGCTGGTTTCGGGTGAGTTTCTTTCAAGGCCCAAATCTGCCATCTTGTGAATGCGCATAGCTAAATGATTCCGAAAGTGTCGGTTTCCTGACCATGGTCATTCCTCTGTACCAGGCTGAGATCTGCCACCCCAAGATCCGTGGCCGAGTCACCGCGCTGCAGCAGTTTATGCTCGGTGTCGGCGCCTTGTGCGCTTCGTGGATCTCTTACGGCACGTATATCGGATTCTCTTCGACCAACAATGCTCAGTGGCAGGTTCCCTTGGGTATCCAGATTATCCCTGCTGTCTGCCTGGGTCTGCTGATCACTGTTTTCCCCGAGGTACGTCTGAACCTCATTCTTATACATCTCTCCAAGAAATACCTGACTTAATATCTTCCAGTCTCCCCGTTGGTTGATTGATCACAACCGCCCAGAAGAGGGTCTCAAGACCCTCGCCAAGCTCCACGCTCATGGAAACGAGTTGGATCCCTGGGTGCAGGCCGAGTACGCCCAGATCCAGGAGAGCATCACCTTTGAGCACGAGAACGAGGCCAAGTCGTACGTGGAGCTATTCACGAACCGGTCTTCTTTCCGCCGACTTTTCCTCTGCTGTGCTATTCAAGCCTCTATTCAAATGACCGGCGTCTCTGCGATTCAGTAAGACCATCCCTAATTTATCCTTCCCATTCAATCCCAACGCAAGGCCCAATCTCACATCAACGCACAGATACTACTCCGTCGACATCTACAAGCAAATCGGCATCTCCGGCGAAGCCACCCTGCGCTACCAAGCCATCAACTCCATCATCGCGCTCGTCGCCCAATTCCTCTGCATCCTCTTCATCGACCGCTTCGGCCGTCGCTGGACCCTAATCGGCGGCAACCTCGGCAACTGCGTCACGTTCATCATCGCAACGATCCTCCTCGCCAAATTCCCGCCTACGACGATCAACAGCGGCGCCCATTGGGGCTTCATTATCATGACCTGGCTCTACAACTTCTCCTTCTCCGCAACCTGCGGCCCGTTGTCCTGGATTATTCCCGCCGAGGTCTTTGATACCCGGACTCGATCCAAGGGTGTCTCTATCGCGACGGCTGTCTCGTTTGCGTTCAATACGATGATCGGTCAGGTGACGCCTATTGCGATGGAAAACATCAAGTATCGGTATTACTTTTTGTTCGTGATTTGTAATTTCACGAATGCGGTCTTCTTTTATTTCTTGTTGCCCGAGACCAAGAAGGTGCCACTCGAGGAGATGAACTATATGTTCTCGCATGCGCCGTGGTTTGTGCCGGGAAGTAAGAAGGAGGATTATTTGCCGCATGACTTGGAGAGGAAGGTTGAGGAGCAGGAGGTTAAGCAGAATGCGGTGCATTATGATTAAAAAGGGGGGGGGGAGAGGTCGTTGGGAAGTGGGAGTTTGAGTTGGGATTGTTCTGAAGAAGGAAGGGAATGGGAGGGCGGTGTTGGATTGAGGAAACCCATGTGTGGAATAAGACTGTTGCTCGTTGAGATATAATACATATTCATTCTGAATCCGAGTCTGATCCATATCCTACCAGTCCCAGCGCGGCCGGTGCTGGTTTAGCGGGCTGCTTAGTATCCGTCGTAGTCGTTTCTGGTATACTCGAAAGTGCCTTGGTCTCCGATACACCCTTGACAGCATTTACAGCCGTCGTTGGGCTGTAAGTGTTGGTCACAGGCGTAGACGTAGCCTTGGTAGCTGCTACCTCATTCTTCGCCGTAGCCACGCCACTCTCGGTCAGCGAAGCTTTACGCTTCTTCCCCGGAATTAACGCATCCTTCCCCTTGTCCCTCCTCCTCTTCCTCGCAGGGATAGCCCAGTCCTCCTCCTCCGCAGGCGCAGGGGTCACATCCGATGCGGTAGACCCCAACATCGCCTTCTCCGCCTCCTCGCGCTGCTTCCGGAAGACCTCCAGCTGATCGGCCGTATCCTTCTTCACGGCCTCTTCCTGGGCGCGAGTGGACTCCAGCACCGAATCTAGAAAATCAATTTCGTCTTCATCCAGCGCGCGGAATTGGTTCTTTAGCCGGATCTTCTCTTCGAACTGTTCTTGTTTCGCCACTGTTCGTCACGAAAGTCATCCTGACATGTTAGCCGCGCGTCCCTATATTGGTTCGTCGTCTGCGACCGGCATGTAGCCTATAGCATTGTATACCAAGGCCGGTGGGCGGTAGGCGAGCTTTAGCCGAACGGCGCCACCACTCGAAATGCCGCGCGGAGGGATGTGAAAGGGAGAATGCGGGGAGCTCACTTTTGTTCTGCTGTAGCACCTCGAACAGACTCTTCCCATCCTTCTGCTGTCCAGCCTCGGCTTTAAGCCGTCGCTCCTCCTCTAGCTCTTTCTGCGCCCTAATCCAGGCATCATCACGCTCCACGGGCTCCTCGTTCGTCCCGGCTGACACGAAACCGGACGACATGATGAATGCGGAGACGAAAGTCGGGGTAATTTCGAGGGAGGGGTAGGAGGCGTGTGGGGGATCTGATCTGCGCAGCTATATTTCCCGAGGGATGGAGCTTGGGGCTCTAAGGCGCGAGCTTGAGCTTGAGCTCGGGTATAAAGCGAGAGGAGCTCGGGGAGTGCGCGTAAGCAATTTACCCGCTAGGTAGTGGCGGGGATTGGCGGGACCTTCGTAATTCTCGGGGAGTAGGAATTGGACCGAGCGAAGAAGGCGGAACTTCGGGAAGGAGTAAGATTGAAGAGTTGGAGGCAGTGAAGTTTGTCGGGAAGGTGAGGTGTCGGGTGTGGAGGTCGAAGTTCAACTGTGGGGAGTTCGGGCCAATTGAGCTTGGCGGAATCGGGTTTGTTGGTCCCTGCATTTACCCGGCCTTTTGAAACTGGATTAGATAATGAGAATGAGGGTTCTGTCTTGAGGTATCTTTCAAGACACGTGGAAATCAGGGCCTACCTAACTATAGACTAGATCATTGTATTTGGTGATCATTTCCCTACCTCGTCTACCAAGTCCTATGCCCTGATATACACCTTCCCACCCTGTTCGTTCTCCCCGCCTCAGACCCGTGCCTGATTCGTTTGATGGGACCACAGAAGCATCCAGAAAGGGGATAGCTACTTCCCCACTCTGATATAAAGCATGGCTTTGATTTGACGTGATAGATATAACTGCTCTAAGATCCGCCCCTCCACTACGACATCATCGCGGCTTGGACCTGCCTACTTTACAACGGCCTTGGTCAGATCCGCCCGTTGCTTATAAAAGACCCTCTACCTTTTAAATCCATCAATGTATCCTCCTACCTCTTCCCTTCAACCCTTCCCACCAATTGCCCATTTCCACTTACTACCGCCATAATGTCCAAGGAGCACACCAAGTAAGCCTTCTCGCTCGTCACTCCACTCTCCGCACACGCGATCTAACCGTTCTCCCCTTCTCCCCCTTCTCCAGAAAGACCTACACCCTCAACACCGGTGACAAGATCCCCGCCATCGGCTTGGGGACGTGGCAATCTAAGCCCAATGAGGTCCGCGAGGCTGTCAAGAACGCCCTGCTAAAGGGCTACCGCCACATCGACACGGCCCTGGCCTACGGCAACGAAGCCGAAGTCGGTGCCGGTATTCGTGACTCTGGCGTGCCCCGAGACCAGATCTGGCTTACCACCAAGCTCGACAACACCTGGCACCACCAGGTTGAGAAGGGCATCGAGTCCTCTCTCAAGGACCTGGGCGTCGACTATGTCGACCTATACCTGATGCACTGGCCCAGCTCGACCGATCCCGAGGATCGATCCAAGCACCTGCCGGACTGGAACTTTATCAAGACCTGGTGAGTCCCCGGTCCATGTTCCATGTTCCCTGATCCCTCTATCCGTTACTCCGAGTATACCAGCAAGAGCAAAATGCTAAAACACCTCTTTCAGGCAAGAACTGCAAAAACTCCCCGCAACCGGCAAAGTGCGCAACATCGGCGTCTCCAATTTCGGTATCAGAAACCTCGAAATCCTCCTCAACGACCCCTCTACTAAAATCGTTCCCGCCGTGAACCAAATTGAACTCCATCCCAATAACCCCTCCCCCAAACTGGTCGCCTACAACACCTCCAAGGGCATCCACTCCACCGGCTACTCCTGCCTGGGCTCCACCGACTCCCCTCTGTACAAGGACCCGACTCTGCTGTCGCTGGCGGAGAAGAAGGGCAAGACGCCGCAGCAGGTATTGTTAGTGTGGGGTATTCAGAAGGGGTGGAGTGTGATTCCCAAGTCTGTTAGTAAGGCGCGGATTGAGGCCAATTATGAGATTGATGGGTGGGAGTTGAGTGAGGAGGAGGTTGCGCAGTTGGATGGGTTGAAGGATCGGTTTAAGGTTTGTGGGGATGCGTGGTTGCCTATTAAGGTTTTCTTTGGAGATGACGAGTAGATTAAGGTTGGGTTTAAGGAGAGAGTTTGGGATTAAGGTTATGCATTATGGATAGGATTTAGGTATAGAATTTGAGTGATTATGTTAGAGGATTTCTCAAGGGCGTTAGATTCGTAATATTGATAGCATCACCTGGCGGGAAGCGGAAGGCGGAGTTAGTGATGGAAATGGAAGAAGCAGAGGTATCGTTTGAGTGTTCAGATGTAATGGAGGAGTAGAATGAAGCAGAGGAACTGGAAAGCGGAGGAAAGAGCAAGAAGTAAGGGTCTTTAACCCACTGCATGCATACATCTCGCTCCTGCCATATGGATTCATTGGTGTGCACCAGCTAATTATCCATCATGGCCCGGACGCAAATAGCATAGTCTGGTCTGGCACTGCCATGATGGATGCCCAATCAACCACTTGTCGGCTCTTTGCAGACATACCCCCAATCAAACAGCATGGCATTATTCTCAATCCATGTCGTTTGGAACCAGCTTTATCCTTAGTAGAAAATGGCATTGAAGGACCACCGAGTCCGCTTTCACCTGCTCCCCGCTCGGTAATGCCCTCTCGGGCTCCCGCGTCGAGGCGGAGTCCGAGGAAGCCAGCATCTCTTTATACACGGACGGATCATAATCCGAGGATAAAATCTCGGTGCCTGCGCAAGCTTCTCCTTCACCCAGGGATGTTTCTCATTATACGCAAAGTGCACTTGATCCGACATGCCAAAATACATGTCATATCTGTACGACTCCGGGGTGAGCGGGTTGAACGGCTTCCCATCCATCCCCGGCGTACTCGGTCCGAGCCAGACTTGCTCGGGGTGTTCGATACTCGCATACTCCGCGCGGTCAGCGTGCACCCAAGCCTGATACAGCCATCGAGTCATCGTATCGCGCGTCCAATTGCGAATCTTGTACTGGAATTTCGGAGTGAAAAGCTCATCAAAGAGTTGGATCGTTTCGGGTAATTGTTGACTCGACGTCAATGCCAGATGATGGAATTTCTTCAACGTCTGCGTATCCGTCGGATCGACCAGTTGGATATACTCCTCTCCCAAGTGCCCGAACAAGCCGGACAGAAGCAACTCCTTCCGCGAAAGATGGATGATCACCGACATCTCCAAACAAACCAACCACTCTTTGAGTTGGCGCAAATTCACCCAGTCAAATGTCTCGGTCCTCAAACTCAACGCACCCCTCAACCTCGTCTCGGCAATCATCGCCCCCGAATATTGATCCGCGAAATGGAAAAAGTACGGATCCGGATTGTCCAGTGGCCAAAATACGACTCCCTCGAGGCCCGGGGCCCAATACTGCGCCACGATGTCCGTCGTCGCGTCCGACCATATACTCTTAATGTAATTCGGGACATGGGAATCGTCCTCTTGAAACAGCACCCGGCCCGTTTCATGGGCGACGGCTCGGGATTCCCAACATACCCGGGTGATCACGGGCGGTCTCCAGGTTTCGCGGGATGCCCAGCCGGACCCGCGACAGTGGGAATCGTCGTAGACGAAGCAGGGGAGCATGAGATCGAAGATGCGGGTTTTGGGGAGACATGCTTTCCAGATCAAGCGGCGGAGTTCGGGAGGGAGTTGAGGGAAGAGAGTGAATTCCTCGGCCATGGCTGGCGGGGAGGGGAGAACCCAGGACGAGAGAGAGGCTGACCCAATTCCATTCTCTCAAATCTCCATTTACGGGGAGGGGGTAATTCATGGTTATTTCTTTATACAAATGGAGATGAAAAAAAAAGTACTACGTCCGGTACTCTGTGAAGAGGGCAGCTCTCGCCACTGGTAAGAGAAACTACGTGCACTTGACCGGTTCGGGTTAGATCCACGAACCATTTTTGCACTTTACAGAGGTCACGCATGCCGATGGTCAAAGAATATCGAGTCTGGCTGCACGGGAAGTGGCGAAAAGGGTCGTGTTTATCGGCCTAGATTGCTCAATGTCGGTCGCAGAAGGCTCGGCAACATAAGACATGGGAGGTCGAGGCCGAAGGCGAGAATCTCGGATGTCAGCGCCGGCCAGACAATCGGTCGGAACGCCAAGTTTTTTTCCGCGCTAGTCAAGCAGCTCGCGTAGCAGAGTCGGGCTATTGTTGGTATGGAACCACTATCAGGGGCTGAATGAGGGAATTTTCGTTGACTTGGACGGTTCAGTCCATTGGGAAAATCTTTTTTCAAGAGGGGTTCTCCGAAGAGAATGAAGAGACGGTAGTCCGTAGTCGAGTATCGGAGCCGATCTATTCAGTCCACGTGGATCCAGGGGGTTACCGAGCTTTGGTCCGAGTTTGGTCCGACAACCACCAACACGCAAGGATGCAATAGAATTGTCGTGTGTATCGCACGGGACATGCCATCCACACTGGACCAAGTGCCATGCCAAGGCCTCACGGGTGCGGGATCGATCTGCCTCCCGAAAACACGGGGAATGTTGGGCTCTGGTAATGACTACTCTCAGGGCTGAACAAGGGACGAAGCGACCGTGCATTTCCACCCAATCAGGAAGCTCGGTCTTTCATTTGGTTATAGTTTTGACGTTCCTCTAGCGTGAACGAGTGATTACCGTTCCAGGAGTCTGCTCCGTGGACTGGATGCGGACCAGCCCATTTGGATGAATCGGGGTGTGTGGCGGACCATTGCGCGTACGAATCCGCTCGTCATATACAAGGCCTACCCCAGAATCTCCGGCTTGCGTGTTTCAAGAACTATGAAATGGTTTCCTCGGACGATCGTGAGCAGATCACAGGGAATGATAGAGCAGCTCAGAAACATCCACTAGTTCTGGACTCGACCACATGCCAAGAGGAAAACTAAGGAAATGCCGGGGTAAGATGGGTCCTGACGGTCGTGACGGTCGACAAAGAACGAAGCCACGCAGACTGGCGAGTTCTCATTGGAGCCCAAGTCCGATTCCCGTTCTCAGAGATGTGACCGGGGAAATCCCTTTGCATCACGGACCCATTCGGGAATGCGGAGGAGAAAAACTAAACTGACTGGTGCGCTTAGACATTCTCGGTTGCTTAGAGATGGGCCCAAGCTGGAACAAGTGACGATTATTAATTAACTGGGGAGGCCCGTGGTACGGGGTTCGCGCGTGGAGGAGAGGGACGGGACCACGTTGGAAGCCAAAGGGATTCGACGATTAAACGCCCCCCAGTCGGACGTCCATCCAGTCAAAAGGCCTCGGCTGGCGAAAAAGCGGGGTTGAGGCCTGGACGGGGAGTCCCGAGCAAAAAGAGGCGAGGCGGGAAATGAGAATTGAGAGCTCGCATGGTCACCGCTGAGAGACTAGGCGGAGATGATTATGTTGATGATGATTATGATGATGAGATTGTTACACCGATCTGACTGAGAGAGATCAACGAAGCGGGAAGGCCCCCCCCCCATAGAGTCAGCGGCGCAGGGAGGGACTCGTAAGGCTGCCGAGAAGAAGGGGAAATCAGGACGGGGGGTAAAAGAGAATTAGAAACCAAATTTCCACGACAGTTCGGACTCGGACTTTTGGATTTTCTGATTCTCTGACCCTATTCCCGATTGACTCGATTTTACTAATTTCCATCGTCTCCCCCCACCCCCGTATTTTTCTTACACGGAGACTTTAATATTCACGTCTAGCGCCTTTTTTTTTTTCTTTCTCTTCTCGTCCCTTTGCTGAACGGTCATAATCCTCTTATTTACTCCCTCTTGGCCTTTCTTTCTTTTCCTTCTTCCCTTTCCCCTCGACCATGCCCCTCTGATTATCCGACTCGTCGCATCTCATGAGCTCACGAAGCACGTTCGGCGTTGATCGGATCCGACCGTCCTGGTTCGCCCTCTCGCCATGTCCCAAGCGCACGCTCCACTTTCCGATGATGGGGACGGCACCTATTCGGGGCAAAATCTGGTGCTGATCCTAAGTATCGTGACCTTGCTCGGCCTCGCCATCTACAACTCCATCGAACTGGTCATCCTCATCCTCTGCACTTTCCGTCGCTGGCGAGGTCTGTATTTCTGGAGTTTACTGCTGAGTGGCTTGCTCGGCGTGGTTCCACAGGCCGTCAGCTTCCTACTCAAGGACCTGGCGCTGGCGCCACTCTGGTTTTCGCTTACTCTTTCGACCATCGGCTGGTATTTCATGGTCACCGGTCAAGCGGTGGTACTGTACTCGCGACTCAATCTGCTGGTGAACGATCCCAGCGTCTTGCGCCGCGTCTTGATCATGATTATAACCAATGCCATCATTCTTCACGTGCCGACCACTATTCTCACGTACGGCTCGAATTTCGCCAAATCCAACAAGGCCGTCTGGCAACACGGTTACGATATTATGGAGCGCATCGAGCTCGTCGGTTTCTCCGTGCAAGAGATGGTCATCTCTTACCTCTACGTGGTGCAGGTGATTCGAAACTTGCGCATCGTGCCCCCCAATTCTCGCATTCACAAAGTTCATCGCAAAACGCTCCACTATGTACTCGCCATCAACGTCTTCCTGATCCTTTTGGACGTGGTACTCCTCATCATGGAGTTCACAAACCGCTACACCATCCAAACCGCCCTCAAATCCCTGGTCTACAGCATCAAGCTCAAGCTGGAGTTTGCGGTTCTCAACCGCCTCATCTGTCTCGTGCGCCCGGAGCAAGTGACTTCCGACGACTACTGGCAACCCTCCCCCAGTCCGAGTCCAAGAACGGCAAATGGACTGGGGCATGAGATGACGGACTTTGGTGGATTTTCAAGGGTTGAGTCTTGCGATACCGCGGCAGTGAGGCATGCCAGGACGCAGGTTGTCAGGATTAACAAGGCGTTTCAATGATGGCGATGTGGTTGTGTTGATACAGTACGGATGGAATTTTCCGAGTAATAATGTTATGACCTTAATGTCTACCCTTCCAGTGGAACTGAAAAAAAAAATGTATTGATACGTGACATGCGATATGAAAGTTGATCTATCACCCAAGTAGTCAGATCGGTCTGAATTAGTATTGAGAGTAGATAGAAGTGAGGACATTTAGGGCTGCCTTCCCACCCGTGATCAGTCGCGACGACACTCACGTGATATTCTACGGCCTGGGTCCAAGTACGTGCTGACTTGATCGAGACCGCTCACCTCCGTTAACCGTGAATTTCATCGGACTCACTCCTGCAAAAGGTATCTCTCTGACAAATCCCACTCAACCCACTCAATATCCAAAGTCAATCTCACTCCATTCCCACACTCTCCTCGTAGATTCCATACTGCCGACCCACAGTGGAACCACACCAGCCACTGCGCCAATCATGCGGGGTCACATGTGTGGCAATGCACCGCCACCGGGGTAATCCTGCCTGAGGCGTCCTGATAAGCCCCGACTCCTCCGTCATCAGGCACTTCTCTCTTCCATCCCTCTTCACGCACTCCAGCGTGTCCATCCATCGAACCTATCATCAGTATGGCGCCTGCCAATGGGCACCTGCTGCTCCCCAAAATATGGCGAGCAGCAAGGTACGTTTGAATCCCGACTTCTCTCGACTCCTCCGATGATGATCTGAGTCATCCGCTGACAACCCCGTGTTACGGTTACTACAGGTTTGCCTATGAAAAGGCTTCCAAGGCTATAAGAGCCAAACTTCCTGAACCGACACAACATGCTTCGCTACGATATCAACCTGCCTATGCCCGCATCAATGCTCGCCAGCCTATCAATCGTGCCGCGGCTATCCGTCAGGCTCGCAGTCGGTACTTCTCGACTCGTGCGGCCGGTGCCTTTGTGTCCGCCATTCGCTCTGGAATCCAGGCCGATGTGAATGCGTACAAGACGACTCGAGTTGCCTCGAACATTGGCAAGCTTACTAGCCGCGCTCCGTTTGCGTCTACACTTCGTCCGAACCTAACCGGGGGAACGCTTGGCCGTACTGCGGGTGGATATACCATTGGTGCTGGACGATTCGGTGGTGCCCGTTATTTCTCTCATGGACCTGCTGCTCCCGCACAGGTCATTCAGAATGTCTCTCAGGGTGTCCGGGCGTTCTTCTTGTCTGGCCAGAAAGTCCGCTTTGATGGGATTGACCCGCATACGGGTGAGAAGCGGTACAAGGCTGTCAGTGTTTTACAGGATCAGGCCGGTCGCAAGATGACCGCTATCCCTCGCAATGCTTCTGGCTCAAGCCTTGACTTCCAGCTGTCTCCCACCATCACCGCCTTTGGTGCCTTCAGCGCTCTGAACAAGAAGTCCGGATCCGCTACTGTCGAGACACTCCACTCCGAGGGTCTTATGGACCTGCTGTCTGCCGACTTTGCCCGGGCTTTGAAGGAGTTTGCTACCGTGTTGAACGACTTGAAGCGTCTCTCGACGTTGGGTGACCTTCCAATTTCCCTGCACGATCGCTCCACGATTCGAGTACGATTCCCAGGTTGTGACGCCGAGACTGTCGAGCGCTTATGCGATGAAGTCGGTATTCAAAGAGGCCGGATCACCCAAGACGAAGACTTCAATCTTCGTACCGGTGCTGACTTGGCTCTCCTGTTCCCCTTTGCTCCCAGCGTAGCTGCCTCTTCCGACACAGAGTATCTCTTCGAAAAGGCCTCAAACCCTCAGACTCACGCATCCAATGACATTGACTGGCACGGCATGCTCACACCGGAATTCGGAAGCCCCTTCTCGGGGGACTCGGGCCATGATTCCGGTCAGGCGATCAGCTTCGAGGATAAAGAGTTATTTGGCAGTAATCCCTGGACATCTTCGCACTCTGCTTACTCGAGCATCAACATCAGTGAGCTTGGAGATCGTCCGTTCTTCCCGGAAACCTCTAGTGCTGGTTTGCTGGAGCCTACTCCGGAGTATGATGCCGAAGGGATTTACAAGTTCCTGGCTGAATGTGAACGTGCACGACGCTGAGCGAGTCACCATGCTTGGATTTGAGCATGGGGCTTTCTATTCCTGCTTTCCCCATCATTCTGTTTTTTTATTTTGATTTGCTTGGCTTTACTGTTGATTCAGGCTAGGCCGGATCCCCTGATGATTGCGCGATACCACTCCACTCACTTGAACATTTCCTTTCTGTCCATCTCTGTGGCTTTGAACACTTTTTAAATGACCAAATTATACATTCTTCTTACACCTCTTTCATAAATACTGTGAGCGATCATCTGACTGACAAAAGGTAATGATCAAGTAGAATATCCCCACATCTCCATGACCCAGATGAACCTAATTCCCCAGATTTCCCCACTTCATGCCAGCCACCTTCCGCCACGTCCAGTCACGACGCTCCATAGATAGAATGATCTTCAAACTATAACACCGCTTGAAACAATCATGTGCAAGTTATCCGTAACTAATTCTCCTCTGTTCGGGCCGTATGCCGTGATCGATATGCGGCTGTCTACAATGTGCCTAAGGATCCCCTGGCCTCCTCTTCCCTTTCTCTTCGGTGATCAATTGGAATGACCAAGATCGACGGGGTTCGTCTACTTTTGCTGCGGGGAGTTTTGCCGCGAAAGATACCCAGAGATTAGTATACTTTTTCGATTCCTGAATGCTATCTGGGTGATTTCACGATTGTGTTGGATCGGAACTTTTAAGTCTCAATTTATCAGCCTCGAAAACACATTGTTCTATGGTGCCTAGTATAGTGACTTCTTAGCATTATATGTACTACAGAGGAAACTAATATGTTCAGAAAACGATTACTGTCATTAGTAAAAGTATGCTCCCATGGAGCAATGCAAATACATTCATCAATATTCTTATGCCCTAACATGTTTCTTGATCTCATAAAGTATTCAGTATGATATATCTGATACTGTGATATCCTTAGACCATGGAAGCAGCCTTGGTTGATGGAATATGAAGTTGAGGGATACTATACTTAGTGTGGTGTCTAGGGTGGCCCACTGGCTTATGCATTGCGGGGGGCCTCAAGTAGGATGGCTTATCCCTTCCCCCTTCCCCTTTCTAATGATTTGCAACTTTGATGCGACTTTTGCCATGGACCCAGTTTGTGAGGAGATGCAACCCCAGGTACGTAACCGTGTACTTCTCCTCATTTTGTATGATCCCTCATGAAATGGAAGGTGTTCTATTTCAACACGGTCCCTATCCGTGCCGAAACCGTCCAAAAGCAGGATCCACGTCGCGAAGTGTACCGCCTGAACCTCGACACATGCCAGGAACTACACGGTCTCCCGACCGTTGTAATCATCAAGAAAATGAAAGAAGGTTGGCACGATGAATTCGAGCACGAAAAGGAAGCCTATAAGAAATTGGAAAGTCTACAAGGATCAGTGATTCCCACGTTTTTCGGCCAAGGGACTTTCAACGGCAGTCCTGTCATCGTCATTTCCGAGGTCGTCGGTAAGACACTTTACGACCTTGCCCATAGCGGGGTTCCTATTTCTTTGGATGAGCTTCAACGTCGACTTGAGAAAGTCATGTGGCGGCTACATTCGTGTGGCGTGGAGTATTTGGACCAGCGACTGGACAACTTCTTTCTCTGCGATACGGGTGAAGTCATGATTGTTGATCTGGAGCAAGTTAGGTTCCCGTTGGATCTTGATGAATGGAAGCACAGCATCAATTATGGGGGCTTGGGCTCTCTGTTATATCTGTTCAATGATATCAGAGAAAGAAAGAGCCGACGCACCCAGGACGACTTTCTGTTTAGAAGACCGTATATTTTGGGTGGCTCGCTTTATTGAAGTCTTGTTGCAAATAGAAAATTTGGCTATTATACCAAGACCGTGTAATTGGAACATGCTGTGGCCAACAGGATATATAACTACTACTTGGTCTGGTTAATCGGGATCTACCCTTTGACCGAGCGCCGAGATCGTGGCGTACATGCTGTTTGTTATGCAACCACGGGGGTACACATAAGTGTCTGAGTCCCCTAATCTCATGACGAAACTGGTCTAGATATTTTTAAGACAACTAAGTCGAATGTCAAATAGAATTAATACAGAACACACCCAAGCGGGTGCTGACGGATAGCGGTCGCCATAGTTTGACAGGATTGAATGACCCATCGAGTTTCTCCTAGTCATAAGAGGTCTTTTCCCCCACTATCTCACGTAAACAGTATCAATTGATCCAGCGGCGCAACTATCACTTACGCCATTTGAATATGAAAATCAAATAGGTAGCGACAACGGCCATCGTGTAATTGAACAGGATGAAGCCAACAAAGATTCCAACATTGTTGCCTCTTTGCGAATATTCAAAGTCATATTGCGTAACCTGTAGAACAGTCTGTTAGCTACAAAAAACTCACTCCATACCAACCCAGGGAATAGGTCAATATGCACTTACATATTGGTCTCCATTAGCGTAACTGCAGTATTCGCACTGGTCAGTAGCGTCTGGATTGACAAGATATCCCGTGGATTTGGACATGTTGAAAAATTCAGCCGCAAAGGATGCACATGTCTCCGAGAGAGGAGCGTTGAACATCTGTATCTCGGATCCCTTGCATGTAATATCCAAAGCGTGCATGGCATTGGTGCCGATACCTTCAATATAGTAAAACAAAGGTGAAATATTATAAAACCAACGCCATCCGCGAGGTGTCAACGGCGGGGGGGATAACGGGCCGTTGAATGTGTTCACCACCAACCAGACAAAACCGGTTGCCGTCTGGGCAGCCAGAACGGTGGGGAAAAGAGCCGCAGTAAGCTGTGCCAGACTCGCGACGAAGAGCGAATAGAGTTCATACATGAGAAAAGCGTAGCCGGCACGATCCGAGGTGTAATAATATCCGACCATGTAATGCCACAGAAGCCAGTATATGAGCCCTCCTAGCAGTGTGAAAGGGATCTCCACAAGCAAAGCACTGATGGTGAAGACGCTCCAATGGTAGACGTGTGACTCATTCTCCCTTGCCAGGAACTGGTCACGCAGAATGATGAACCGGGGCTCGATTTGCAAACTGAGGACGGGCCCGGTAATGACACTCACGAAGATGGAAAACATTCGCCCACGAGAGTCGGCCAAGTCGTTGGATAATTGTAAAAAGGTAAGCCCGTTCATCAATCCCATCCAAATATTGAGTTGTACTTTGCCCAATACATAGTCCGAATCACGCCAGTAGTTGATGAAGGCCCGTCGGGTAATTACACGGAGCTGCTCAAGATAAGGCACCGCAAACGCTTTATCGGACCCCGATGAGCTGGTATCTTCTTTCTCCTGGAGTAAATCCCGAAGCTGCTCCTGTGTATTCAAGAACTCCGGAGACTCCTTCCAAATCTGTTTCGGAAGACGAATGTCAGACACGGCTTATATGAATTGAGAATAAGGGGGTTAAGTACCTGGAACCAATCTGTTTCGGTAGTGGAGCTGACCTCCAATAGATAATCGGCTGGGTTCTCCGTATCTCTGCAGGGCCGTGTATAGCGAGCAAAGTAATCAATGATCGTTTTGCACCGAGGACCAAGTGGGCCAAAGTATGTAGTCTTTCCACCGGGGATCAAAAGAAGCAACGAATCGAACTGTTCGATCATTTGAGATGACGGTTGGTGGATTGTACAGAGGATCGTTTGCCCAGCATTTGATAGCTTACGCATGAGTTGGACAATGGACAAGGCCGAATTGCCATCCAACCCCGAGGTCGGCTCGTCAAGAAAGAGGAGGATGTCCGGTTTGGCCGCCAGCTCAACTCCAATACTTACACGCTTGCGTCTCTCCAGATTCAGTCCGGCTCCTGGTACACCGATGACTGCATCAGCGATATCTTCCATCTCCAATAGCTTGATGATGACTTCAACATGAGCCATCTTCTCTTCCAGAGGGATGCTTTCTGGGCGGCGAAGCCGTGCACTCAACTGCAGAGCCTCTCGCACCGTAGAAGAATCGAGGTGAATATCATTCTGGTGCACAAACCCAGTTCGGCGTCCCATGGATTCTGGCAATGGGCATCCATCGAGATAGAGTCCTCCCGATACAGCACCAATGTTGATCCGTTGGGCAAGGCTGTCGAGAAGTGTTGTCTAGGTTGCACCCGCGTCAGTCGTAGTGTCCCAGCTAAATCTTGAACCTGAACATTATCCACTTGCGTACCTTGCCTGCGCCTGACATTCCCATCAAGGCAGTCATTGATCCAGGTTGAAGCCAACCTGTATGAGTTATCAGCATAGAGCTTCCTCGACCTACTGCGAATATTCTTACCGGAAACTTCGTGAAGCAATCGTTTCCCGTCGCCAAGTTCAAGAGATAATTCTTGCCATGCAAAGACATGCTGATCCGTCTCGAGGCGGCTGTAAGCCGCCTCGTCATTGGAAGTGACATCAGATCCGCTCAAATCGGTGGTCACTGGCGGCTTTTCAACATCTGCGAGATCTGAAGTTGAGGTGTTGATCCATGGCAGCTTCTGATAGTAGATAGTTGACATGCGTTCAGTGGCATTCCGGAATCTCTCCATTCCAATCCTACACAGGGCATCACCCAGGTTTGGTCAGCGATATGGAAGATAAAGGAGGGCATAGAGTAATCCATAAACTGGGAGGTAAAACATACGTCACCAAAATCGCAAAGAAGACAAAAAACGCCGCATTGATACCAACGTTGCGCCACTTGTGGATGTACTTGAAACCGTATTCAGCGAGGATATAAAGATTTCCGGACAGGGTCAGGTCGCCTGGTACAGAACCGGACACTGCGCATGTTTGAAATGTGGTGTCATTGTATGTCGCTCCGCGGGGAACGATGTGATCAGGGCTGCATTGGTAATTGCCGTCCCCGATTTCATTCAGAGCAATGGACTCGAAAATGTAGTACATCGGCTACAAGTGGTACAAATTAGTGAACGCTCACGAAACTCTTACTGCCATATCTCAGACTTACATCAAGGTACCGGATCCATGACAGCCAGACTTTCATCCCCGGTGGAGTGATATAGAAGCCGGTGTACATAATGAACACGTTGAGTAGAAGACCGACTGGAAGAACGGCCCGAGTGGGAGAAGTTGTGAAAACCGCAATGGCCCGAAACATGACGCTCAAAGCCATCAAACCCATATAGAGACAGACGAGCCAGGTAAAGAAATGACCAGCCGTGCGCTGAAAGTTGATCATCCAGTAGATCGGAAGCGAGTACAGAATAAAGATGAATTTCCAAGGAATATCAGCGAGAATTTGCCCAAGGGCGTATGCTCCTGGTCGGTAAAACCGTAAAGCCTTCTGCTTGAGCAAGATTGGGCGCTGGACGAAGGTATTTCCAAACTCAGCAGAAGCTTGTAGACCCATAATGAGTACGCAGAAGAATAGGGCCGAGCAACGCGTATATAGTCCTTGAGTCACATCTTGTTGGTCTCGAAACAAAGTGCCCAGAAGAAGAGCTTGCACAATGGTTCCTGTTGCCTCGGCAATCCAAGTACCCCGATCGGTCAGAAAAATCTGATAATGGCGGATAGTGCACTCGTATATTTGACGATAGAAGGGCAGAGCGTATCCGGAAGGCTTTGGCAACGATGCCGTAGACTGGGGAGCTATGGCTGCATCAACCGACTGCCGATAGAAGCTACTCTCCCAGAATCGGGCCTCGAAATCAGCCGGCCGAATAGGCACCGGTCGTTGCAGGCCATCCTGGGGTGTTCGGCCATCCGGAGTACCTGACATGGATGCAAGGAAATCAGATATGGAAGTGCGCGGCGAGCAATAAAAACCCAAAGTCTCAAAATAATCTTTGGCAGAGGATGCTGGGCCGTAATATGCGATATGGCCTTCATTCAACACCAAGATCTTGTCGAAGAGTGAAACAGCCACGTCGCTGGCTTGGTACAGAGACATTACCGTTGTACATCGGCTGCGAGAGGTATATTTTCGGAGAACGTTGAGGAAGCGAATCGCAGTGGAGGAATCCAGACCCCGTGTCGGATTATCAAAGCAATACAAGCTAAATGCAGTCATAGGTTAGCTCTTTACCGTCTTTTGAAGTCTCATCCTATCCTGCAGACACGACTTGTGAACTCACCTTGCCCGGGTGCAAAAGGCTTCCGCAAGAGATACTCGACGACGCTGTCCGCCACTGATACCACGAATATGATCATTTCCAATGCGGACCCCTGCCGCTTGTTCGAGACCCATAAGTTGTAGTACAGTCTCCAGGTCTTGTTTGAGGTGTGATGCTCGATCAGGATCTGCAGTTGAGTGCCGGGCATTCAGTGCAAACCTATATCTCGGTTATGAGTATGGTTTCTCTCTAGCTATTGGGAGTAGGCAGCACAACGCCTGCAGGATGACCATACCGAAGCGTAGTATTGACTGATAATGATGGAAAATGAATGTCATCCTCCCCTGTGCAGAACATGACCCGTTAGTACTCCCAGAAGGTGCAGCAGTTTTGATTTTAAATGGGTGCCACAGTACCAACAAAAGCAACTTGATCGGGTCTGGTGTTCTTCGCCGTCATAGCATCGAACGACCCGTACCAGACATCGCCCTCCATGGCCAGATACTCCTCACGCATATTGGCTATAGCTTTGAGAGCAGTCGTACACCCGCTACCCGGCCGGCCCACAACCATCAACATCTCGCCCTCGCGAATCGTGCCAGTAAGTTTGCGAAGTAAAACCCGAGACGGAGCAGGCCTTTTAGACCACCAAGCAGCCGGGTTAGCAAGCTTGAGCAACCGATTCAAAGCTTCAGGCACATTGTTCACAAGTTCATGCTATGGCATTGTGGGAAGAATTAGTGAGCTGACATTAGAAAGACTTCAATCATGGAATAAACGAACCCCAACCCCGGCTCCTACTACGGACAGGTCGCGAAATACAATGTCCCCAAGGCGCTCGGAAGAACCAGTCTGGCTGGCAACAAAGTCGCCCACCAATCGCTCAATCTCATCCTGCTCGTGAGCCTCTTCGATTTTGTCTTTTTCTCTCTTCTCCATGGGAACATCCATGATGAGGAAATCAGCTTGTTTAGCTGGCGAGGGAGTTCTGCAGTCAACAATAGCTAATGCGGACTTTCACGACTTATATGTATAGCCCTCTTGCGTTTTTTTTTTTTTTGGTTCACATTGTAGGGAAGCGATACTTTGATAGTTTGCGCCGGATTACCGAAAGGGGTAATACATACTCCTTTCGGTTAGACGACGGGCTATCGGCCCAAAGTGGGTTCAGTGGGGTTGGACGGAAAAGAGTTATTGTTGAGTCGAGGAGATAAAGGAGGGGGATACTCAAGTGGAATACTCCCTGTTCAACTTGCATCTTTCATTCTTGTTTCTGTCTCATCAATTTGAATTGTACACGATGTCTGACTCTGCTGTTGATCCCGATCAATTTACCCGCCAGGGTTCTATTACCAAAACATACTATCGCGATGTCTATTCAGCTATTCAGCCATCCAAGCCGGAATTTTCTCAGGCAGGAAAGGTGACCATTGTCACTGGAGCAGGCAAGGGAATTGGCAGAGTAAGAGAACATCCCGAGAGACATCATGAAATTAGAACCCTAATTTAGTCCATTGTTGCAGGCCATCGCACAAACCCACGCGAAATCGGGTGTTAAAGGCTTGGTTCTAATTACACAATCTGCTCAATCTGCCGAGGAGACCAAGGCTATTGTTGAAGCGGAATACCCCTCGGTCGAGGTGCTTGCTCTTCCCACCGATGTCTTGGATGAAAAGGCCGTTGCTCGCACTTTCGAAGCCATCAAAGGCAAGTTCGGAACTGCGCACACTCTGATCAACAACGCTGGCGTCCTTTCGTCGGTGGCTCCTATCGATCAGTCGGACTCCACAACGTGGTGGAAGGACTTTGAAGTCAACGTGCGCGGCACATATCACGTTACGGCAGCATTCTTGCGTCTGATCGCCGGGACCCCAGATATTCAACCTACGATCGTGAACCTGATTAGTTCGATCGCATTAACTCCTCCGAAATTGAGCAGCTACTTTATGAGTAAGCTAAGTGTGGCTAAATTCACCGAGTTTGTGAGCGCAGAAAATGCCCGCGTGGCCGCATACAGCTTGTCACCAGGAATCGTCCTCACGAGCATGACGCTAGATGGCTTCAAACCATATGCTAAAGATACTGGTTAGTGGATATACTTGGTGTAATTGAGTTTCAGGGCTAACTGATCTATGTAGCGGAGCTATCAGGAGCTGTCACCGTGTATTTGGCTGCCAAGCGCCCTGAGTATCTCAATGGCCGTCACCTCTCTGTCAATTGGGATTTGGAAGAGTTGGAAGCCCGCAAAGATGAGATCGCTTCTTCAGATAAGCTGAAGGTCGGTCAATTCTGTTGACCATTGAGAATATTCTCCATCGTCCTCAATTTTCTTCTGTTCTTTTTTTGGCCCTGTATTCTGTCACGTATGGAATTCTCCCGGTCCCCATAGATACATCATTGTATGTAAAACGCCATGACATTATTGCATATACGAGAGTAAATATATAGACACGTTAAAAGACTGAATGGTCAATTCCTCAGGGAATTTCCGGGAGATCCGTTAGCACGTCAATGATTTCATCGCAATACCCGTCCCAAGTTTGAGGGTCCACCATATCAGCCCAGGACCATAGGGCATCATAATCGGAGTCGTGCAATAGAGGGTTAGCGGATTGCTTCTCATATTCCACCGGATCCCGGTTTTCCGCTCCTCGATAGCTCGCGGTCACAGGGCAATTGCGGTCGTTCAGAGGTGATTGCGAGTTCAGCAATTCCATAAGGTCATTGACTCGGCCAAGCAGATATTCCGTGAGACGGGCAGCCCGAGATGCAATCGGATTTGAGATTTTTCCCGCTTCGAAGATTTGCAGTGATATCTCAACATGTTGCCGAGCGATGGGGAACCAGTGACATAAGGGATAAGCCAACATAAAACCGATGAGAGTTAGGGCCGCATTCCACACGTATTGATAGACATCGGAGCATCCGTATAGAGTGTCATGATTCAGCATGCGCAAGTGAACTAAATCCGTGAGGGTTAGAGCATATTGGAGAGCCGTTGTTGCGTGAATATCCGCTTTCGGGCTGCGTTGAGGGACCAAGCCGCGACTTGGAAACTGAATGAACGATTGGTGAAACCAAATGACAATATCGTGATACTGAAGCTCCAGCAGGGTTTGTTGTAGGGTATGGGCAGGTGATTGGTGATATACATGTGCATCACTATCGCTGTTCGATCCGTCCGTGACACCACGTGTCTGTGGGTTGTAGGTCCTACAGGCCAGCTTCATGTTTGTAAATGGCTCTGTACACAATATCTGATCTCTCCATTGATACAGACGAGTGATTTCTTGGGACAGATACTCCGCACATAGTTCAAGCGTTCTACCCCGCTCATTCTCACACATTGCATCTTGGCGGACCGCCATGGATTCAGCAGCCTTCTTGGCCTCTACTGTCAACAGGATGGATGCTGAGTGAAACGCTGGCTCCGAAGAAGCCAATTCCGACCCGGACGTAGGACTCGGAAGAGCAACGGTGGTCTCTCTTAGGCAGGCGGTCATGGGTTTACCCAGATACCGTGAGCAATGGAAGTCGAGATGAACTAACGTCCACCATATACGCCCACGTATCTCTGCCTTTTTGACAGAGACGTGGGGCTCTGGTGGACGCTGTAGACTAAGCGATTGCGCAAGTCGAATTGCAACGCCCGTGATGTTATACGCGGCCAAGAACTCCCCGGAGTTCAACAGAAATAAGGCCATGAGAATATGGCGTTGGATATCCCGCAAGGATGGCTCGGCATAAAGGAGATAATGATTGTTTGCGGCCAAAGCCTTTTGGAAAGAAGCGACGAATAGCGTCACCACTGGGCTCTGCTGGGAAACAGCAGAACGATCCTCGGTCTCCGTCAGTCCCTTATGGACACCCAAGAGGCGGTGGTGCAATCCAGCGTAATATATTGATTGTAGACAGTACGCGACCAAAGCTTCTTGCAAAGGCCCCAGTCTTCCACTAGGCTCATGATCCGCAAAGTCACCTCGAGTCACGATCGGTATCAAACAATGATACCGAGCCCAGAAAATCTCCAGCACCCTCGCTTGGAGCTCCTGCAACTTGGATGAGCTCATATAGGGCATGCCTTGCTCTGGTAACTGAAACAAGCCCGATGATGAATGGCACATGTCCAAAGGAGGTGATTGACTAGTAGCTGGGGATGGGTGTGCAGACATTTGTGACACGACGAAACAGAAACTATTAATCCGTGAGATAAACTCGGCAAACGAGATAACAGAATCCGAAACTACAGGGTTTCCGACGGCAGGGTTCCTTGGTGTGTCTGCTCGGATGGTAGCCAACGGGACCAAGGAGGATGGTGGTGCCGTTTGTACTGATGAAACAATGGATGTTATTGATGGACGGAGCTGCTGGACTGGAGGCAAGGTAGCAGGTCGTGATGTATGAGGAGAAGGCTTGATACACTGTGACTTATTGAGTACGCATTGAGCACAAGGCACCGCGCCATCACAGCGCACCCGATGCAAGCGGCAGAAGTTACATGCTCGGCGCACTTTTCTTCTCTTGACCAACGATCCTGTCCGTGGCGGAGTAAAATTGTAGAACATAGCTAGTGTGACAAGCAGAGAAGAGAGTACTTCTATGTAAGCTTATTCTGAATATCAGAGAAGCCTCGCTCGCGGTCGTGGAATGACACAGGTGGTCTGGGGTTTGGCAACGACAGGAGAATCTTGATCGGTGGATTTACGGACCAGCTGCCCAAAGGGGTATTGGAGGCTTTGTCCAATTGGAGACGCAGGAATGGATCGTGAGGCTCCACTAGTAAATGATGTGGAGTTCACAGAAGTGCGCGTCCCTTTTCCTTCTTCTTTAAGGTTAGTGTTCCGTTGGCACTCGCTTGTCACTTGTCCGCCTCACATTTCAGATTTGATTGTGAATTACTCATTATGACAGAAACGACTTGATCTATGACGAATTTCGCGGTCTTTTCCTCCCCTGATTGTAATATAAGAGAGAGTAGGAGCAAATATTTCATAGTAAATAGAAAGGAATCATGAGCAAAAGATAATTTCAATACTAACACATATCATCACTTTTATGATTTGCCTTGAGGGTTGGTGCAACGAGATTATCAGTCCCGCCTCCAGACAACCATGGAAGAGCGCGCTCTTGCAGTTCCGTCCAGGTCATCGCTGCAGAGAATGAATGACCAAGCAGATGGCGTGTAAAGAAGGACGATTCCATCTTCTTCACTGCATACTCCCAATCCGTAGTATACTCCTTGAAGAATGGTTTGTAGCCTAGAAGGCCCCCGATCCAACGACCTACGATCACTCCGCCCCAGTATCCGATAAACTTCCGCAAATGGTTGGGTAGCCACGCCGGAGGAAGAAGATAGGCATCCCCGCCATCATATGTCTTTGCCAGTCATGAATAAGAAAATAGAGTCCAAGGAGCTGAATGGAAAAAGGGGGAGGTGCTGCACATACACAGAGTAACTGGATCAGATCCATCTTGCCTTCATGCACCAAATAATCATGCCACAGCCCATACCAGTTCTCGAAGAAGACCCGGTCAAGCTGATAATCAAGGCCAGGATCAGATGCACTCAGAATAATAACCATATCTTCGGTGCTATCGGGGGCTATATAGAATCGATGAATGGAACCAGCCCGGCCCATGATTTCTCCATCTTCGGGGGTGAGAATTTGAAGAACGCCGTCAATCTCGACGCACATCCGACCCTGTTCTACACGAAAGTACTCGTTTTGAAAAGGGTGGAAGTGGACAGGCGGGCCGGACGGATGATGAAGAGCGGCACTGATACGCTCGTAGTCAGGGTCGCTCTCATCAATAGTGGGTTTTAGACAATATCTCTGGCGGAAGCAAAAGCATCGACCGGGAGGTGGTTCGAGAAATTCGGTCACTAAAGCTCCTCCAAACCTATGCAGAAATGATTCTTTCAGCTGTGACTTCTTTCCTAGGGATCCCTTTAATCCAACAAACTTACTTTACAACGGGGTTGCTCCCTGCAGAAACATGGTAGGGAATCAGAGGAGGCATCACGGGCAATTAGATTAGTCCCAAACTGAGAAAGTGTGGGACAAGGAAGTGATATCCAAATGCTTCATGGCAAGAGATCGGTTTATATATTCCCCGACATTGGCCGTTGCGTTATCTTCACATCAGCCCTAGGCGGGACATTTACATGGTGCATCTCAGACCCCTGCATCAAATAGGCATCCTAAAAAACTTACTCAGGCCTGAGTAATAAGAATCTAGCCAGTCTAGTAGATCTCACGGGCTTTCTTGGGAGTAAGTGAATGTAGCTAATAGTTAGTTTAGGCAGGCTGGATCCAGATCAGGCCAAACAACGTAGCTTCCTTATGGTGCAGGATTATATTTCTGGCTCTTAGATCGGCTTGGCAAGCTGAAGACCGGTATCTCCCGATCAGATGAGGAATTAACGTGGCGGTGGTCCGAGCCGAGATGAAGCTCGTTCCGTGTATCACCATACTTAGACTGCCTAATCGGTATGACAGGCAAGCTCGTCGGCATGTTCCTCTGACCAGTGGCTTTCTTCGGCCCCCACGTTGCATTCTGCAGATTCTGAAAAAGACGGAGATCCCCAACCCTAAATTTACAGCCAATAGGATTTCGAGGAACAAATTATGTACCGACTTGACAATTTGAATAGTTTGGGTGTTGTTTCGATTAGCGCAGCCGTCAGCTGCGGACTTCGGCAGTCAGCATCCCGAAGCTCTACCGAATGCCAAGCGTGGTAGGTAATGCACCAATCGCAATCGCATTATAGACCCATTCACTAATTTATCCGGTGAAGATACACCTTACAAAGTGCCTATCATCCTAGTCTGTTATGCCCTATATTCTGTCGGTACACCATGCATGAGTTGACTTCAGCATCGGAAATGGAATCTTGCAATTTACCAGTCCGATACTCTGGCTTTGCATTTCGCAGTGGTGTTTGATTACACAGACCAGATCGGATTTGACTTACTCAAAGCCTTTCGATGACTAAAGGTAGTCTACTGGTTGATAATGAAATTTCAACTCCGTCTCAGCTGGCAATAATTATCAACTCCTCTGAAACCTAAAGAAAGTACGGATTATTGTAATCAGTGTTGGTGTACAGATTCATGCATCAAGCACCGAATATTGCAGCTCGATCTTTAGATAGGGCGTTACCAGGAATTGTCATCGAATTAACATGAATCGAATAATACTGAGAACTCCGAGAGGATATAAGGGAATGGCTTGCGATGCAAGAGCCTTTACGCGACTTTCGGGCTGAATGATGTTAAGCCGATTTATCATACACACATGCATTGGCTGTTCGTTCGGAAGACATATTACATCTTCTTTCCGAGAGCATGATGTCAGGATATCTTCCATATAGTGAAGCTTCTCTTTAAAGGTTAGTTCAGTGGTAACAGACATGGCATCTGCGATTCGTGCAAGCTCTGGCATTATCAAGTATTAGGTACATGTGCAAATATCTTTTATCAAAGCTCAACACTTGGTTCAGGAGTTTCAACATGTCGTAGTTCTTTCCACTTTCATCGAGCAAGTACACACGAGGTGATACGCTGGAATCCACACCGTTGGATTCCATGTATTGATGAAGTATCAGACTGCTGTCTTCAGTACTCACGCCGTGAGACGCGTAGTCGACTCCATCCAGTCCGCAGTTTTCGGCGCATGATTCGACAGTGCCGCGGATTGTCGGATTAACCCTGTTAGTCCAGTCTCCGCATGAGACACTGCTGTTTCCGATCCGATGCGATAAATGCGACAAAGCGTCCACGACCACCAAGGTATCTTGCTTTACACAGCCACCTTTGTTACTACATTTCCATGTTTGCAGCTTCGGGCGAACTCCGAGGACTGATCCAATCTGTAGTGCAGCGGTGAGCTGAGCCCGGAACGCGACAGCGGCCAAGAGATTTCGGGTCGCAATGCGAGTCGCGTTCAGGGGAAGTCACGATATCAATGTAAGTCGAAAGAAATCAAAGCAAGATAAATGTCATGAATCAGAGGCTCATACTTCATCCCCCAAAGCTAAATCTCTAGATTGAGTGTCAAAGTGCCAGTAGGAGAAGTTTCATGTTGATGGAAAAGGGGAGTCAGTCCAAACAGGTATGTTCCTCAAGTCAATCCACCAAGGAAAAATGAGCGCCATTTTCGAAAAGGGCGAACGATGGTCCGACTAAAGATACCTGGGGATGAAAGATGGAGGAATGTCTAAATTAAGGATCTGTTTACACCCCCCGTACCCCCCGCATTTCTGCCCCTGAGGAATTTAGCCGCTATAGAACGCGTATGGACTAGTTAGATTAAAGGTCAATGTCAATACTAATGTCAGAGATCGTGCAGATGATGTTCGCATCATGGAGAGAAATTGCAAGGCTAATGGCAGCTGCGTAGAGCTGGGTGAGCGGGTAGGATCATTGGTAAATATAGTTCCAGGGCTGTCAGGTTGGAGGGTGCCGCAGTACACGAACCAATCGCATTTCGAGATACTTTCACTTAGAGTTTCCTCTCAGTAAACAAAGTAGACAGAAAGTGCATTTTAGATAGGCAGTTGATCCCGAATTATAGGTAGTTGGGGTACTAAGATCCCTGAAGGGGAAAAGGGCGTTGACTCTTCATCCCTTCGCACCCTTCCATTTTCGCTCACGGCTTTAGAAGCAGTCAAGTCAGGCTGTCGTGTCTGTTTTCCTACTATGTACACTTAAAATTCAGAGGTCTGATTGAAACGACTGGAAATCAAGAGTTTGTCCTCTATGTAAATTAGTGAATAATTATCGCCACTTGAACCTCTCGCACGAAGAACATGGAGAGCCAGTCAACCCCTTTGCCAAGAAGGTGAATGATAAAGGAGCACATTCAATGCCTTTCTAGGACCGTGATTTCTACGCAACAGAGGATTCTCTGGGCGAATCTGCTTTCCTTTAGCGTTGCCTTCGTGTGCGAATTTGTGGAGGTTCTAATGCTGTAGTACGCCCCCGCGCCGTAGCTCCATGTATGAGAAAGATAGAACGGAACGACCACTTTACCATCCGATTAGCGTATTAAGACAATAAAAAACAAGTGAATGGAAGAGTATTGGTGTTAAACTCCCCATTAGTGAAGTGCGACATACCTTAATCGCTCCGCGAAAGTGCGGTCGGTCAGAGCTATTGAAGAACATCCACGTCGAGCAGTACCCCAAGGCAATGGAAATGCCCCGTAATCAACATGATTATACCTGGATTCAAAGATGACAGTTTCTTTAGATTCCTGCCCTCTTTTTTCGCGTTCAAGGCTCGCATGTCCATGCCGGTGCTGAAAAACGGGGTTGAGAGGGTTAGGAATGCTATGTTATAAGTACGCGACTTGGCCCTTCAGCTTCGGGAACTCTTATCCACCAGAAAACTCCAGCACACCTCTGATTATTGGAGATGCTTTTATTTTACTTGTTGCCATTACTCTCGCTGGGCGCGAACGTCGCCGCAAAACCAAATGCATGTCCTATCTTCGGGCCGGCCTTTCCAGCTCCCACGGAGATTGGCAGCGACCCAACATTTATCGCAGCGACGCAAAATCTCACTGCACAAATAAAACAAGCTATTCAGTCTGGTCAGCTGGCTGGAAATTCAATATCCGTGCAACTATTCAGCGGAAGTGATTCATATACCGCATATGGCCTTTCCCACACGGATGACTCGGTGCGCCATGGATCTGTCGGAGTTCGAGAAGTGGACGAGAATACCGTGTTTCGCATTGGTAGCATTTCCAAGTTATGGACTATGCTACTATACATGACATTCAATGGAACCAAGCACTTCCAAGAGCCCGTTTCCAGATATGTGCCCGAGCTGCGAAGCCCTTACAACGACTCTCAGCAAGTTAACCAAATCGACTATGTGAACTGGGATGAAGTGACGATCGGTGAACTCGCCAGTCATCAAGCAGGAATTCCAAGAGACTGTGCGTTGACTCTTATATAAACATGTCGAGTTCTGTACTGATTGAAAATCGCAGATGCTTTCATGGATCTGGCAGCAAGCGCCCCTGCCCAGGCTCTTACTAGAATGGGATTACCATCGCTCCCCAAGTCTAAGCAAATGCCATGTGGGAATGCTCCGTTCCCACCATGCAACAGAAAACGTGAGTGCATCACGAATCAAAATGTCTGTAAATTGGCTGACTGACAGCTTTTTAGAGTTCTTTGATGGGATTTTAGACACCCAGCCAATCGCGGCAACTTCCTCCACGCCACTATATTCAAATGCTGGATATCAGATACTGGGCTATGCACTCGAAGCAATTGCACAGAAACCATTCCAAGAAATTCTTCTGGAGCGTATCATTGAGCCCCTGGGATTGTCCCGTTCGAGCCATAGCATGCCCGACCCAAATTTGGCGGTAATTCCGTCGGACCTGACATCTAGTCAGTTCAATTTGGACATTGGAGATGCAATCCCGTGAGTTGCGATCTACATGTCTCCCTCCGAAGGATCTTGCTAATATAGCACCAGTGCTGGGGGCATCTACTCCTCGCCAAAAGACATTTCCACCCTCGGCCGCGCCATTTTAGCCAATACTATTGTCAGTCCAGCAATGACGAGACGTTGGATGAAACCAGCAAGCCACACGGCGTCTTTGCAACTCTCCGTGGGACATCCGTGGGAGATCATGTCCTTTAATGAGCCACGTCTTGTCGACCTCTACACCAAATCTGGGACTATTGGAACGTATAATTCCATAATGGCTCTTTCCCCAGACCACAACGCAGGCTTCGCGATACTTAGCGCCGGAAACGGTACCTTTGCTCTGCCAATGAAGTTGGGTGAACAGATTGCCGAAACTATGCTTCCTACATTGGAGCAGATAGCCAAGAGCCAGGCCGCGCAGAGATTTGCTGGGACATATGCCTTAGAGGACGGCACCTCTAACTCGTCCATCACAATTGTTACGGATGATGAACCAGGACTGAAGATTGCGAAATGGATCAGCAACTCCGTGGATATGGGCCAAGCTTTTGCAGCAAACGCGGGTCTTCAAGACACTCCTTCTCTGCTTAGCATGCGTCTGCAACCCACCGGTCTCAAAAGCCCTGGCCGTATTTCGTTTTCAGCGGTCATTCAGGGTCTAAGCCCACAACCAACTTCAGGGACCATACCTTCGGCTTGCATGACTTGGCTCGAGCTCGACTCTTATATCTATGGGAATGTTGGTGTGCCGGAGTTTGAGTTCAATCTGAGTGAGGCAGGCGATGTGGTTAGCCTTACTCCTCGCGCACTACGCATTACCCTTCCTAAACTCTAGGCGAACCACTTGACTTGGGTTGGAGCGATCTTTGATTGGCTTTACCAGAAAAGCTTCTAACGATACGACCATTATGATGGTGACTTACTCAAAAGAGGGTCACTGTGTATTAATACCTGCCTAATTCTAATTTTAGTCAAGAAATAAATGACCTAATGATCTGATTGTTTAGCAATACCCGAGGGAGAGAGGCTCCAGCAATCTTCATAGGAATGCCTAGAAGTATCCCGGTGCCTTTCGCAGAACGGATAAGTAATACTGTTCAAATAGTTATGAATACTTTGCTCCTCTAGACTGAATTTCATATACATCCAACAAAGCAAGCTCAATTAATTGAATTCATGATACGCCAACAACATTCATCACAAACCATGCCAGATAATCCTTATCACCACGTGACACTACGTCACCGTCCTCCGGCTCCGGCTCCGAGGCCCCCAAGGTGCGCCGACCTCTCCATTACTTATAAGAAACTGTACGGTTCTCAATCACCAATCCAGCTTCCCTCTTTTCCAACGATCTGAACCTTCAATCATGCCGGCTATCTCCCTTCGCACCGGATGGCCCGCCTTGCGCCTCCGCAGTCTGCAATCGGCCCGAATGACCCAGAGCATCGCACCGTCTCGTTCCTTATACAGCATCATCCCCGGAAACACTCTCAGACGATGGAGCACACACGGCACACATATTTCCAATCCATTACGCACCTCTCCAACGATTCCACAATATTCAATCCTCTCTATTCGACCCTACTCGACCACCCAATCCCCCGAACCAACGGCAGATCTTCTAATCGAAGAACTCCAAGACCTCTACGAAATCGCCAAAGACGAATTCGAAATTGCGACGGACAGCACAGACGGAGCAACCATCTACGCCGCCTCTGACCGCGAGTCCGCGCGCGATGCTTTGAACCAGCTCTGCGCGGTGTATCATCTGTACACGGCTCGGCCGGGCGAGGATGTCGACAATGGTGTTAGACATATCAAGAATGGAGTTGAGGGACAGTCGGAGGCTGGAGAAGATGCGGTTGTAGAGACAAACTTCAACCCGGAGGATGTTGGGAAGGAGGTTCGTGAAGAAGTGAGGAGGAGGGTTGGGCAGAGGGTTAGGGAGTTGAGGAATGCGGTTGAGGTTCTGGAGGAGAGGGCTCATGCTGAATGAGGATAGCTTTCAAGGTAGATGGAAGTGCATCTGAGGTCTTCTGTATGATATGCACCTATTACAATAGGGTATCTGATAACCATGGAGATGTATGATTGGTATCATTGAACATATTTCAGTTACTCTGGAAAATATCCCGAATTGGATGAACAACAATTGTCATCTTCCAATAATTGTTTCAATTCAACTACACAGGGCTCCGGTCAAACTGATGTGGCCGGCTACGAAGGATATCGTCGCACTAAATGTTTACAAAACAATAAGTGGAAAGCCACCCATCTTATCAAATAGTAAGATTAGAGATTCGGTAGTGTGATATCCAGAGAAGATAGAGTCTGGACATCGTCAACAAAGAAATGTTTTCTCATGTACATTAAGAAAAAGCCAAGTTCCAGTCCCAGTTTATTCCAGTAAGTACCCATCCAAAGCCTTCCTACAAGGAAGAGCGAGCCACGCCCGAGCGCCATCATAGATTGCAAAGTCGTGACAAACATGACAATCGTGTATAATATCAGAGTGTGTAGTGGTTCGTTAGACGACAGCAAAAGATAGACTGAAGTGGTCGGGGTTGGGGGATGGGAGGGTCGAAATTATGTCTTGTTTGTGTGTTGTTTTTTGGTGACGTTTCAATTGATCTGGAAAAAGCAATGCGAGTTAGTATAGTGTAACCATGGAACAGAGTAAAATAGAGCACAGGGGTCCCTACCAGGCCTTGTAAAGCTCTTCGTGCAGCCAGGGTAAGAGCATTTATGTTTTCGTTCGCCGTGTGTAAGTCTGTGGCTGGACATGTTTGATGACTGTCGAGGGGTTAGTGATCAGAAGTGTTGTAAGGACGTCAAGGTTGAGAACTCACATCGCCAGTCTCGAATTTACATCCAGGATAAGTGCACTTGAAGGGCTTTTCGCCGGTATGGGTTCGCGAATGCGTTTCTGTAGTTTTTAGGAATTGACACAATCACACAAGGGAAGAGTTGACGTACTCAGCTCGCTGCTATCGGTAAATGTCTTCCCGCAGTCTTTGCACTTATAAGGCTTGTCGCCCCGATGGCTACGCTCATGGCGATCCAAGGTTGCTTGCCTGGCGAAGGTCTTCCCACAGACAGAGCACCTGAAGTTTTTATCTATTTCACCACTAATTAGTATGGTGATATTTCTCAAGACTCCGCGGAAGAACTCACAATTACTGTGTGTCAAGAAATGGCCCTGCAGCTTCGACTTCTGCGAAAAAGGCTCATCCGGGCGGTGGCACCCTTGCCAACAGCAGTAGTATCCATTACCCTTGGCACCATCGACAGTGTTTATGTGAGCGGATACTAGGTGATCTTGAAGAGCGCCGGAATCGGCAAAGGTAGCTCCACAAGGAGCTTGAATGCCGTTGATCGAGGTCACCCATTTACAGATGTGCAACTCGCTATCTTCGGCAGAAAATTCCGGTGTCGTTAAGACTGACGAGATATCTCGTTCCAAAGGTGGAGGCGTCTCTCTCGGACTAGACATGAAGTGCGAGCTCACGCTGGACCTGGACTGGCGCGAATAAGAAGAGTACGGATGGGAGTGATGATGGTGGGCTCGGCAGCGGTGGTGGTTGCGGTGAGGGCCATGAGTATGGATGTTCAGGTCATTAGGGTTCTTGAATTGGCCATGAACATGGTGGTGTTCGGTGTGGAAACAGTTCAGGGGGTCATCCTGGGGCTTCTCTAGAGGACTGGGATCAGGTTGTTGGTGATGGTGATGGTGTGCGACGAGATGTTGGTCGTTACAGACAGAGTAGTCAGTGCACATGCCGAGCATGTGGAAGACATCTGCAGGGTTGACATCGGTTTGTTGGGGTAGAGGTTGATGTTGGTGTTGATGATGTTGTGTGGACATGCCCTCCCAATCCTTACGGAAGTCCTGACATCCGAGGTGATTGGGAACGTTCTGCTCGCAATTGGTCGCATGAGCCTGGTATGAGGAGAGGAAGTCGTACTGATAGCAGGGATCGATCATGCCAGGCAATGTGTAGTCTGCCGCCTTCCCAGCTTCGCCGACGGAATGATGGGCCATCGTTGTGGACGGCAAGGTATTGGCAATATCCAACGACAGCGACGTCGTGAGTCCGAAAATAGACTCAAACGTGCAATCTTGGTCGGTTGTACTGTCGCAACAGTGATTTTCGAAGCAGACGGGGTCAGTGCTTTCGCAATGGTCCTCGTCGCAGTTTGCAACGGAGCAGACAGTCGAGGCGTCGCAGTCAACGAAGCCGTCACATATTGACCCGCAGTCTATATGGCAGTCATCGGCGCAAGTGTCTTCATCACAGCAAGTCTCGTCAACCTCACATTGGGCCAGAGATGTATGATGCTCAGCATCAGTGCAACTCCACTGGGGCTCGCATTGAGGGATCGAAGGATCCTCTGCGGGCTTGGTGTCTATATGTAAATCCTCCCAGCGGCACTCGAGGCAGAAGTCGCCCACTTGGGATTGAGAAGCCATGGTGTGCACGGTTCAGGGCAAATGACCAGGGGAATGTAAAGGGAAAGATAAGGTTCTGTGCTGGCAGTGCAAAGAAACCCCGAAGCCCGTTATCTTCCCGCAGCACCAAGGTACAAGACGGGGGAATAGGGTATGTTCGAGGGGGCTAGCAAAGTGTGCGACCGCAAGTGGGATAGTCGGCAGCCAGCAACGATATCACCTCGACGCAAGTGAATCACGTAACCGGCAAAATGCCAATGCCACTCAAAGTCCACCACGAAGTGCCGTACGGGCTCCAGAAAATAATTCCCAAGCGCTGGTCAAAGCACCTCGATATTGCAAATAGTCTCACAGTGATATCAGGCACTCCACTTGCAGGCAAAAAGAGTGTACAAGGTCGGCAGAGTATTACCGGCGCAATCGGAGAAATTGGCGAACGATCGTCATGCAGCACAAGGTTCCAGCAGCGACCAGTGAGGACCTTGTAGGACGTAGCGGCGAGAGAGCACGTCGGAAAAAGCGCAATTTGACCTGGAATATGCGAGGGAGTCGAAAAATGTGGGCAATTCGATTTAGGGGGGTTTTGGCTAATAGCCTATGCGGACTACCAGAGCTCTCGTGAGGACCTTCGGAGGAGCGCAGATGGAGGATGGGGACCTTGGGGGTTAAGGATCATGAGGGGCGGGCGAATAGCGATGCGCTCGTTGTCAAGCGGTCAAGTGGGATGTCGTTCGCGAACATCGCTGGGCTTGTCGCCGAGGGGTAATGGTCCACGAGAGAGAAGATATGATCCCCAGCATTCCAATACGGTCTGGGGCCGGAGGAGAGAATGGCATGCCTTTTCCATTTGAATGATTTCGTCGATGACTAAACGAGACCCCGTCGGCCCACTACAGTTCTGCCCATCTACGCCGCCTTGGGACTAAATTGGGACGAAGTGCTATCAAGACAGGGGCCATAGTTGAGGATTGTGCAAAGTATACTCTTTTGTCGCATGAAATAGGCGACTGAAATGAGATACAATTCACTCTACGCTTGCGTATAAGATGGGCATAAATCCCACCATCGTTTAATGCTAACTGCTGACGTAACCCCACGTGCCCCGGATCGTCACCGGCTATCGCGTTATCGCATCGCAACGCTAATTCCACATGCGCCGCGCTGGCCAAATCTCCAACCAAACAACCCCTGCCTCTCGATCGGCCAGGCGCATATCAGAGCTGGTCTCAAGTCCCTTTCAGCCAAACACTGGGCAATTGCTTCCGAACGCTCCATTCCCATTCAATCTTCTCACGCAAATCCAATCCAAGGGGGCCGTCTCCATTTAATCTACCCCACTCATACACAATATGGGTAACATCTGCTCCCGCTCTTCGAACGAGCCCGAGGCCTTCGCCGGGCCCGGTCGAGTCGTCGGTGCCCCACCTGCTGGATCATCAAATGCCCCCCGTGCCTCCGTCCCTGCCAAAGCGAATTGGCAAGCTAGTCCCGGACGGACACTTGGAGAGAGCTCCCCGCAACAAGGGGGTAGTGACGAGGCGCGGTCCAATGCTGCGATTGCAGCTCAGGTGAGTTACATCTATCAGATAAGATTGGGTCAAACCCCGGCAGCGCAATGTACCCATTGCTAATTTCTTCGTGCAGAAACGAGCGGAAGCTGCATCTGGTTCTAGCAAAGGGAAACTAGGCACCAAACTGGCTGCGCAAAAAGCCAAGACTCAGACTCAGACCCTGAACGAGGTCAGTGAGACGGAGCGGGCCGTACGGGATGCTGATGGGGCGGAGGAGGCTAGACAGTGGAATTGAGGATAGGAAAGCGCCCCGTACCTACTCGGCGTTTTAATGATCGTTGGCGTTTCGGAATTGCATATTCATGATCATGATCACTTTGCTCTAATGGCGTTGAGCTTGGCGGTTATCCCGGAGTCATTCTTTGAGCCGTCGGAGCATATTCTACTTTTTCTTCTTCGTTCACTTGGAGGGCAGTCTAAATTAGCGCCTCTACCTTTTCGTCAACTGATTTTTCATATTGTGAATAAAGATAGGTCAATGGAGAAGGAAATTGACCATTCCATGCTATGATACAACCGCAGATCATTAAGGTTTGACCGCTAAAGACATTCCTAAACAACGCTATAACGACCACTGGCCGGTGCACGCGCATCGCTATCAGCAGCGGCAACGGTACCCTCCTTTAGTAGACGCATGAGCTCACGCATCGCGGTAGTGACGGAAATCTCAGTCTCGCCCTCAACAAGAATGTATAGCTTGGGATTCTCGTTGGGACCAGGTTCTTTGCCAGTGGCGTAGAAACTGCCCTTGGTGGTGATGGATGTACCTGTGGCTTCCAGGATTTTGGCGACATTCGTACGGTTGGTAACGGCCCAACGAGCTTTTTCTGTAAATGACAAGTATTGTTAGTGTATAGATTCCTGAATAATCCGGAGAGTGGAAAGTGGAAAAAACTTACGGGGGAAGTCGTTGATCTCCAGCGTAGCATGGAATGCACCTGCATCTGGTCCACGATTGTCGATGGGGACCCCGGATCTCATAACACCTGCGCGACTAAGACGAGCGTGAATATCGGCCACGGCAGATCCAACCTTGTCCAGAGGGTTCTTTGAGGCAGCGTTGGGATCCTTTTCGGTCTTGTGGACTGTGATCTTGCCGTCCAGATCAATACCCTTGGGAACACCGACAAGAGGCGCAGGTGCTGGGGCCGCGGCAGACTGCACTGCAGACAGAGCCTTGTTAAAGCGATCGTCATCGGCCTTCTTCTCCTTCTCATCCTTCTCTTCATCTTCTTCTCCTTCCTCGCCGGTCTTGTATGTCCGGCGTTCACGCATACGGGCGGTCTCACGTTCCTGGTCAAGACGCTCCAGACCTTTACCACCAAAGCCGGATCCGCTGGCCTTTTCTTTACCGGCCTTGACCTTCTCCAGGAAGTTGTCAACCAATTTCTGAACGGGCTCTGGGATTTCCTGTCCACTCTGCTTAAGAGCCTTTGCAATATCCACAGAGTATCGCTCCTGTCCCTCTGTGAGGAACGTGACGGCAGTACCGGTGTTTCCGGCACGACCAGTCCGACCGGCACGGTGGACATAGTCCTCCAAGTGATTTGGCGCATCGTAATTAACAACCAGCTTCAGCTGCTTGACGTCCAGACCACGAGCGGCCACTGAGGTAGCAACGAGAACGGGGAAGATACCAGCCTTGAAGTCTTCAATGGTAGAATCACGATCATTTTGATCCTTTCCACCGTGAATTGACATGCAAGGGTAGCCCTTTCGCATCAACTCCTTTAGCAAGTTATCGGCAGACTCCTGACGATCGACAAAGATCAGCGCCCGCGCATCCTCATTTGCGTCGTCGGAGTACAGATTGCCTAGCAATTCAAGAAGGCGAACGAATTTCTGATCTTCATTGCGCACCTCAACCACCTGAGTGATTTCAGGTGCTACAACACTCCTGCCGCCGACCACAATCTCGATCGGCTTCCTGAGCGTCTTTCTAGCGAGCGCCTCCATGTTTCGGGGGAACGTGGCCGAGAAGAGCACAGTCTGACGATCCGGTCGAACGTTGGCCAAGATCTTCATTACCTGCGGCTCAAAGCCCATGTCGAACATGCGGTCTGCCTCATCAAGTACGACGTAGGTCACACGGTGGAGGTTCGTTACTCGGCCAGCGTTGGCAGCAAGGAGATCGATCATTCGACCGGGAGTGCAGACAACAACCTCAGCGCCACGCTTGAGCTCCGCAATCTGTTCTTTGATGGGAGCACCGCCGTAGGCGCAGACCGCGCGAAGACCGAGTGCCTTCAAGAACGGCTTGCAATCCTTGTGGATCTGTGTGGCCAACTCCCGAGTCGGTGTCATGATCAGACTAATAGGTCCCTCCATGTTGCCTAGCGGCCGCTGATCTTTGATGTGCCGGAACATTGGGATAAGGAAAGCCATGGTCTTTCCGGAACCAGTCTTTGCGACACCGATCACGTCACGGCCAGACATTATGCAAGGAATGGCTTGGGCTTGGACGGACGTAAGTCCCTCGAAACCCAGGCGATCAATCACATCTAACGTTTGCACGCCAAGACCGCATTGGGCCCATTTCTGGACGGGCTTGGGAATATCCTGTCCACGTACTTTGATGCCATCCAACTCGTGGCGCAAGTTTACAAGCTCCTCTTCGGTCATATCGGCAAGATGTGCGGGTTCATTGTAGAAGGCCTTGCGGAAAGGTTCGTATTCGACCTTTGCGTGGTCGACCGTGGGGATTTCCTTCTTCTTTTTCTTGCTTGCCATGGCAAGAACATCGTCCGCATCTTCGCCACCAACAGCCGTGAGGTCAACATCGTCGTCGTCCCCAAACATCGCTTGAGGTTGTTGGGTGGCTTTCTTCTTGGCAAATGTGGCACCGGTCTTCTTTTTCGGAGGAGCGGTATCTGCAAGTTCTGACATGAATGCGTCCAAGGGGTCAACGTCCTCGGTGTCGTCGACTTCCATCTCGGTAGACTCGGCCTGTTGGTTGGCATCTTCCATTTGGATATCTGCATTCATTTCGGCCTGCTGGTTCTGGAGTCGCTCCTCGCGCCGTTCGGCAGCGGCTCGCGCGGCAGCCGCAGCTTCTTCCTCGTTGTCGCCATCTTGCATATCAACATCATCATCGTCACCGGCATCATCCGCCCCGACAAAGGTATCTTTGCTGTCGTCGAGCGGGGGAGTTGGGAGCCTCTCCAATTTCTTGCGAGTGGACTCTTCCTCGCCAAAGCCTAGAGTTCGAGTAGCCGCGGGTTTATCGGATTCAAAGGCCTGTTTAGCACCGAGACCGAATCCACTCACATTGCCTTTGGCCTTCAAGGGAACGGATGCGGGGGCAGGAGGCGCTACAGGTGGTCGCACCGGAGCCTTTGTGGCCTGCGGAACCTCGACATCGATTCCAAGCACAGCCGGTGCAGCTGCCGTCCCATTTGATACCGCATTCTTAGCAATAGCCTTGGGGTCGAATTTTCCAGCATAAGGAGCTGGGGATGCGGTATCCGTCGGTGTTGCTGGAGTTTGAGGCGAACCCACGGCTGGAGAGAACCCAGATCTGCGATCAATCTCATCCAGAATACCGCGTCCGCCACATACTGCAGCCTGTTCTTGTTGCTTCCGTTCGCGCTCGGCGGCTTGCTTCGCCTTCCATAGCTCGAGTTTTGCCAATCTCTCAGCCTTTTTCTGCTCCTCCGTCTGAGTGGTCGGGGCCAGGGCCGGGGCCGGGGCCGGGGTAGTGGGTTTGGATGGCTGACGAACGTAATAAGCATCGTGCGCTCTGCTGGTGCATTGGCGTTGGGAGTCACGTACCTCTTGAGTGCGAGATCGAGACCGCCGAGTCGTGCCACGGTCACGGCTATCACCTCGTCTAGACTTGTGCTTCAAATCAGCAGAATCATCCGTGCGTCTGCGATCCCGGTCGCGGGAATCTTCTCTCCTGGGTCGATAATCTCTGTCGCGACTCCTGCGGCGATAATTACGGTCTTCGTCTCGGTCTTTGGACCGTCGGCGTTCGCGAGACCGATCTCGTGGGTTGGGGCGGTAACTGTCTTCGTCGCGTCGGTCTATCGATCGATCTCGGCGTCTATAACTGTCTCTGTCACGTCCGTGGTCGCGATCACGATAGCGCCGCTGTATTGTTGGGGGACGAGTCAGATGTGAAGCTGGAGAAGATAGCTGGTGAGGTCGGATGTGACCCACCTCAGGACTGCGGGACCGGCGATATGCACGCCCGTCAACCCGTCTATTTCTGTCGAAGCGATCATCCTCTCTGCGATTTCGGCGAGATGAGGAGTATGTGCTGCCTACAGGAGATGGTGAGCGAGTGTCCCCGTGGCGAGCCATTGTCACAGGCCAACGATGAGTGAGTATTACTGAAACTCAAGAGCACCGGGACGTTAGAACACAAGAGCCGTGTAAAGGATCACCGCGCTTCGATATAATCTCTCGTTCAAAAATGGTCAGTGCCGCCGTCGGGGCCGTCGGGAGATAAATGCACTGAAACTTGGCTGTGAGGCTCCTTCGGGATGCGCTTTTTGCGACTGGGGTGATCGCTGTCACGTGTAAGCGGATCCCCCATGTGTCACATGACTCGACCCCCTAATCCCAAAGCGGTGGACCCCAGCGGAGCTCAGACGCGCTTGTTGCGCCGGCTGTTTTGGCTGTTTGGCCCGCCCCGAGTAAGCGTTCCAGCCTCCCCTGCCCGCTTGCGTCAGGAGCCCCTTCCACACGTACAAGCTGCGCTTATCCCTCAGTCAATTTCAACCTACGGACGACGGCCGCCTTCTTCGTGTGTGCTATTCATACAGTTCAATTTACAGATCGCCAACAAATGTCTCTTCAACGGGTCGCCCGTGCGAATGTGCTGCGGCACTTGCGCCTCGGCGATGCCTCGTCGCACCAGACTCGCGTGATCGCAGTGCAGAATCAGCTTCGCCGTCTTTCTCTCGCCACAAACCCCCGATTCTCGACTCCGCTGGCCGGATCTCCCTCTGCTGTCAAAGCTCAACAGTCTCAAACCTTTGCGACAGATGCGACCAAGTCTGATAGTGCCAAGAAATCTACCAAGAAGTCGTCGACCAAGGAGCCCAAGGCAGAGAAGAAGAAACCCACGCGCGCTTTGACGGAAGAGCAAAAGGAGAAGAAGGAGAAGAAGGAGAGCCGCGAACTCGTTAAACGGCTTAAGGAAACCGCTCTTCAACCGCCCAAGAAGTTGCCCCAGGTGGCTCGCTCTATTGCTATCCAGAGCAAGATCAAGGAAGTGAGGGAGCAGTCGTCTTTGCGGAAGCCCGCGGAAGTCCTCAAGGAGGCCGTTTCGCAAGTTCAATCTCAGCGACTGGGCGAGGCCGACGTACGTCCAAACTAAACAATCATCGTGTGTTGTACTGGAAGCTTGTCATGCTAATCTACAGCAACAGCGATATATCAATCAAGCCGAGGAAAACCGGGCTGCCAACAAAGCCTCCTACGAAGCCTGGATCCAGCAATATACACCTCTTCAGGTCAAGCAGGCAAACACTGCTCGCAAACATCTCCGTAGATTGGGTTATACCAAGTACCTTGCCCTTCAAGACGAGCGCCTGGCCAAGTCTCCCATCACTGCTTATATGTGGTATTTGAAGGAGCGCCACGACAGCGGCGACTTCAAGCACCTCCACGTGAAGGAGGCAGCTTCGCGAATCGCCAGTGAATGGAAGAGCTTGACCGACTCGGAGAAGCAGGTAAGCTTTTTTTGCCCCGGTTGTCCACAGATGGTCGCCCATAGATGCCCGATATGTTGATGGCGAGAATCAAAGCTGACCGAAATTACAGCCCTTCCTTACCAAGTCTGAACGCGATGTTGAGCGCTACCGTGAGGAATACCGCGAGGTGTACGGTGAGGATGTACCTTCGTTGAAGGCCAAGGCGTCTTCTCCCTAAATGGGGTGCATGTTTGTGCCCGAGGGATGTCCTTCGTGTATTCTGTGATAAGTGGTCAAAGACGGTGTTTAGAACGGGTTGGGTTGGACAAGGGTTTGGATCTGGGTCGGTATGGCCATTGTCTTTGTGTGTTTCGAGTCTCCCCTACGTCGCTCGATTCCCTTTTTTCCTTCGTCCTGTATTGTAGTTTATTGTCCACGCGCACCATTGTACTTGTCTTGTTTTATCCATGCCACCATTTTCACTCTCGGGTCGAGGATCTCCCGTAGTCGGTTGTACGGAGTACTGTAAATGAGATCGTGGATGTTTCTCGGATCAGGAATTCTAAGATTAGCTACCACTACCACTTGCAAATCTACTCTCCTCCTCCACAATTAGGCCGGAACTTCTCCTCCTCGTTTCCCTCTCTCACTCCAATGGTCACGAGTATGAGTCAAGAAACGCTGGTCCTCCACAACGGACCCTCCTCCCCCGCACTGGTGGACGGTTTTCCTCCGGTCCAAAGTGGCGGTGAGAAAAACCACCGATGCAACTTTTTTTTTTCTCACTCGTGCAGGGCGCCAAAGGGCCCAAATTGGACTTTTTTTCCCCCCTCTGCAGAAGAAAATTTCGGGCAAATGGAATCTTTGGGCATTTATTCTCCGTTCTAGCTAGAATGTTAGAATGGGTATGGGGAGGAGAACAGAAGGGATTGTGATTGCGGCTGGCGAAGGTACGAACTATAGCTTATATGTTGAACCGGGAGCTAGAGCTTCGCCCCTCTGCGGTACGTCTGTGCAATGCAAGTAAAATCAAAGTAGCACAATGTATACAATGTATACAATGTATGATCTGTATTATCATTATCATTCCAGTGGCGATTATGGAGAATCCATTGGGCCGCCAGACTCGACGGGAAATATATGCAATTTTTGCCCATGATTAACTGCGGTAGGAATCGGAGCAGAAGCACTATACTGATACACTTTGCACTACGAAGCCCTCTCTCTCTCTCCGCTATCTGCGAGCTGCACCCATTGTAACTGGATTCCATGCAGACGGGCCTACCCGTAGACTAGTTCGGGCATCCATGGGTCGTGGTATGATCGGTCTCCATCCAAAGCCACTTTACCGTGGATGGGAGGCTGAAGGGTTCCCTGGTTTTGATGCGGTGAAGTGGGTAATTTGTACACAATCAACTCGTACAGTAGTACATTGTTTGCATGGGAAATGTACCCGAGGGTATCCTCACGTAGCGAATGCTGCATAAACCCTGGGTCAAGGAGAAAAGAGTTGCAGAATGCAGGATGCGGGCGTCACACCCCGGTTCAGTCTCGAGGAAAGAAGATCCCCCTGCTTGGACGTGCGCTGGTGGAGGGGCAGACTCGTTATCGATAGGCTCGCGGGTGCCAAAGCCGCTTGTACGCAGTTGACGAATGTACCGAGGGGGGAGGGGGTCCATGTACGGAGTACGGTGATGTACATTGGGTACATGGCATTCGGGGTGTCAGGGGTGAAACCCGGACACCCAGTTTAGCCCCAGGATGCATACGATCCCCTAATCGTCCGCTCTGACTGGTTCCAAGGGCGGTGCGGTGCTGTGAGGGTGCAGCAGATCGATAGGTGAGCAGGAGAAGAGCACATGGACAAGTAGAAATTGCAAGAAATAAGAAACCAGGATTCTGTCCGAGACCAAAGGGGGGTTTTTTTTCTTGTCTTTTGCCTCCTTCTCTTTTCTTCTGCGGGGAGGAGTCCATTGCGAGGGTATACGGAATACCCGCTCCCGTTCAATCCCAGCCTTCTTCTTTTCTCTGATTTGACGGCGTGGACTTTTCTTCACCGTGATATTTGTCGCGGGTCTGAACGAACAGGAGTTCATGAGTGACTGCCATTGCTGAGAACTGAACAAAAGTCGGGGGGGAATATAGCGACTGCTCCTTCATTTGTAAAAACAAAATCTCGCAAGCCAAGCAGGCAATCGGGGAGCCCAAAGGTATGTACAGAGTACGAAGAGCCGGCTACGATCACCGATGATCTCCCACCGCCCCATGCTTTTCCCACCCTTGCCTCCACCATCTGATCCCTTTTTCCTTTAGAATCCTCCCTGCCCAAGGAGTTTCATGTGTCACTAAAACCTCGATCATTCTCAGTCTCACAGAATCCGCTGAACCGCAACCTTACCAACCCCCCAACTCAACCAAATCACCTAGAGTCTATCGGTCCCGCGATTTGCGCTCAACATCCAACTCCACCAAGTCCTTCGAATTCGCGCCGGTCGTGCTGGGTGGCTGCTCTGTCTTATTTTTTTTTTGCCAATACTCTGTTTATTAGGAGAATCCTTTTCGCCGCCAAAGCGACTGAACCCCTCTTTGTTATATTACAATCCCTTGCCCTCGGCGTAGGGGTCTATTCTCGACTCTATCCTCGACTCGACGGTCTCCTGCGGGGGGTTCGATACCAACCCGCCACCCCATGTGTTCTCTCCCCATAATCCAGTGGACGGGTCTCTGATCGGGCTAGCCGTGTGCTCGGCGCATGCGCTGTCATAATGGAGGTCCTCGCGCCGGCCTGTCATATGAGGGTGGAAAAGTCGGCCACCGAGAAACCCGCCTACGACTCTCCGCATTGGCATGATGAGGTGGAAAAACTGGTCGACGATGTCTGGGCGGTTCTCGTGCAGGGTTCTACGGGAATTTCTGGAAAGAACCTCGATAATACGAGCCAGGACCACCATGCCGACGAATTGGGTTTATACTCCCCCGCGCTCCCGTGGTACGCTCAACCCCCGCCCTCCTACGATGATGCCGTGAACGATCTTCCTCCGGAATACTCTGCGCTTCCTCCGCTCGCAGAGCGCAAGGATGCGCTCTCGCCTGCTGCGCCGCCAGCGCCCGCTACGAAATCGCGAAACCGATCGCGCTCGCTGTATAAAGATACGTTCCTGGATGTGTATATTGACTTTGAGAACCCGGTCGGTGTTCGAGAGCACAAGAAGAAGAAAGGTGCTGGAGGGGGTGCGGCTAAGAAACCCGCTGCCCCGCCGCCCCCCGCTGATACTGGGGGTGGTTCGAACGACGCTGGAGACGACCAAGCGAATAGCGATGGAAATGGCGGAGGCGATGCGGGCGGAGGGGATGGAGGCGGTGATGATGGCGGGGGAGGAGGAGGAGATGGAGGTGGTAGTGATGACTGGAATACCTGGGGAACTGTTGCAGGGACCAAGAAGAAGACCAAAAAGCAGGAAGAAGAGGAGGAGGAGGAACGAAAAGCCGCCGAAGCTGCAAAGAACAATCTCAGCTGGGCTGATGATGCCGATGCGGGCGGTGGCGATGACTGGGCCGGGTTTACTGCAGCGGGAAAGAAGAAGAAAGGAAAGGTACGTACATACACGACCCGACAGTTCGACGGCATTTATACTCATTCTACCGTTGCAGGATGAGGCACCCCAAGGTGGGTTCCAGGATATCAGCCTAGACGGCGGAGCTCCCCAGTTGGACCTAGACTTCGAGTCGGGACCAAAAGCCGGAGGAACTGGTTTCAGCTTTGGTGGTTGGGGTAAAGACTGGAGTACTGGAGGTGCCCCTGCGCCCAGCAAATGGGGTCTTGGGGCTATCGGAGAGTCCGTCCCGAAAGAAGAACCCAAAGACACCAATCCCTGGGGAGTCGGCGCCACAAAGAAGAAATCGACCAAGACCGCAGGCGGTTTTGATTTTGGCGATTTGGGATCCCCTCCCGCTGAGGAGAGCAAAGCAGAGGATGACTGGGGCGCGTGGGGTGTCGCCACCAAGGATAAAAAGAAGAAGAAAGGCTTACTCGATCCTGAACCCGAACCCCAACCCGAGCCAGAACCCGAGCCTACGCCTGAAGCACCGCCAGAGCCTATTGCCTTGGAACCTTTACCGGAATTGGATCTCGAGCCCGAGCCGGAAATCCCCGCGTCTATCCTCACGGAAGCCTGGTACATTGGCCTTTCCAAAAAGGAGCAGCGAAAGGCCAAGAAGGAGTGGGAGAAGAAGGTGAAAGACGCAGAAGACGAACTTGCCAAGGTTCAAGAAGCGAACGCAGCTAAGCAGGCCGCCTACGACGAGGCAGTGAAAGCCAGAGAAGAGGCGGAAGCCCAAGCAAATCCACCTGCTCCGGTTCCACCTGTTCCAGAAGTAGCACCTGAAGCTGATAATGATTGGGGATGGGCCGTTCCCTCCAAAAAGGACAAGAAGAAAAAAACTATTGATCTGCTGGCAGACTCCGAGCCTATACCTGCGCCTGCACCTGACCCTCCAGCTCAGGACGACTGGGCTGGCAGTTGGGGCACTGCCGGTAAGAAGGATAAGAAATCCAAGAAAGAGCCGGAGCCGGTCGTTGAGGAACCCGCGCCGGAACCTCCCAAGGCCAAAGAATCCGAAGATACCTGGGGTGCCTGGGGTGTGACCACCAAAGACAAGAAGAAGAAAAAGGGCAAACTCGAGCCAGAACCCGAGCCCGAGCCAGAACCTGAACCTGAACCTGAACCAGAGCCAGAACCCGAGCCTGAGCCTGAGCCTGAGCCCGAGCCAGAACCAGAACCTGCCCCTGTGTATGATGATCCTCTTTACGATGACTGGCATACTCTATCGTCCAAAGATCGGAAGCGACGAGAGAAGAAACTGGTCCAGAAAGGTCTTCCTATCCCTGGAAAGGACTTTGAACTTCCCACCGAGAAGCCAGCTGAGCCCGAGCCCGAGCCCGAACCTCCTGCCGCCGAGCCAGAACCCGAGCCTGAGCCTGAGCCCGAACCAGTTCCCGTGCCCGAGCCTCCTAAGCAAGCAGAAGATGATGCCTGGGGTGCCTGGGGTGCTACCACGGATAAGAAGAAAAAGAAGAAGGGGTTTGAAGAACCACCTCCGCCTGCACCGACTCCTCCAGCACAAGGTCTTACCCCCGAGCCTGAAATTCTCGATACCCCTGATGACATCTGGGCCGATCTGGGCTCCAAGTCCAAGAGCACCAAGAAGACGAAGGCTATCGAACCAGCTAAGGAAGAAAAGCCCGCTGCTAAGGGTTTCTGGGCATCTTTGACTGGAGGCTCTGCCGCAAAATCCAAGTCTACGAAGGAGAAGTCCAAGCCGAAGGAAGAAATACCTGAGGAGCCGGAAGACCTTCTTATCGACGTTGGCGATGACCCTCTTCAGGAACCGGAGCCCGAACCGGAGCCCGAGCCCGAACCTGAAGTCGTGCCAGAGCCTGTTAAAGAGGAACCCCCGCCTGAGAAGTCTTCGAAGCTCAAGTCCTCGGGCAAGCTGTCTGTCGCTGAGCGTATCAAGGCACTCGAGCAGAACAAAAAGGATAAGCTTAAGGAGGCGAAGTCAAGCTCAAAGTCAAAGTCCAAAGAGCCCGAGATCGAGCTAGAACCCGAACCCGAACCCGAACCTGAAATTGAACCACCACCTGAGCCTGAAGCGGAACCTGAACCTGAGCCTGCTCCTGTGCATGATGACCCTTTGTATGATGGCTGGCATGACCTGTCATCTAAGGACAGGAAGAGGCGAGAGAAGAAGCTGATTCAGAAGGGACTTCCCATTCCGGGAAAGGACTTTGAGCTTCCATCTCAAACCGCTCCCGAGCCCGAGCCCGAACCGGAGCCTCAACCTGAGCATGAGGAAGAACGACATGTCTCCAGAGACTCTGTTCCTGGAAGTTTCCCTGATGAACCTGAGGTTGAAGTGCCAGCTGAAACCGAGCCTGCACCTGAACCTGAACCTGAACCTCAGCCAGAACCAGCTCCACCAGCTCCGGATCTCTCCAAGATGTCAAAGAAGGAATTGAAAAAATACAAGAAATCCGCTGCGGCTGCAGTTGTCGCCAAGGAGCCTACTCCTCCTCCTGCAGAAGAGCCGCCCGCGCCTGCACCCGAACCCGAGCCTGAGGCTGAACCTGCAGCTGTCCCTGAGCCTGAGGACGATGGCGCTCCGCCAACACCACCTCCAGAAGTGGAATCATCAAAGAAGGAACGCCCTCGTGTGGACCGCGCCGCCAGCAATACTGGTTGGGGTTTCTGGGGCTCAGCACCACCACCAAAGAAGTCCAGCAAGAAGGAATCCAAAGAGCCCAAGGAGCCCAAGGAGCCCAAGGAGCCCAAGGAGATCAAGGAGATCAAGGAGATCAAGGAGCCGAAGGAGCCCAAGGAGACCAAAGAAAGCCAGCCCGCCGAAGAAGCCGAGTCTCCGAAGAAACGATCGAAAGAGGAGCGAAAGGAATCGAGTCGCGAACGTGAACGCGACCGCTCTCCCGTAGCAGCAGTCCGTTCCAAATCCACGAAATCGCGTCCCAAAGAATCAGATCCTGAGGTCGAGAGATCTTCATCTGACCGGGACAGGCGGCGTGAACGAGAGCGAGAGCGAGAACGCGAAGCCCGTTCCTCAAAGCAGCAGCGTGCGACCACCTTGTCCAACTTCGTATTTGGTCAGCCCTCGCCTCGAAGCAAGTCAACCCGCAAACCGGAATCATCATCCAAAAGGCCCTCCTCCAAGCCGGTATCCCGACGTCCTTCGATTGATCCAGAAGATGAAGCTGCCTTGCTGTCGCCTCCTCCAGATGACAAACCCGAGGTAAATGATAAGGCAGCCAAGTTGATGGGCATCAGTGCGTCCAAATCCAAACGCGACCGGCCACGTGCTGAGCGCCGGAAGTCTGGTAAGCAATCAAACGCCAGGCAAAAACAACTACTCTGAACTAGGGACTTACTGTAAATTGATGTAGCTCCCCGCGACCCCTACGCGATTGAGGATGATGACATGGTCGTGGTCGACATGGAAGACGCGGATGGCCAATCACCCAAAGAGGGCTCGAGAGGGTCAAAGCGCAAGTCCAAGAGAGAGGTACGTTGCATGCAGCTTACTCAAACTTATCGGAACGCGGCAGGTCTTGCTAACACCTTTCTTTCTTCCTCATTTAGTCCCGTACGAGACCTGAGGAGGACGACGCTGTCATGGTCGATGTCGACCAAGCTCACGGGGGTCTAGATGTTCTTTCAGGGGCTGACGACATGGCTTTCGTCGACGCGCCTCCTCGAGAGCGACGCCTCAAGCGCGCTCCTCCTCCACTCAAGAGGCAAGACACTGGTGGGTTCATGGGGATTTTTGGTTCGTTGCGAAAGCCCGTGCGTCCTGAGATGCCAGACCGTCGCAAGTCTCGCTCCTATCGCGATGAAGATGCCAAGCACCTCACTGAGACAGAGCGCGATGATCGCCGGGTACGTCGTGACGATCGCCGCCGGCGGTCGGTGAAAGCGGACACTGATGCTGAAGGGTTTACCACGGATGCAGCTGGCGCTGCTGCAGGCGGCGAAACCGAGCCTGAAGACGCCGAGGCTCGGAGAGCAGCTCGTCGTGCGAAGCGCACATCTCGACAAGCCCCATCTGACACACGAGAAGCCGAGGCTCGCGAAGCCGAAGAGCGACGGGCCAGACGTAAAGAGAAGATCCGCGAGCGTGAAGCACGCGAACAAAGGGCCCGCGAAGAGGAGGAGCAGCGCCGAGAAGAAGAGCGACGTATTCGCCGTGCCGCACGCGAAGAACGCCGAGCCCGCGAGGAACAAGCCGCACGCGAAGCCGCAGCAGCCGAAGAAGCGAAAGCCGCCGAACGGCGCGAACGCCGTCGCCAACGCGAAGAAGAAATGGCCGCTAAAGCCAAACGCCGTCGTTCTCGCATTGACGAGCCTCCAGTCGACAGCTACGCACCGGAGGAGCAGCTAGACGGTCGTCGAGGGTCCCGCCCAACCGCAGAAGACAAGGCTCGCCGACGCCGATCAAAGCTTGGACCTGCGCCGGAGCAGAGGCGGGCACCGTTGATGACGGGGGGCCTCAATCATGGGAACACAGGTGGGCCCAAGAAAGACAATATCTCCAAGTGGGTCTACTCACAAGCTGAAGAACCCCCTGAGCCGCCGCCCATCATTCCCACCGTCATCGACCTGCCCCCGGACGAAGCCGCAGCCGCAGCCGCCGATAACGCTCACTCGCTTTCCTCGGATGAGGAAGCCCGTCGTGCCGCGCGCCGCAGAGCCCGTCGTCGTGCCAAGTATGGTGATATGCCGGACGAGGAGGTGGTTGATGATGTGCGCTCTCGGCGTCGAGAGTCGCGCCGGGAGGGTGTGAAGAGTAGTTCTGGAAGTGGAGACTACGAGCGCGATCGTGGGATGCGATCTCATCCTGGGAGTCGGCATGGTGGAGCACCTGCGCCACCAAGCTCGGGGGCGAAGAAGTCGAGTTGGTTCAAGAAGCTTACAAGTTTCTAATCCCCTCGGACTTGATGCTGTCCATCAATGACTTGGTGAGTTGTCTGATTTGGTGCTTCTGGATTTGACGGACTCTTTTCAACATTTCGAACCTGGATTTTACCCTCTTGGTTCTCTGTTAATTATGAGTCCTTGTAAACGGTTGGAGCGTTGTCGTTTGTTTGTTAATTTTCTTTCTCTTCCGTTTTCACATTGTCTTCGAGGCTCTGTAAATGCCCCAACATAACTCTACTCTGACGACAGATATGACTACACGATCTCCTGCACTTTATGAAAATGAATTACGTTGAATCGAGATAATAATTCCTCGAGTCTTGCTAAAACAGATATCGAAGTCGATCACCCCCCTTGAGTGACTGACTCTCCATTAACCTCGCTATCACTTCTCTTCTACAATGCTATGTATCCTCTTCAAGTCTATAACGCCGATTCTCAAGATAGAACCGCCCGCCCTCATACAACCCAAGATAAAGACTCAAAGACACAGCCGTCCAAACACTGCGAATCAGCCCACCTCTAAACAGCCCACGTATCCCGTCATCGCGTATGATCTGCTTCCCAACAGCCCAAGCACCGTTCCTCGAGCCTTTACCAGCCCCATGCGCTGCAGCCCCCGACTCTCCGCCCGTATTCTCACTCGCAGACAACATCACGCGCGTTTTAACCACGTCTATAGGTGTAGTTACAACCGAAGCAATAGACCCAGACACCGACGCAGAAAGCCCAGTTAACCCAGCTCTCTCGAGAAGCTGATCACGCTGACTATATGCCTGCTTACTATCACCACCCGAGGCGATCACCTTGGCAGCTTTCCGTCGTCTATACCGGTCAATAACGTGTGACCGGACATACTCAAACATCGGGAATTGAAGACCCGTAAACGGAAGATTCCGTCCAAGTAATGCAAAGTACCCATTCCACAACCTCCATGGGTGGTCCTTGAATCGGGACAGGACCTGGCGCATGGCGCTGACACTAGTCGTTTTTCCTCTGGTATTCGATGCGCTGGCAGTAGTGTTAACCATTTGCGCGTTTTGCTTTAGTACTTCAGCCGGTGTGAGCATGAAGCACGACACAGCCTCGGCTGTTGAAGAAGCGATTGCGTTGATAATCGGGCTTGGAAGGGAGTGTGTGAATGGGAGGCGAAAGCCCGTTTTCGAAGATTGCGTGAAATACTCGGACTTGCTACCAGCGTGTTTGCTTCTGGTGGAGGAGTCGTGTAAGGCGCATTTTATAGCTTCGTATGTAGTAAAGAATGCTCCTGCTGTAGATGACGTGAGAGATTGTTCAGACAAGTCTACCTAGGACGGCCTTTTTCATTCGCGTGACTGACATGATGGTATTGTGGAGAATACGACGCTCCAGACACCCTGGTATAATCCGCGAAAGAGGACTTCTCGTCGCACCGCGCCTGTGCGGGCATCTTTGAAGACTTTCTCATAGTTGGGAGATTGGATGCGAGTCTTGAGTGTGTCGACTGGATAGACGATGAAGTCAACGACAACTGCGGCAAATGCGCCAGCCTAGTTTCAATTTATTAGTTATTGATCCTTGTCTGCGGTATTTGTCAAGTTATAACTTCTTGGGAGAACGAATTCCCGCCGGTGGATATATAGGATGAAAGATATATAGATCGCGAAGACTTACAACCCAAATATCTGAATGGGTGTTATACATGGATATAAGTGAATGATTAATGGGTTACATGCAAAATGCTATGCCAAAGAGCCTTACAAGACAGTCTCTCTCTTCGCAGGGACCTGTTTGCGATCTTATCGGCGACTGATATATGCAATGCCATGATGAGCGTATGAGGTCATATGTAATTCACGTGATCTACAATACCCTATCCAGATTAGGGCTAAAAGATGGGGGAGGTCCAGACCAACTTGGCTGTAAGTACTAGTGAAGCTACGATAAGGAAAAGAGCATCTAGACAAGATGTAAAAACAGTGCAGTTAAAGAAGAAGGATTTTCAAAGTCGTGTCTAGAAAAGTCATTGTGTTCTATGAGCGGATGGCGAGTCCATATATCGATCACAATCGGACTCGACCTCGTCACGGATACAAAGAAAACAAAAGAGGAAGTCGTATTAACATCCCAGAGAACATTTTCCCTCCCTACGCCGTAATAAGGTTTCATGCAATACCCAAAAGCCCCGAGGTATCAGGGTTCATCTCCTCCTCCTCACTCCCCTAAATCAAGAGTGTGTCGGAATTTATTTAGCGGTCTCACCGGGCAGCAGGTTGCCCTTAACAGCAAACATCTTGCCAGTCGTCGCCGAGACGAAGCTGTCGACCTGGCGAGAGAACTGCTCCACCTGGCGGGTGTTGAGCATGCTCTCCAACCGGCTGGGCTCGGCGGGGAGCTTGAACAAACGCTGCCACTCGTCCTCGGGGAGGAGAGGCTGCTTGAGCGTGGCGCGGGTAGCATTCTCTTGGGCGCGCTTCTGCTTCCAGTTGTTGATCTTCTGCTGCTCACGGCCGAGCACACGCTGGTAGTACTGGTAGTTGTTGACCTCGGTGTTGTGGGCCTCAATGCTGTCAAGGAGGAGGTCGCAGTTCTTCTCGAGGAAGGGGTCGATGCTGAGAGACAGGTTGTCAAAGTTGGGGCTGAGGGTGGTGGACTTGGAGAAGGGGCTGGACTCGAGAGCGCTGAGCGAGGCGGGAAGGTCGGTGGGCGCGGCGGGGGTTGGGGTCTGCAGCTGGTGGATGAACGAAGTGATCAGGTGAGAGTTGTGGATCTCGACGGGCAGCTCCTCGAAGATATCTTGGTGGCGGAGATTGGACTTTTGCAACCTGTAGAGAGTCAGTCAGCTAAAATTGGCCATGCGTTTCGTCCATATAGAGCGCCTATCACGTACTCCTCCGAGTTGAACTTGTTATCCTTGAAAGCCTCCATGAACTTAGCCGACAGGCGGAAAGCACGCAGGCTCAGGCTGCCCTGAGCGCTGCGAGACACATCGTGCACCAGTGCGACTGTCCGCTCGTTCAACTCCTTCTGGTAGAAAAATTGGTTCTCGATCACGTTCATGTTGACAAAGTTGCCCATGTTGGCGCTAGTGTACCAGCCAGCGTTGTTGGCATCGATGTTGACCTCACGAAGCATCCGGACCATCTCAGCCTGGTAAGCGGCGTTGGACTTGGCGCGGGGGGCAGCGGCGGCCGGGTTGGGAGCGGCGTTATCGAAGTGCGACTCGGTGGGCATCTCGACAACGGGGAACGGGAAAGAGTTGGTGATCTCGAGGGTGTTATCGACATCCATACCGACGAGGGAACCGGTCGCGGTGGTCGGGAAAGTCTGGGAGCAGTGCTTGATGATTTTCATCACCACCTAGAGCGTCGGGCATGAGTATTTCTCGCTGGCGAGGGTAGGGAAGATTTTCAAGATTCGGGGAGACTGTACCAAGGCCTCGACCTTGATGGCCGCGAGGGGGGCTTGTGCTCTATTGCGGAGATTAGTATTGGCATCGGAAAGAGGGTATCAAAAATCACATACTCGGCCATATTGAAAGGTGGTTGCACCGTGTGGAGGGGGTGAGGTTAGACTTGGAGATGGGGCGGTTGGACGGTTTGTGTGAAAGGAGCCCGTCGAACAATTTCCTTTCGGGTTTAGCGTCGTATCGATTGTGTGGTAATACGGTATGGAAGTAATGGTGGCGGCGAGGGGCAGATACGCTTGTATTACAGCATTACGTCAATTGTCCATGGCCGACTCTCCATTACGATTATTTCTGCTACAAATGACCGTTCTTTAACAAATAAAATAGATAGGCTCGATATGCAATTGAACTGAGTCCATTTATACGACCTTTCTGCTGGTGCCTGTTGACTCCCCTGGTAATCAATCGCGGAGACGGGACCCTCCCACCTCCGAGCCGCGTTATCGATAGGAACCGACCCGATTGATAGATATATTGCGGCATCACCCAGCTTCATCATAGCTCTCATACTCCAACCACACCTTCGACAATGGCGACCCAGACCAGCAAAAGGACCTTGACCTATGGTCGGCATAGCTCTCTCCAAAAAGTTATTGCCACACCTCTGGACCAATACAAGGACGGCTACTGGGTAATGTATGACCTCCGATCCGATCCCCGCATCGCAATCCTCCATCCGATGAAGACAAAGACAACGGCTAACAACAAGACCAATACTGCAGCTACATTCACGGTGGTGCCTGGCATGATCCAGAAATTACAGCCGAAACTATCGAACCCACTCAGTCTATCCTGCAAGCCGCACCAGACCTCCCCATCACAGGCTTCGCCTCGATCGAGTATCGGCTCAGTCCACACCCGAAGCACCCACAGGATAAAGCAACAGCGCCGCCTGAGGAATACCGTGAGGCAAAACACCCTGATCATATTCGGGATGTAGAAGCAGCGCTGGCTTTCTTGCAGAATACATACGGCTTTGGACAACGGTATATCCTGGTCGGTCACAGTTGCGGCGCGACACTGGCATTCCAGGCAGTCATGGGGGCGGTAGCGGGACACCGGGAACAATTGTTCAATGGAAGCGCTCATGAGTGCGTTGTGGAAACCGAGCCAGTTTCTTCGTCTCCAGAACCCCTTCCGCCGCGATTGTCTGCGCAGCCAACGGCCATCGTCGGTGTTGCGGGTATCTACGACTTGCGGCAGATCGTCGAAAAGCATCGGGATATTCCTGAGTACCGCGAATTTGTTGAGGATGCTTTTGGCACGGATGAGCTGCTCTGGGATGCGGTGTCCCCGGCGCAGATGGCTGGGTCACGGGGTGTGGAGGGTGGTTGGAAGACTGGACGATTAGTTGTCCTGGCGCATTCGAAGGATGACGAGCTCGTCGATGAGGGCCAGCTTGAGACTATGCGGAAGGCTCTTCGTGCCTGGGAGGGCAGGAAGGCGCAAGTCTCGAAGGAAGAGTTGACGTCAAATGATCGCCGAGTGCAGCACCTTCCTCTTAATGGGAAGCATGATGAGGCCTGGGTCACGGGCGAGGAGCTGTCCCGTGCGGTCAAGTTTGCTTTCGAGGAGCTGCGCAAAATGGGATTATCGCCCTAATCCGAATGACCAAGCTGGTGGTAAGACTAGATCGGGCTTGTATCATAGACACAGCGAGGCATTCTATCAAGCGGCGTGATCATAGATATATACATAGACAAGCATTTGGAAGGAAAGAGCTGCCCTGGGAATAGTATCTGAGTTTATTTCCTTCATTTCATATCTCCACAAGGGAGACTTCTAGGCAAGAGTAGGGGAATGATGTAGATACATTGTCGAGAAAACAACTACAAGGCACGCCATATGGGCCTTGGAAACGCCATTAATCGTTAAAAATATCACGGAAGATCAAAGCACTGGAAACATATCCCCGTTACGCCAGATGCTTGCTCGTGTGAGATCCAGTACCACTTGTATGATGGGCCAATCAGTTGCCCAGATCCATGCGACCCGATGCCGCATCCCCAGCAACCTTCTCAGTCTTCACGGGCTCGTTCTCCTCACCGTACTCGTAGTTCTCCTCCTCACTGTCGCTTTCTTCTACGAATTTGTGGCTCATGCCGAATTCGGCGAGGCGGTCTTGCATGTCCTCGCGGCAGCAATCTTGCCAGCGTGCAAGAGCGGCTGCGGCGTGGACCTTGAACCCATAGATGCGTGGCTCATAGCGACGCTGGCTCTTCTCGGGGTTGAGGGCAGGGTACACCTGGAATAGGATGGAGTGGAATGAGGTGCCGAAGTAGGCACCGTCAATGGAGGCGTGGCGGGAGGATTTAGGGTTGTAGATGTCTTCACATTTGGGGCAGTAGAGCTTGACAGTGCTCATGTTTGGGAGGTCATGTTGGCCCATAGGCAAGAGAGGGTGTCCGTCGCAAAGGACGCGGGGACACTTGCCAAAGTCGCATTTCTTATACTTGTCAAGCTGGAGAAATATTAGTCGTTGGCCTACAGCATTGGAAGTCGGAGTGGGCAACGTGAAAGAACTAACCATCTTGGCTAGGCCGCGTGTGGTGACAATGTATCGGGCATGGACTAGGCCATAGAGATGACGAGCAGACTTCTCGATTTGCTCCCGCAGATCGTCGTCGGCATCGAGGTCGAAAACATCGGTCACCAGGTCCAGAGCATATTGATAGTAGGGGACCTCAGTGTTCAAGCCCGTGAGGTTGAACCGGTCGGTCAAGTAATCCTCATCGATTTCGCAAAAGTATTCATTTCCTCGCGACGACACAAACTAATCGAAAGGCCATGGCATGTCAGCGGTGTTCAAGGCAAGGGTATGGGAGCATATTTCAAGACATGCGAGATCGTGTGTTTCCCTCAAAGCACGACTGGAAGCCAGCACGCTAAGATGCCTATCATGAAGACATATAGAGCAATATTTGACGATGACCCATATTCACGTGCAGCGGGGGTGGCGGGAGGCGCATCGCGCAATATGCAAGAGGGGATCGACCTACCCAGTCTCTCCAGTAGCTTGTGTAGTCACTATCTGTCTCACTGTTGAAGTCCTCCATCATGTTGACCATGGGCTGTGTAGGAACAAGATCCGCTCAGGCTGCTTCCTCGTTTTCGGAGGGTGGGTAGGTGGCAGCGCCGAAGTTTGGGTGGATCAACCCCGGGGTGCTGGAAGCCCCGACTGCGACACCGCTGGGCAATTCAGGTGCTGAGAGATGTCTCGACAAGCTGAGATTCACGGTCGATCCTCGGTGGGCGGAGGTGGGGGTGGATGAGCAGCTGATTCGAGGGGAGGTTTAAAGTGTGCCCGCTGCTCGATAAAGTGTGGGCTGGGCGGTGGGCATTCTGCTGGATTGGGGCTGGTGCATGTTGACCGCCTTGGGAATAGTTACACCGGATCGCTTCACATCTGGTCGTGGCTGCCCTTCTCGAAAACATCATCTTTGGGTTGTTTAGGGTACCTCAAAGTGGTCCAGCATTCTCCCGCAGCTGCTACTATAGTTACCTCTCGTAGGCACAGGGTTACCCCTACACTGTAAATTGAGCTCTACGAAAGCTCCATCAACCATAACACCTGCCCATGCATGTAGGTCGATCGGGTCTTTTGATATCACTTCATTCAACGCGAATATCTTCTGTGAGATTATAAACAGACAGATCCTCATCCATCCCACGAAGGGTGTAAACGGCACTCTCCTTTCCACCAAAGACCGACAATGCAGCTACCCCTCGATAGTCCATGCCAATCTTCTCCAAGACCCTACGACTCCGCATATTCGTCGCATCGCAGAATCCAAACGCAGCATAGATGCCTAGTTCGACACCGGCATATTCAAGAAGCCCCTTGGACGCCTCGGTCGCATACCCTTTCCCACTTTCCTCCGATAGAATTGTATATCCAATGTCAGGAGCAAGATAATGCGGGCCAGGCGGAGATCCCTTCATGAGAGACACACAGCCGATAAGCTTAGGGGTCTGGGTGGCTTCGACGAATGATACGAGAAACTGGCCATGTCGGTTGCGAGCGTAGTCTGCTAGGACGCGCCGTCGGATAAAGGCTGCCGCCTTTTCAGGGGTGTCGATACCGGTTCGGCCAGATGAGTTGATAAAATCATCCGTGTTCCATAGTTTGACCAGGAACTCGCAGTGAGAGAGGTTATCAGGGTCAAACGGATGGATCTGTAGGCGTGGAGTCGCGATGGCGAAGTCCAGAGGGAACGGGGAGACTGCGTCGATAGTCATGGATGGGCTGAGGTTTGTATTGTCTACGAAGAACTACCTCTATGGCGTCGATAGCTGGAACGCCACGGGACTTTGAGAGGAAATATGCCCCGTAATTCGAGAGTGGGGGCTAGAGCGGGCTCAGTGACTGACTGGACAAACAGTCGATGCCGTTGATTACACGATACTTCATACCGATACCAACCTTCCATGTTGATAAACAGGGACAGAACCATCCAAGCCCCTGCTCGTATTCATACCTGGAAGAAGAAGAATAGGTACATTTACTATAAGATAGCAAAATCAGTAATCTATACCCATTTCATATGGAGGTTTAGGTCTGTTTGAAATAACATTCATGCGTGTTTCGCGACATAGGGCAGCAACGGTTGCCACTGTAAGACCCGATAAGCAAATCAATGTACAACCCCAGATCACCGATCTCCTTGTGGTCACTTACTGAATGCCCTTTCAAGTCCGCTCTGCTTTTCCCACTATTCCTGGCCCTAGCTCTCGGAGTTCCTTCTTCGCGTTTCCGCTTAAATCCTCATCGCCGAAGAATCCATCACCGAAATCTGGAATTACTCAGATTGATGCGTTTTGGCCATTTAGCACTCGGTCATTAGCGCTTATGGCCGCACTGCATCTGTCCACCCTCCATCACCAGAGGAAAATGGCTAGAAGCTATTATTTAAAAATTTACGTTGAAATTTCCAACCAAAGTCTTGCGTGCCCCAATAGAATCCTTCACGTTTGAAAATCCGGCTTCTTACTGCTAGTGGCAACCTAGTAGGCGTGTGGCCCTCAGTAGCGGCCTCAGGGCGGACGAGTCGGTGATACACATATTTTTAAGACTTGATAGGGAGCCAATAATCACTGTTGACAGCCGAGTCGTCTATCTAGCCAGTATAAACCATGGAAGGCTAGAGACCAAAAACTCCTCCTCGTTGGGGCTCCTTACCCAATATTGCCAGCCACGGCTTCCCCCCCTCAATCTGGATTTTCTACCGGCGCCCCGCTCATCTGGTATGTGCACCCAGTAAGTGCAACATTATTATCTTGCTTATGTACTTCGATCACTAAGTAGCTACCTTGGTCCGACGCCAGCCGCGTTATGGCTACCAATTTGGAACGGAAATCTCCGATCGGGCGCAGGCAAATTGAATAAATGGTTATCGCCACGATTTGTATCCCTATCGATCGCAAAGTTGTTGAATTGTTCAGAACTAATATGAGAACAGTCTTGATCCTAATCCACAATGCATATAGGACTGTTTTGCTTGCAGTGCGTTCCTTGATTATAACCGCGCATTCGAAGAAGCTTCTTCGAAGCAAGCCTTCTGGGCAAACCTTGGCTTTAAACCTCGACTTTGGTAACACATGGCAACTAGATCTGGGGAGCAAACGGCTCCTCTAAAACTTTAACCGCAAAAGATTTCTTGCTTCCAGCCCCTGCTCACGTGGACTTGAACGCCCTCTTAACTTTCTAGGAGGCGGACTCCGCAGATACCCCGGTGGCATCCAATGGCCTCCTCGCGTGGCGTATATTTGCGTTGAAACTTTGACCTGAACAGGAAAGCAGATACTGGCTGAGGAGGGCCCAACGTACGCTAAGCTTCCAATCCGCCTATCGTTCTTCCGATCTAGGTTTCCGAGGTAAGGAAAAAAATTCAATTCGAATTCACGGGATTAACGAAAACTCGTAAAGCGATAGAAGAGTCCTGGCTCCGGACAAGCCTTATCTTTCCCCCACAGCCTTGTTCAAATCCCCCCACCGTTGCTCTTTGCAGGTTGCGATCACCCTCCTTTTTTTTCTCCCCTTGCTAGACGCCCGCCTCCGTAGCTAAGCATGGCGTACGATCCCGAGAAAGGCCTGCCCGAGGCCAAGTACCCTTCTGCGGAGCAGACCTCGCTTGAGGCGATTCCAGCCGACAACGATGCCGGCATGATGGCCAAGATGCGTGCGCTGGAGTCTAGGATGGACAACAAACTTGGTATCGAGTCGGAGGCCATCAATCGCAAGCGTCCAGAGGATAAGAAGGAGGTGCATTGGGTTGAGGAGTTGTCAATGGCGTTGCTATGGGCTAGCGGTACCATGAACACGTCTTGTTTCGCGACTGGTTTCCTCGGCTGGGAATTCGGTCTGAGCCTGAAACAGTCAATCTTGATCACCATTTTCGCCTCACTCCTGGCTGCGACTCTAAGCGGATACTGCGCCACGTTCGGAGCAGCAACTGGTCTGCGCCAGATCAGTGTTAGCCGATACAGTTTTGGCTGGTGGCCTAATAAGCTGGTTGCCCTTCTCAACGCTATTCAGCAGATGGGCTGGGCTGCCGTTTCTTGTATCACGGGCGGTCTTGCATTGACCGCAGTTTCCGACGGCCATGTCTCCTTGATTCTCGGCATCATTATTCTGGCTGTCGTTGCGCTGATCATTTCCTTTGTCGGATTGAAGGCTATTCTGTTCTACGAGCGATGGGCTTGGATTGTCTTCTTCGTGATATTCATGATCATCTTCGGCCAGACTGGCAAGTATGCCGATAACACGGCTCCGGCCACTGCCACCGGTGCGAATCTCGCCGGCGCCGTTCTCAGCTTGATCGCAGTTGTCTACGGATCCAGCGCATCGTGGTGCACTATGGCCAGTGACTATTATGTGCACTATCCTGCCAACGTGAGTCGCGTGAAGGTCTTCTTCATGACCACTTTCGGTATTGCCATCCCCACTTCGATCGGCATGATTGCAGGCTGTATAGTCGCCTCTGCTTTGAGCAATAAGTCCGATTGGTCCAGCGCATATGAGGAGGGAATTGGCTATCTCATTCAAGATATGATTTACCCCCGTGGGTTCGCCAAGTTTCTCCTCACCCTGCTCGTTCTGTCCGGAATCAACGTCAACGTCATCAGTATCTACAGTTCCGCTATTTCCTTCCAGCAGCTTTCGCGACCGTTTGCTCGTGTTCCCCGATTCATTTGGACCATTTTCTGCTTCATCTGCATTCTCGCATTGGCTATTGGTGGCCGTCAGAAACTCAACACGTATCTCCAAAACTTCCTGAGCTTGCTGGGCTATTGGTGCACTAGCTACGCTGTTATTCTATTCGAGGAACACTACGTCTTCCGAAAGGGCAACTTTGACAACTATGATTTGGAAGGATGGAACGACCCGGCTCGACTCCCTCTGGGTATCGGTGCAGCTGTGGCCTTTGCCCTCGGTGTTGTAGCTTGGGTTGTGGGCATGGATGAGACTTGGTTCATCGGACCCCTGGCTGGGTTGATTGGCGACTACGGCGGTGACGTTGCTAATGAGTTTACGTTTGTGGTCACGGCTTTGAGCTATCTTCCGGCAAGATACTTGGAGCTCAAATACTTCGGGCGATAAGCTATATGCCTCCCAAGACTTTGCTGTACATGCTGCAGAATGTTTTCGCTTGTCTATATAGCTTCAAATCTCCATTATCCACTCATTAAAAATATCAAATATTTAAGATTTAAACACTAATACTTTAATTTTTTTTTGTTTACATGACACCTTGAAATAGCGCACAGATATTTCATACTCAAATGATAACATGCTGCATAAATTTCATTGGGGCCTCCAATTGCACCTTTCTGTCGACGGGCTTGTCCGCGTGTCATCGAGAGCAAATGGAGCGCTCAACGGGCAAATGTCCGCGAAGCCGCCCTTATGTCTGTGCGATTATGTGTCCGCTCCGTTATTGATCGTCTCAAGTAATGCCCAGGTAGGCGCGTTATCTGTATTGATAATGGAGTGTCGCTCGAAATTGGAAAAGAGGAACGACAGATTCCACTTTGCAAACAACATCCCCGGCACATACTCCGCTTCTCCAGTTTTCCAGATCATGGGGCGTCAGCTGGTAAGGCTTCCACGGTGGTTCTATTCATGTGTTGAACCATTTATACAACATTTTCGACGACTAGTTGTCGCTTAGGGGATTATTGGGTGACAATTTACCTGGCTATCGCCGTTGAAGAGCGGGATTCGACAGGGATGCGTGGGCCGATCCGTCCAGATTGCCGATCGGCATCGTAACACTGCTGGCCTTCTTCATCGGCTGGGCTGAAGCTACTGTGTCTATGGACCAGGTATGGTTTGTTGGACCAATTGCGAAGATGGTCAGCGATTATGGCTCCCACATGGGTATTTGAGATGGGGTTTCTTGGGCAATGCTTGTATATCCGCCTCTTCGATGGCTGGAGCTGAGAAAGTTCCGACGGTGATTCAGAGACTTTGTGGATTACATAGCCGATGCGCTGTAGTGAGGACCCCCGATACTGCATTTTTGTGCGACTGGGCGAGTTCTACAATTCTTCAGTACTTGGCTGGCTCGGTACTCTGTACAACCTTATTTAATCTAGAACAGCCACCCGCCCGGGTGGCAGTCCTCCCTGATGATCCTGCTCTTTTATCCACAGCTCTCCTTGGAGAAGTATCCGCGTCCTACTTCCGCCCTTGTTATTTCGCGAAGACTCGAGCTACAGAAAGTCCTTCTTGGTGACTTCTTGGCGAAATTATTAGTCAAGTGGTGGAAGTTTCGCAACATTGAGCCTCCGCATACTACACACCATTTATCGCTCATGAGCCGAGGTATGTTCATAGTCCAGGCCTAAGCGACATAGACCCAATGTTGGACATTGGTTCGAAGACCACCCTGAGAATACACAAGGCGTACTACGGACACCTTGATTCTGATTCTATATCCAGCTTCTGTATTTGTACTCGGTGAAGTTATTATAAATGCCGTGGAACTCGTGATGACTTATTCGAATTGTGGAAGACTTTCATTTACAAAATCGGATCTGCAATGTCTCTAACCGGTTTTCCATTGATGTTTGGGTATAACCACTGAGCAAAAATAATGATGTAACTACTGTAGGACTGTAATGGAAAGGTCAAACCCTTCTCACAGCCAGTACTACTCTAAAAAAGCACTCTTTTTGTGAATCAACAGCCTGCTGCCTACCTATGAAGCTCTCAAAACTTTTGTACGAGGTGTCTATAAATAGTAAGGCTGTAAGAAAGCATGGGTCTCAACGGAATGACACCGATGATAGATGACTTGTCTGAGATGTACTCTGCATGATCCGATCTTTCGAGCTGCGGTGGCGTGATGTTAACCAAATCGACAATCCGCGCAGGGTCGCTCAATATTCCTCGTAAAACCTGGTAACTTACGGCCGCACGTGGATCTTTGGGCACACAAATGCGGGGTGTCCCGCAGCAGGCGGGATGTGATTGGTTGGGTCTTGAAGATGTCTTGGATGTGGTTGTGGGGTTAGCATCATTGAACTGAACACTTCTTCAGGTGATGTCTCAGCTATACATACATAAGTAAGACATGCCGAGCAAGCCGAGAAGGTGTACGAAGTAGTATTCTTGTCTTGCTCACCAGCTCTTGCTGTACGTAACAGTTACATTCACTAATTTGGGGAACATCCGTTCTGAGCAACATCTCTGACGATCGATGAGCTGAATAGATTAGGACAAGGCCAAGATGAATGACCTCAGAGGGTTGAGAAATGCCTTATATAGCTTCAATACTTCCTTTACCAAGTCAATTTATTATCTTGTCAAGACAGAACAATTTCCACTCCATACACTACCTCTCTAATCTTCCCAACCTTCCACTCCAAAGCAAACAAATCGCAACCATGCAATTCTCTCAGCTCCTCCTGGCCACCCTCTTCGCCGCGCCCGCGGTCCTCGCTGCTCCCGTTGCCGGAGTCTCCATGATGGCCGCCGGCCCTGAGTGGACTATCCAAAACATGAAGCGCGTCTGCGCCTCCAACGATTCCTCCTGCACCTGGACCTTCGGCATCTACCCCGGCTCGGGAGCTGCTACTGCCTGCACGTACGTGGTGACTGCCAATACTGCCTCTCAGGCCAACGGCGGCCCCTCCTCGTGCGGCGACTACACCATTACCTCTGGCTGGAGTGGCCAGTTCGGCCCTGGCAATGGCTTCACCACCCTCTCCGTTGTCAACGGCAAGACTCGCCAGATCATCTGGCCCGCCTACACCGACAAGCAGCTTGCTGGTGGCAATGTCGTCACACCCGATCAGAGCTATGCTCCTGCTGCTCTTCCCTAAATAAGAAGACCCATCAACTCAGAATGGGGTTGGCGAGATCCGGAGGGCCCCACCGATAATCATTCGGTTGTGGCGTCCGACTTTGGATTGAGGATTCCATAAATCTGGAAGTGTACATAATCAATGACCCTGCCAAAGCCTAGCTCACTGCATTAATATATCCACGAAAAATCCGATGCAAATGTTTGAAGAATAACAAACTTTTAAATTCAGGGTCGGCTATGCCTCGTGTAGCTTCTCCCTTGGATATGAGTTCTGGCAAGTAAACTATGATCGTGGATAGATTGTAACATAAGGCTAAATTTAGCATGTTTTACCAAGTGTTAATTCTTAGCAGTAGTGACAGGCTTTCGGTATCTCAGGACACTCATTGACCGAAATTCGACTCCGTTTCGGATTGAAGATGCGAATACGTCGCAACAAGAGAACTACGAGGCGTCGAACATGCAAGAAAAAGCACGATGACTTGGATTGGCGGCAACAGCAGCCAAGAAGGAGTTTGTCAGACAGCAGGAATAGAAGAAAATAACGAGGGGGTGAATGGCCTTTGTAGAAGATGAAGAAGAAGAGTGGTCCAAACTATCAGATCTGTCTATTCTTTAGGGTCCCTGCCCCTGTAGACACGGATAGTACGGTAGTCACTGCCACCCGGGGAACTAACTTTTCAAATTACCCTGCCACATCGGATTGAGTCCCTGGCTTCCATCTGGGGTTTCAGATATTGCGGGCTTGTCTGCTATCAAAATTTGATCGTAGAGCCTTCTAAGACTGTCTCAAAGATCTTACTACCAGCCCTAACTTACTGTCGCACGACATCCTGCAGATTATAGGCCGCCGTTAGACCTTCTCGACATTATTTGCAAATTCCGTGGGACCGTTGGAGTTAAAATTTGTTTGTACAATCCTACGGTAAAGCCTGTTGCTCAAGTCCGCTGCTGACACGGGGCATATTTGTCGATTGCCAGTGACTGAGCACCACAAACAATAATCTGCTAAAGAGCTTGATGGCGCACGTGCCAATGAATCCATGCGTAGAGACTAGCCCAGATGGCGATAATATCTATGCATATGACATTCTCCAATTCCAGCTTAAACAAGGACGAGGGGCCCCTTCGATGGGACGAGACAAAGCAAACATCCCCATATTAACTCCACCGGAGAATAACATTTCCCATTATTCCAGATATCAATCCCGAATCGACGGCTTGGGTCTGATGACCCTAAGGTACCTGCCGTTGGACTCGGTTCTTTGAGAATTGGTGGTAGATATGAATCGGCAGGCTCTCTCCGATGAGAAGCTCGCCTTCCTGGACCATGCACATGCAGTCAGTCAGTACCTTTCGGACACATCAAATCTCTATGGGGATAAGGGAGTTGTAGTGGGTGAGTGATTTAATGCGTTTTGGCAAAAGAAATGATCTATTTCTTGCCACACATTTGGGTTCCAAACTTTAAGCGAAACAGGAGAGGTAACGATACGTTCTGATCTTGACTGTGTGCGTATCGCCTGCGAGAAGGGCCTTCAGCGGCTTGGTGTCAGCACTATTGATCTATATCATTGTCCTCGTGTTGATCGTATTTTACCCATTGAAAAAACAATCAAAGCAATGGTTGAGTTGAAAATGTACGAATCTCCGTCTCGGACCGCTAAAGTTGGAAACCTCGCTAATAAATATTCTCAGCAAGGGTGAGATATGACATTTTGGAAACGCCTAGGTGACCGCCACCACCCTCGCTGAGCGCACGCTCCCCATCCAATTACCGCACTGCAAATTGAGTATAGTCCATTTGCGCTAGACACCGAATCACTAAAGATCAATCTTTTGAATACCTGTCGTGAGCTAGGTATTGCAGTCGTTGCTTAGAGCCTAATTGGTCGTGGTATTCTGAAAGGACAGATTCAGTCGTACGACGGCTTGCCTGAAGAAAACTTGCGCCACAGTTTTCCGAAATACTCACCGGAGAATTTCCCCAAGATATTGAGATTTGTGGACGATCTAAAGAGTGTCGCGAAGACCCACGATGTGGCTCCTGTGCAAGTTGCGATAGCTTGGTTGCTTGCACAGGACCTGACATTATCCCTATTCCTGGCACAAGACCTGCAAGCAGAATGGAAGTAGAAAAACAGGTCGTCCCTGCTCTTTTTGTCGAACAATGAGACGAAGAGAAGTTGGGAGTTGATTCAAGAGAATAAAGTCTATGGCGACCGCTACCTAGGTGCGTGGATTTAGCTCTGAGATCGGTTGTTCAATCTTCGATAGTAATTTTGATCTGAAATGACAATATTGTGACCGCTATTGCTATTTTGCCACATTAAGGCGCCAAACCCATATTTACTTAACCCATATCTACTAGTATTGGTCTCTCTTCCTCAGCGAAACGCCACCCTTGACAACCGATTGAACAACGCAGTTTGATGTACGTAGAATGAGAGAAATTGTCCGGAGGGCAGGAATTAGTACACCGCAATGAGCCCCCTTCCCTACTCCTCTAGAATGACACCACTGTGGGTCACGTACTAGCTTCCAAGTGACATACATGAGCACAGTCTGATTGAAAAGCAAACATCCATCGCAAGAATTTATTCAGCATTAGCTAGGAAGCGTAAGTCCTTTTCAGAGACATACGGGTGCCCGCCCTGGATAATCTCATCAAATCGGAGGCCGATGCGTGTATAGTTTTGTCCAAACCGACCAAGCTCCTTTAGGCGAATTGACACCCAATCTTGATATATTCGGTCTGACGTTGCAATTCCAGCTAGGAATAAAGGCCACGTAATGCGAACGATCAGGTGCGGCCGGGACCGGTGAAGTTTCAAGCTCAGCTCGAGAACCAACGATACTGCAGAGGAAAGGGGCATCAGTTTGCTGTGAACTTGAGTTCCCGGATGCTTGTTGATAATATCTTGGAAGCAGAGGTGGAAGAAGACAATGGTGCTGTAGAATGTAATGGCAGCCCAGTGACTTGTCTCTAAGACTCGGCGACCTGCGCCAATATCACAGGATTGAGAAGTTCTGACGGCCGTAAGGACGGTATCATATTCCTGTTACGGATTAGATATGTGACAGTGGATATGTGGGAAAAACAGCAGTGACTCACAAGCGCGAAAATGTTAATTTCATCTATAACTTTTTGGTAGGGCGATATTGCGTCCACTGTCGTTTCAGTAGGTGTGCCCAGTTTGAACTGTTCAGTGATCTTGAATTGAATGACATGGCTTCGATGGTAGAGGGTCAACGCTGGAAGATTCTCCATGTCATCCATCTGGGCTGACATTGGATATGTCTCACCCCAGAACCGAGCAGGCGATTGTCGACTAATTCGATATAGTTCAGACAGTGTAAGAGGAATTTTTTCATCGGTGTGTCCACCAAGGAAAAAGTGGAAAATATCAGAGTCCAATCGTCCTGTTGTAGGTCCAAAAAATAATGCTGCTGGAGTAAAGAAGTATAAAGTCCAGAGCAGAAATAGAGGAACCGATGTACGACCGAGCCCGTCGACAGAATTAGACTGTGGTACAAGGAAACTAGAGCCGACTTCAGCAGCCTGATCGCTGGTGGCTGGTGATATAGGATCCGCCAGTGGAGGGCGAGGAGAATTCTCGAGATTGGATGTAATGGCAGGAGGTGATGTCTGTTGGGGTCCTGCATTTTCATGATGTTGATGAGCGTGGCCCTGGAGAAATGGGACGACATGGTTGTGAAGAAGGCTTTCGATGCCCCGAATGTGAATGTTGATGGCAGCAGCACCGCTTCCGAATCGGTTTTCGTAATCGATCATCAGCCATAGGGTGATAAAAATGGCTTCCACTTTTTGCGGTGACTTCACGCCAGACTTGAGGGCTTGGCGAAGGCTCGATAATGCTCGACCATAATGCGTCCGCCCATCGAGTTCACAAGACTCATTGTGAGCAGTGGTACCTGAATTCAGACTGCTGATGGAAAGCGCCTCCTGATCGTAGAGTCGCGATCGATGTATTTCTCTAGCAGTACTTGCCAGGATCATGCTCATAACCATAGGCTCATTTACAGCGATTCGGTGGTATGCGTACGAGATCGTAGACCACGGCCAATGCTTGCCAAGGATAATGACTAGTGTCGAATTCTGGAGGTAACTGAGACAATCTCGATCAAAGGCAGATAGGGTCAAGGAGTTGGCTGCCTGTATACTTGGATTAGGATTCCCATTGCCAATCCTATGAGAAGGAAGTAATGGCGCCTGGCCAAAACTGCTAAATTGTTGAGCCGGGAGTCGCTTAGCGCCAGCCTTGTCAGATTGGCCAGCATTGCGGGTGGATAATCGCGCGGGCACTTTTCTCGAAGTCGCGAGGAGAGATGAGGAAGTGGACGAGCTTTTGCGCGGAATCGGCCCACCCCTCCACTCGCATTTGATGCCTGCTGCCGTACATCGTCGGCAATGGGGCTCCTGGCCTTCGACTGGATGCTTCTCCTCGTCGCATTTCACCTTACGGATGCGACATGTTCGACACCCTAGCCTTGATTATCAGCTCAACCCTTCAATAACGTAAAACCTCAAGAAGGTAGTCGAGGGATAAGCGGCGTGTGGATCCCCTACCGGTCTTAGAACGCGTTTTGCCCTGCTTGTGCATCTTCTGGGTGCCAACCAAGACAACCGCCCAGACCCCATCTGGTGCGAAAGGGTCTTTTACGGATCCGATCAGCAATCTCGGGATTCGGGTGTGCAGCTCCGTCTGGGGTAGTAATGTTGCACGAGCTTAGGCGAGCCTATCGCCAGACGGACGATGACTAGGAGAATTCAAAAGGTGTCGAAGGGGGAGTGGAGGCTGGGGAAAAGCTCCGCCTTATCTGCCGAGTGGAGGCAATCAGGCCTTCGAACTAGGCGACGATAAGAAAGAAAGCTGCCGATGCCAGGCTGCCGATTGGCTCTGTCGGCAAACGGCTCGCTAAACCATATCGAGAGAGGCCAAGCGTTGCCGAGTGGACCTGGAAAGCCAAGCGGGGAAATCGTGAACTCAAAGATACCGGCTCAAGTAAAGTCGGACACAAAACTCCGTTGACTCCGGCTCTTCGTCCTGATAAATTTGTACGCCGCAGTATCAGTGCCAATACCATTCATCCCCGTCAAGTTCAACTAGATTACCAAATATGCACGTTCCCGAGGCCCAGCGACCCTTCCTGGACACTGTCCAAGAAGCACTTCGTCGATACGATGAGCAGCTGAAAGATATCAATCACAAGGCATGCGACTAAGAAAGAAGCAAGAGAAAACTATTTCATAGCTAACCTCATTTAGATCTGGTCGAATCCAGAGCTCGCCTACAAAGAATATCAGGCTCACGACCACATCTGTGAGCTCTTCAACAGCTTTCAATCGAATGGCTATCAAGTTCGGCCTAAAGCCTATGGCCTGGAGACTGCTCTGGAGGTTGAGTTTACCCACGGAAGTGGTGGACGTGTGGTTGTGTACAATGCAGAGTATGGTAAGAAAGTTCACCCCAATCTCCACAAACGCCGAACACATATTCACACAATGTAGATGCCCTCCCTGGCATCGGTCATGCTTGCGGCCATAACTTGATCGCGACAAGCTCTATCGCGGCGTTTATTGCGACTTGCGAGGCAATGAAGGCACAGGCCCAGTCTTCGAACGTCTCAGGATTCACCGTTCGCCTGCTCGGTACCCCTGCTGAAGAATCTGGCGGTGGTAAGGTGAAGCTGATCGAGGCGGGCGCCTACAAAGATGTAGATGCTTGCCTGATGGTGCACCCCATTCCAATGTCACCTGGGCGCCCGGACTTGCACGGCCTTGCGACAGTTGTCGAAGGTGGATATCTGGCCAATGACAAAGTCAAAGTAACGTTCACGGGAAAGCCGTCCCACGCAGCAGCGGCGCCCTGGGAGGGTATCAACGCGCTTGATGCGGTAGTTTCCGCATACGTGAATATCTCTCTCCTCAGACAACAGATTTTGCCTTCTCAAAAGATTCATGGTGTCATTGTAAACGGAGGTGCTCGCCCGAACATCATCCCTATGTCGGCATCCGTGGATTATTACATTCGCTCTCCGACCAAGAAAACCCTTAAGCCTTTAACGGAGAGAGTCGTGAATTGCTTCGAGGCCGCTGCCACTGCCACTGGATGCAAAGTGGAATTTGAATGGTAGGAAATATCTTCTGTATCTTTGATTTTCAATCTCGCTGACTGAAGCCATTTAGGGGGGTGAGCTACGATGACCTCAAGAGCAATACGCCAATTTGTGAAAGCTACGTCTCGGCAATGCGGGCAATGGGTCACCACACTCTGTTCGACAACTCCGAACAGAAGGGTGCACTCGCGGGGGCGTCAACTGACATGGGTAGGCTAACTTCTCGAACGTGTGTTCTTTACCCAACGTCACTAACATCACAACAGGCAATGTATCGTATGTTGTGCCGGGCTTCCACGGTGTTTTCTGTATTCCAGCCAAGGGCGTCAACCATACCCCGGAATTTACTAGTGGGGCAGGTTCACCCGAGGGATACGAGAGGGCAATCGGCTGTGCTGCTGGAATGGCCGTCGTCGGATGCCAGATACTGGTTGACGACGACTTTGCCGAGGCAGTGAAGAAGGATTTCCAGCGCGAGTGATAAGGAACCCACTCTAGTTATGTAGCCGATATTCTGAGACAAATAAAATCATAAGTATGAATATTCGCCGAGATTCAGATAGTCAGATTTAACGAGAGAGATAAGAAGAGCTTTCATCAAATAGAGCCCCTTGAAGTCCGTAGGATTACCCTTGTTATCTGGGGGAACCATCCTTATTCCTTTTGGGCCAATAGAATCATCGAAGTGCTTCGTCTCAACAATCTGTTTTCCCCCAAAATGCATGGCCGCCATGGCTTTAAACTCGCCAAGCCACATGTAGCCTTGCCGACCGAACCAATGATCACAGACCCAAGGAAAGACCAATTGCGAGCACAGACCGTTATCAAATGATTGAGTTTGCGGGGTATGGTTATCTTGCCAGCCAAGAGTAGGTCACGCTGGTGTGAGAAGATTCGCTCTGGTCCAGTTGACTGATACATAAATAAGGTGATGGAAGGTGGGTTATTTGCGAAGACCAACAATTTTACCCTGTGCACATTTGTCAAATATTGCTTGTTTTCAAAATGGGAGGGACCACTGTCAAAATGGAAGTTAGCTCTTCAAACGAAGAAGTGGATCGGCAAAGTGTCGACAACGGAGCTCTTGAGCAACTTCAAACTGCATCACATCAATTCTCGTCAGCTGCGGAGAGGAGACTCGTGCGGAAAATTGACTTCACGTTAGTACCTCAACTTCAACATTGTCTGGAACTAATAATGTCTGAGACATTGTCGATGCTGACCTTTCTATTCAAAGCATACTTCCCATCATGCTCGTGGCTTATATGATGGCTTTCTTGGACAAACAGACGCTAGGCTACGCTGCGCTCATGGGTATTCGAGAGAACCTTCACTTGGTCGGATCTCAGTACAGCTGGACTTCAGGAATCTTCTATTTTGGATATTTGTTCTTCTCGTGGGTCGACTATCAATCCCCTTAGGGAGTCTCTGATATTAACAGTTTAAAAGATATCCAGCCTCGTTGCTCATGGTCAAGTACCCTCTTGGGAAATATTTAGCGATTAACTTGTAAATCTCCTTTTCGTGCTTGATTTAAACGTTTGCTGATCATTGAAAGTATTCTGTGGGCTATTGTTCTTGCCTGTCATGCAGCAACAAAGAACTTTGCCACTCTGATGGTCACTCGGTTCCTGCTAGGATGCACCGAGGCAAGCCTATCTCCAGGGTTCACTCTCATCACTTCTCTCTGGTATCGCACCTCTGAGCAGCCCCTGCGTGCTGGAATATGGTTTTGCGGAAATTCCCTTTCGCTTATCTTCGGTAACCTCATTGCAGTGGGAATTCTCCAGATCAAGCATAGCCTCAAGGCGTGGCAGGTGTGCTTGCCTTTCATTTTTTTGATTTAATCACAGGGCTTTGCTAATTCCCTACACAGTGGCTATTCATAATTTTCGGGCTCGCCACCTTTGCGTGGGGCACACTCATGCTTTTTCGACTTCCCGATTCCCCTACTGATGCTAAGTTCCTCACTGAAGAAGAGAGGTTGATTGCGATAGAGCGAATGCGGGCAAATCAAACCGGATTCAAGAATACAGAAATCGATCGCAATCAGGTTGTGGAAGCTTTTGCAGACATCAAGACTTGGCTACTTGCAGCCTTGATTCTTGCTTGCAATATTCCCAACGGTGGCTTCACAACTGTGAGTGACTACTACACATAACCCTATCTAAATGGGACGATTTCTTACCCGTTTCTAGTTCAATGGATTGGTCCTGCAAGGGTTTGGTTTCGACACGTTCCATACACTATTACTTGGACTTCCTGGCGGTTTTATTGTCTTTATTTTCGTGCTGGCTGGGTCAGTCGGATTCTCTTCTCCTATCACGCAGCGTTACTGACAGGTCTCAGGGGCATTGTTTCCTCGAAAGTTCCCAATAGTCGATGCCTAGTCATGGTTGGTATGATCATGATAAGTATCATGGGAAGCGCCTTGGTCTACGCTGGAACTTCTATCGCGACACGCTACGCCGGTCTACTTCTCATGGGTATTTACTCTGCTAGCATGCCGGTGTCGATGGCAATGATCAGTTCCAACGTGGGTGGCTTTACGAAAAAAACAACCGTCAGCGCCATTTATTTCATCATGTATTGTACCGGAAATATCATTGGACCACAGCTGTTTTTCACACGCGAAGCGCCCAAGTATCAGGTATGTTGTCCATTGTCATAAGACAAGCTACTATCCGATCGAATTTGAAGTGATAACATTACTTAGAGTGGTTTCCTCGCCATAATTATCTGTCTCGTGATTTGCGTTATCCTTGGGCTTGCCTTGTTCTTCTATCTGCGATGGGAGAATTCTCGGCGTGACAAGATGACACTGACTGCTGAGTCTGCCGAACACCAGGAAAAGAATGGTGCATTGGCTCAGATGGAACTGATCGACACAACTGACTTGAAGAATATGCGATTCCGGTATGTATATTAATGCCGGGTGATCAGGAGTGCTCGGTATAATTGGAATCCAACATAGTTGTAGCTATATTAGGCTCAACTCATCACTATTCTCAGACATTCCTTTCATGAGACTTCCATTAAAGCCCCCTTGAATACGTTCCGTGCCCGTACGACATAGTATGTAGGCAAGTTAGTTAGTATTGACTAACTGAACTGACGTAATATCAAGTTTTTCATATCGCTCTTCTTTGATGTCGATGTCATAGTAATCGTCTTTTACATCGTAGTCCAGTGGCTTCAAATGACCATGTTCAAAATCTCCAAGACCAGCTTCCTGTCTACTAGCGGGACTGAATTCGTCACACACCACGGATCGTGTAAGCTATTCACAGCTAATTCGTCCAGTTTATCTCGACTCACGCCATCCTCACTCAAGGATCGCGGAAGGAGAGGATAGGGGTGGGACGGTCCGCAAAAGCAGGTCGAATAACTTCCATTGCTGAATTCAAACCGATGAGTCGGACTATACTTTTCAATTGAAGCCGCGGAGGCTTGCGGCCGTAGATGTTGGGGTAAAATTGCGCTGTGCGATGGTAGTGATAGTGAATAATAAGTCACCACGATATATTCCTGTGAGGATATTTCCCAGTGCTTAACGATTTGTATCACAGCCATGTAATCAAACAGAGCATTTTGAGACACACTTTTGACCAGACTTTAGAACATACAATCGTTGATGGATGGGGTAGCCATAACAGTTGACTATGTCCTAAGTTTATATAAGAGGGAGTAAGGGATGAAGCAAAATGATACCTGGGCAACTGGCGACGCCGTTGCTGTCGACTAGTTACATGTAAAAGCCGAAATATCCAAATAGCCCGAAGGGTACATCCACTCCATATTAATATCAGTGATGGCGTACTCATATGCTTACGCACAGGGAGCCAAATGAACCAGTCAGACGGGGAAAACGAGCCAATCAGTTAATTTGTATAGAGACTTCCAAGAGAGTAGAACAGAAAGGCGGCGGAAGCCCCTCACGGGACAACAGAACAAGGGGCAGGGCCTGGACAATCAAGTGATCTGCCGGTAGGAGGGAACCTTCACTAGTAAGAATACGACATTTCAACCAAAATGACTTTCTTACTCAAAGAATCATTCCTGTACATATATTTTTGGCTGTCTCTTAGATGATGATCCAACAAGAGCCTTGATCCAATGTCACCAAAATCTTGCAATAAGCCGATGTCCACAGGACTATACCGTCAACTCAAGTTCGCTTTCACATAGCAGCCGTCCTCAAAATACCAAACAACTTGAATATATGCGATGAAGATGATAGAATTACGCTAGAAAGAGCCATCACTTCCCAATGCCATTTCCTGTAAGTCGTCGTCAGCATCCCCAACAATATCCAGGGTACCCTCGTTGACAGAAGCTTGAGCCACCACGGCATCCACACTAGCGGTGAGATCGACATCTGGTAGATCGGGTGCCTGCTCTTCTGGGTCTTCAAACTCTTTACTATCCGGGCCGAGAGAGATAATGTGTTCTCGTGTGTCGTTCGGAAACTCGCGGGGGTGGAAGTTGCTAGCGATAGGATAACATTTGGTGCAGACGTAAAAGTCCGGACAGGAGCTGCACCGGTATGCGTGGCCAAACATAGGCTGGATATAGTCAAATTTAAGAGATGGTTAGCTTGATGAAACGGCGGATGCAACTATAGAGGATCACTAACCCCAAGGCAGATATCACAGATTTCGGTGCCAGATTTGAACTTTCGTAAAGGGCTTTGCCTCGGTTCCTGTGGGAGGTCTGTGTCTTCCGAGTCTGGCTGAAGAAGTTCAATGACTGCCATATCGGCGTCAAAACGCTGGGCCATCTCCAATGGAGTAAGGGTCATATCGCCCCAGCGAGCCAGGACACTCCGATCTGCCCCGTATTGCAGTAGCAACCGGACAGTTTCCGGGTAGTTTCGCGGTTCGCAGTGAGCCAGGTCGCAGACGCCGGTCGTGATAGGGCGGACGGCCCAGCATAAGGGTGTCCAGCCGTCACAATCCGCCTGCGCTAGTGCCTGGGTATGTTGCAACGGAGTGCTCAGTAGGTTGAGAATATGATACACAGTGCGGACGTGACCGTACTGCGCTGCCCAGTGTAGGGCGTTCTTGCCGAATCTATCACTCACAGTCACGTCCGTGCGTGTGGCGTGTAGAATAACCTGGAAATTGTCGATACCGCTTCCAGCGGCAAAGTGGAGCGGTAGTCGGCCAGAAATCGGGTCGGGATTCTCGGGCGAGGCACCCTCGTCAAGGAGGAGATCTATGGCAGTGGAAGTGGCGCCAAAGCACGCTGCCGCCAGCGGACTGTAGAACGCCCCCCGCCCAATCTGGTGCACATCGGCCCCGTGGTTGATGAGCAGGCGGACTATCTGTAACTGTGAGGATATATCATCGTCGCTCTCGTTCTCGGATCTCTCTTGAAGCAGTGCTGCCACTAACGGGGAGCAGTACATTGTCGCAGTATTTAGCTGATATATATCAGCACCGAGATCGAGCAACAATGTGACGCTTTCAAGTTGGCCCTTTCTACAAGCTAAGTGAAGGGGGGATCCAGTGTACGGAGAAGAGATATTGACCTCGACATCTCGCTGTGCTAGCAGCAAATCACGAAGGTCGGGCAGGTTCCAATGAATGGTGTTATGCAAAGCAGTCTCCCCTCGTTCGTCAACAATATTGATATCTGCTCCTGCATTGACCAACAATCTCAGACACTCAATGTCGGCCTTTGTGCTTGCGGCCAAAAGGGGGGTCCGTCCGAGATTGTTCTTCCGGTTCAGGTCCAATTCTTTGGTATACTCTAGCAGGATTCGCAAAACTTCGGGAGTCGAATTGACGCCAAGGTGCAGAAGGCTACTACCACTCTCCTCCACGGTGTCTTGAAGATTAGCACCGTTGTCGATCAATAGGCGTAGAATGCGTGCATTCCTGCTGTAGTCAATGGCATCGCATATCGGGGTCGCTCCCCGCTTGTCGCGATGGTGTAGATCGACCTTCCGCTCCATTAGAATCTCCATGACCTCTTCAAGACCATCTACTGTCGCCGCATTAATCAGCGTCTGCTCCTTATCATTAGTTCTTTCGGGGTTGGCTTTGGAGTCGAGAAGAAGGCGCACCATCTTGGGCAACCCGCGAGCCCATATCAAAAGGGGCTGCGCCGCTTGCTCGGTGGTGACAAGGTCTGGATGCCTTATGATCAGCTCCTGGGCAACGTCGAAATGTCCGGCACGAACAGCATAATGTAGAGCACTCTCTTCGTCATTGTCCAGAATGCTGATATTGGCATTTCGGCTCAAGAGCCAGGTCACCAAAGAGAGACGACCAACGCCACAAGCTCCCATCAGCGCCGTCTGACCGGCCCAGGAGGTTTTGGCATCAATATCGACGGGTGGATCGTTATCAAGGAGTAAGTTTTCCATTCTCAGAATGTCATGATCCTTCAGTTGTGACCACACAAGCTCCCAGAGAAGTGGAGTCCCAAGCTGTTCGTGATTAGGATCCGCATTATAACGCAAGAGACACTTGACCAATTCTGCATTGGGGTGCCAGACCGCGTTCAGCCACAACGGGCTCCAGGAAGCACGCAGATTAGGATCTGCGCCGGCCTGCAACAGTGCTTCCACAGTTCGTGGATAGGACGACCAGCAAGCGCTCACCAACGGGGTCATGTCCGAGGCGTAGTCCGAGTGCGTTAGGACCGCGTTGAGATCGGTATTATTGTCTTGCTCCAACAATCTGGGGATCGACCACCAACTCCCCCAAGTGGCCGCTCCATGAAATGGACCCAGCTGCATTTCCTGACGCAGACAAGAGCTGTCATGCTCGCAAAACTCGCTCCAGAGTTTCTGATGAAGGACGACAAAATTAACCGGGGTGAGCGGTTTCCCTTGCCTTACCACGTCCATCCTCGCACCGTGATCAAGTAACACCTTGACCATGGATGAATGCTTCAGAGCGGCAGCCAAATATAGTGGCGATGGCGTAAGATTCTGAGTGACATCTGCAAATTCCCAGACCGGGTCTGGGGTGCAGCCATTTTGCAACAATGTCGTAGCGACTGAGGCTAGGTCCAGCCAAGCAGTGGCCCATAACAACGAGGGCGGGAAGACAGAGGCACTTTCAGACCCGGAAGTGGACTTAAGAATGCACTCAGCCAACCTAATAGCGCTTGTCTCGTCCCCTGTACTCACAGAACCTACAAGGGCATCTTGAAGTGTTCCGTGCGAGAAAGATTGAGACTGCAACAACTCTGATGCTCTTGCTCCACGATTACTAAAGGCTGCCACTAACAGTGAGAGAGAACTCAAATCACTGTTTGGGGAAATTTTTGAGAAGGGAAATAGTTCAAGACCAAAGAATGTTGGAAATGCTGAATTGGCATCCAGGATACCGGGTGGTCGCAAGAACGGATTGGTCATGGCCCAATAAAGCCTAGCCCATAACCTCGAGGGCTCGGATCCAGAAGTGGATTCATCCAACAAAGTTTCAATTGTCTCACTGGCATACCCTGATGGACACTGAGTCAAATGGAATGGGAGGAACTGGATGAAGTAGAAGACAACGTCGACTCCGTCTGAGGTCAGTGGGGCGACGATCTGCCTTTCTTGCCCCTCAGATCCAGGGACATTCTGATATTCCTCATCAAGCTTCTGTAGCCTCCTGAGTGTATCAGGGCATTGAAGCTGGCGAATGCAGAATTCAGCTATGTTCTGATAGGCCGGACGTCGCAGCTGTTGCCAAAGGAACTGCACTTGACTTGAGGTACTGTTCAAGATTATATCGCGAATGTCGCTGCGGCATGTGACTTGCTCCTGATCTAAATCAATGAAACCACGCAGCCAAGCCTTCAACTGCCATTGAGCAGTTTCCAGGGCCATGGCATCAAGTTCTGTTGTACCTTGCAGATCGGTGCCTTCGGCATAGTACGAGCATAGTAAACCGGCCAATTCCCTCAGAGTCAATGGCCGCGCGGCCACGATTAACCACGACAAGATCCATTTGAATCCATCATGACTACTGTAACGATGCAGTAGTCTGTCCAGTACTTGCTCAACTCCATCTCCTGGACAGATGCTGTTCAAAATCGCAAAAACGTCTCCAAATGACCAACCTGAATGCGGGTGGGGCCAGCCTGTATGGTCTTGAACCAATTGAAGCATTGAGTCTAGCTGTGCCACATTCATGTCGGTCAACTGTGCTATGATGACTTTCATCTTAGTTTGGAATATTCCTCCAGTTTCTGGACTGAAGTTGACTTGAGCTGGGCTACAGAAGGGACTTTTGGTCGAAACCATCAGCTGGCAGCCCTGCAGTGGGGCTTAATTCATCTGTGTTGATTTCTGGCCAGTGCGAAAGCTCCGTCAACAAGGCGTGAGGCCGTTTGGTAGTCACTATGATTCGAATGTGCTCCTCGGTGCCCTCTGACATGGTCTTTAAATGCTGATGAAACAAAGCTCGGCTATGTTCATCACACTCCTCGAAGTTTTTCAATAAAAAAACCGCGTTCTCGAAAGACTGCGCGAGCAAGTCAAAGTTCGAAAGTACTGCCTTTTCCGTCCATCCACCTTGAAATGCCATCTGACTCTGTAAGCGCTGATATGAGGGCTGATTCAAGGCTCCAAGACAGCTGGTATGGTGGGTCAACCTGAGCTGGCTGATTGCGAACACCATGAAGTCTGCCATTGAATCACGCAGGGGGTCCATGCGATCAAAGGTAAAAGATATAATCCGGGTATCGTTCTCTGAATCAGCAGGCCTGGATACGCGCCATTCCCACAGAAGTTGATCTGCGAGGGCATCGGGGATATTAGGGGCTGATCCATGCAAATATAAGATTCTGGCACCCGATCCTTCTACCCATGCAGTATAAGTGGAATTTTGAATTAGAAAGTCCACCTGTTCAGCCTTCGATGGTATGTGTCGAGATGGGCGTGGCGCAGCGCTTATCGCTAGAAAGAATCGTTCCCATAGAACCCATAAAGGGTGAGCAATCCGGGCTGCCGAAGTTGTCAGATCTAATCTCAGTATCGTCAAATTTACAACACAAGGATAAAAAACCTACTTTCAGGCTCGTGCGCAACGTATGTACTGAGATAAGTGAACGTCATTTTATCCCGTTCTTGAATGGCAAACTCCGACGGTAAGCCAAGAGTGCCTGTATGCGCGTCCCAGGTCTACCAAACGATTAGACACCAGTTTTCAGAACAGATTTAAAGAAATTTGAATGAGTTTGACAGCGTGAATACTCCCGGGCCCGTTTTCCCTCGCGTACAAGCTGAATACCCGAGATCGCATGGTAAGCTTGGAGTTGATGAATGCGCTGGTCGATGCGTCGATGTTTTGGGCCAGACGCGTGATGGTAGAGAAGGTGAGCAGTAAACTCCATTCCTCAGTCTGCCTCCCGAGCAAGAACATGAAAAGATCTTTTTGGAATATCTCAAAGTTGGAGCTCCGTTGTGGGCATCCGCAAAAGATCTTTGGAACAGGAATTAGAATCTATTCGTGCCACTCGGTTCGCGTCATGAAGCACGGGGTTTTACCGTGACTGCGGTGTCATGAAAGATATCTCTGTATTTTCTTCTGCTCCTGGATGCAAGAGCAAGTGCCTGCGCATAAATATTCAAGTCAGATAAAATCTCTCGTATCTTGGTTAGCCGAGTTGGCGAAAGGAAAACATGACGTTACATTTTTGAGTACAATAGCTCCGAGATCATAAGCTATGAATATAATAGCTTGTCGACCTTCCTATGCCCTCGTTAGCGGTGCCATATTGGTCGGTGCAGTTTTTTATTTTCATTTACCGTAGAAGATTGCTCTCTGATGGCCTTAATGTCGGAAAGTAACTGAGTTTCTGCTGACCGCGTAGAGTACGATGCCTTTGTTTCCGCTCTGAGCAAGGTGCTCATTGGCACGCGGCATAGATAATCTCGTTTCTCCATTTTAAGACTCTCGATGCCGAGAGTTTCCAAGGAAAGCATCTGGTCTGTCGGCCAAAGTGCTGCTACATGTATCACACTGTCGTAAAAGCCAGCATGGAGTTAGCACCATGACCAAGTGAACGGAGGTTGTATGGTAGACCGACTCAACATGAGGACCGCAATCAAATTCGTAGTCATCGGCAGCGCTCCAGCGATTCCTAAGTTGGAACGATAATGGCCCCTCGTTGTCCATCAGAACATCTGGGTCTGCCCCATTTCCTTCGCCGTCGTCATTCTTCCCTTCAGTCGCCCCCTGAATCCGACATTATGGGAGACCGCGAGCCCACCCGGGCACTACCTATTAGGATGACGGGTGCTCGGAATCTCCTGTAGTTTAGAGGAAGATTTTGGCTAGAATACCGCAAAGAAAGGAATATCCCGAATATTCCATCGATGCTGGCGGTGGCGGATTCACCACAAATGACGCGCTCGCAACAGCTCCCCTAATCTTTCAGCCCCCACCTCATCCTTTAGCCGCCCTAGCTCATGCATGCGCAACCTCTTTGTGACAATAATACCGAGGAGTAAACACGCTGCATGCTCTGACACGTCATCCAAATTCAGCCAGTCAGCAAGCCAGTCAGTAAGCCAGCCAATGCCACTTGAACCCTACTGACAACACACATGTTGCTCTTTCATACAAGAGATCCACCAAAATGAGGGGGCAGTGGCTTTAGACCAGGGTGCAAGGATCCATCATGTACCGCGTCGTCTAACGATTTAACAAAACCTCATTGCCCTTCACCATTTAAATCACTGGCTCTAAACTTGGTGAAATAAATTACCTCGATATTACGAATCCAAAGAGTACATATTCATTCAATGGAGCAGTACAGCGACTGGGAGCTATGGGTGAGCGATGATGAAACAACAACCGGAGAAAAGGACGTCGATGCCGACCAGGGCACCGATCCTACATTCTTCAAACTTGAATTGAGCCCGGAGGAAGGACGACCTGGAGGTGAGTTCATCCCAGTTGATTTCATGCTTCTTCTGTTCTACTTTTCGGCTATAGCGGGGCTGACAGGTATTGGCCCCCACCTTCCTTAGGGTTCAAGGTCAGAAATCCTCCCGGCGTGAAACAGCGCAAGGAAACATCAATGTTCCATTCAGGGTCCAGAAAGAGACCTGCATTTTACGTGCAATGTCTTGCTCGTGCCATCATCCATGGCACGCTCACGCGCGGATCCGCTCAGAGAGCCACCTTGTTAGTTTACGACTTTCAGTTCTTATCGTATCGAGGGACCCGAATCAAAGATGCTAGCATCTGCTTTGACTTCCTTCCTAGCGCGGGGGGTCATCCGGGAAGTGGACCTTCCGTCAAGAAGGTCGGACCCGATGAGCGGTATAGTATGATGGAAACAACACAGCTCGAAAGCCTGAAGAAAACAGCGAAACTAGGGATTAGTGGAGGAACCGTGGTATCCGCTAGTGGTGAGGTTGGAGGCGAGAGCTCTGTGGAGAAAACGGTGACTTTCGCGGCTGAAATCACAGGTAGTCGTCCATTCGATGCATGGGGGAACTATTTTCAAGCCCAGTGGGCGCTGCAGGAAAACCCCTCGCAGGCGAATGGCATTGTCTCCCGTCTACGTACATGCGTTCTGCTAACGCGCGAGAATGACAATGACTTTGACTGTGTTCCGTATATCCAAATCACCCCTAACCTGACTACACGGCTAGTGTCGTTGGGAAGTGTGCGATCTCGGGACGACGCCATTCCTTTTGACCCGAGCTACGAACCTTACAATGACCTCGAGGAGGGAGAAATCATTGATCGCTGGGACCTAGGATCCGTGGATATGACCAAGCTGTGGGATTTTACCTTTTGGACGAGCTACGGGAAAGCCGTCAAGCAGAGGGTCTAAGCCAGGAAGGCTTTGCCGAGATTGGAAACTACATTTGTACCTTAGCTTCTGTTCGCTTGATTGCTTTGAAATAGTCGATATTCATCGTTCTGTTGATCGGGGCCAATTATAACCAGTAAGCACAGAACTAGTGTGCATGCATCTGCAAGTACGCACGCCCCTCGTCACATTTGCCCACGCGGGTTACGGGCGGCGGAGATGGGGTCCAATTGACTCGGCGTAGTACGTCAAGCCCTAACTTATCTTCCTTCTCTCCCTCCATGTTTTAATTTCCAACATGGGTGACAAAACTATGAGCCTCTCGTACCCAGTACGAGGGGTGGGTGTTATGAGCTATCCAAATGATCATTATTCGGAATATGTCGATGAGCTTCCAGAGCAGGACCTCTTTGACGAAAATCCCGATGACCCCGGGATTTCTGCTCTGCATGAGCCCGAGAGGCCGGAAAATAACCAAGACCGAGAAGAAAGCGATTTGCGCCAGAAAGATTTGTACGACCGATGCAGCTACATCTTGGGTCAGTTAGAGAACGGACAACGGCGGTGGAGCGACGACAGGGATGAGAACCAAAGCGCTTCTCTTCTCGAGCCCTACAAAAAGGCGATTCTCATAGAGACGGACGAGCGCGACCGCGAACATCCATCACTGCTCCATGCACTGGCTCGAAGATGGAACCAGTACCATACTGACCACGCGATCGTCCGAAAAGCCATCATCTATATTATTGAGGAAGCTCCTAAGAATGGGGAGAAGGAAGCCCCTATCTGGCTCCAGGCCATTTCGCATGGCCACCTCGAATTCATCAATTTCATCAGACAGCATTGCTCTGCCCACCTGCCGGAAATTCTTGCCATGCAAGACGACAAGGGCCAGAATTTCTTCCATCATCTATTTTATCTGGCCATCCGCGACAACACAAATCAGCAAAGGAAGGAAACCTTGGACCGTGCGAAGGAGTACTTCCCCTTTGCGACCGAGCAGATTCTAGCCACGCAAGATAAGGAGGACAACAACACGCCACTCCACTATGCAATGCATCCGCAACAATGCCTGGGCCGTGGACAGGAATATGTCAAGTTGGTCAAGGAAATGGTCCAGAGAGCCGATAAAATGATGGAACGGGGTGTCGAATTCAATAGGCTTGGTCAGTCTCCTTATCAGTATTGCCTCGTTCATTCGGCCCAAAGAAAGATGAAGATGAATCCACCAAAAGCCCCAATCGCGGCACCAACTGATCCCATCCCGGATGTGAAGAGATTAAAGTCCAACTTGCCGGAGGAAAACAAATCACGCTCGACCACTGTGGCGGCCAACGTCAAGGCTCCTCTAGGAGGCGCCAAAATCCCCAGCACTCCGCCTATGCCCATGGCCTCGATTCCTGGGGCTCCTATGTCCGGGAATTCTATGTCGGTGGACTCAAATACTGTGGAATCTATGCTCGTGCCTTCTATGTCCAATGCCTCCGTACCCAGGGCCCCTATGGCACCCCCTGACCGTGGTCGCCCTCGTGCAGAGGTTGAAGGGGGTCGGCAAGGAAGCAGACCTCAGAGCATAGATCGACATCTCCTCCCTCACACTGGAGGGACTGGTCTCCGACGAGCACCTACCAACCCTTCCTTGGCTGTATGGATGTCAGGGTCTGAGGGCCTGGTTGATGGATCACGTCAAGGAGTGGCAGAGGTCAAAAGCCAGAATCGAAAAGACCCCGAGCAGTCTATGAACCACCTACTTCTATATCTACATCTGCATTATATTCGAGAGCGCCCGGATTTGATTGCGCGGGAGCTGATATACGGGAAGCATGCCTGCGAGCGTAATCTTTATTTCGATGCCATCAGTCTTGAGGACAAAGAGCCGAGCCAAATCGTCAATCTGATCTCACGACTCTCAATCGGAGGCTTCGACAAAATTCTGTCATATGTTCGCATTCCCACCACCAAGATGAATACCCCAGCGCAGCAGGCTCCGAAGAAAGAACTCAAGAGCTATATGAAGAGGACGGGAGGCACAATGCAGGGCCCGCGTTTTGAAGAAAACCCAAATCCGGGGCGACAGTCATTGGTTTCCGTCTTCGACGAGCTTTATGAGGCTGGCGTGCGGAGGATCATCCGCCTCTTTGTTGACGACATGGTGCCTCCACACCACTCAGATGCCGCAATAGAGCGCGCCATTGCCGGGAGAGACTCCCAAGGCTTAGAAAAGCCCCGCAGGGAGAATGGATGCCGGATTATGGTAGAGACATGGTGAGTCAATTCTCCCGATGAATGGGTGAACCATTTGCTGACGTGCTCGGATTTGGCTTCAGGGATTGGCAGAGACCTGATCTTAGCATCGATGTGATCCACCAGGCTGCACCAGATGTTCAGCACTTGGTTCTATATTGGTCCGGAAACCAGTCCATCTTGCGCGGATGGGCTTCGGAGGAGGGCATCCCACGTCTCTGTACCCCGGCAGACAAATCCGAGTTGAAGACTGTAACAATTCAAGCTGCTCCTGTAAGTCTTCATTGTCTGTTTTTTGAATACTTAGTCAGCTCGGGTCCTCGACGGCTGATATGACGGATGTGGTCAGGGACTGGAGTCGAGTGAACGGATGAGACGATCTTTTGCCGCCTTTACCCGCAGTATTGAACAGCGCATCAAGGACAAGTCAGCACGGCCAACCATTATACCAGAGTTTCAAACCGCAGGGCTTCGCTGCTGGCCATTATCTTCCATGGTCAATGGCGGTTACCTTGGGGGTGAGGGCCCCTTGGAGGTGGTACATCGCGACAAGTGGATGGAGGCCATGGACCGATTCCGCGGCTCTCTGCAACGAGTTCATGACAGTCTTCCTGAAACGCATCGCCAACCAGAAAGGGTCAAAGTGGCATTAATAGATGATGGGGTGCGCCTAGACAAGCTCTCGATGTACTTTGGCCAGATGGTCGAAGCTTCCGGGCTAAGTTACTATCCTCGCGGGAAGCACACAGAAGAACCCTGGCATAACTCGACCCATGGGCACGGAACGGTACTGGCCAACATGATAGCCCGCATCAATCCGTGGGTATCCCTGTGTGTAATGCGTGTGAATGACATTCCCTCGAGGGATGGGAGTCGCATAATCACTCCTCGGAGTGCCGCCATGGCTATCAGGGCTGCAATCGGGCGCAAAGTCAACATCATATCCATGTCTTGGACTATCTTAGCCAAGAGTAAAGATAATGGATCGAAGATAAATTCCATTGACGATACAGCAAAATCTGAAGAAGATCCCGAGCTCGAGGATCTCAGGGCTGCTATCGGAGAAGCAGTCGAGGCAAAGATCCTCATCTTCTGTTCAGCCAACGACGACATCAGTTCGAAAGTAACGGACTTTTTACCTTACCAGAAGGCCCCCAATTATATATTCCGCATTGGAGCAGCAGATCAGCACGGACAGCCAGACAATGTCTCCGAGGACTTCAACGCAATGAACTTCTACCTACCAGGTAATAAGGTGGCCGATACCGAGAACCCAACCGCCACGACACCGATCTCATATCATACCGGGGCATGGGTATCCACGGCGCTGGCGGCCGGAATGGCCTCATTGATAATTTATTGTGCGACCCTCGGGAAGGTATATTACGATTCGATTGGTAACAAGCAAAGTGCCGAAGAGTTCGCCCGGAAGCGGGACGGGTTGAAAGAACGGAATCATATGGAGACTGCCTTTCAAAGTATCAAGTTTGCAGGATGGATGGGAGCAAAGTTTCCCCCTGTTTGGGGGCTATTTGGGGATGCGAGTGCTTCCATAGACGGGACTGAAGAGGATAGAGTCAGGCTGGAGGCACTGACAACTCTAGTACATACACTCTCCTCGGGTATCCGGTAAAGGATACTGATGATTCCTATCAATCTTTGTAATCCAGATTATCAATAATCATCAATGATAGCATAGATACTAGGTGTGTATATACTCACTCATTCGGGTTCTCCTTTTTTTCTTTTTTTGCACGCCGAACCGGCCACTCGGTGTCAGTAAGATATTTAGTCCAACATACAACCTGGTTTCATTGTGATCTCGCAGTATAAAGTGAGCATATATAGATGAAGTTTGAACTGATTCATTCATTCTTACTAAATAGAGGCTACAGCATGTTCAATTTCGCTTCCCACATTTGTGTTGAATCTGCTCCCTCAACCAGAGCATAGTGTCCAGCTCTATTAATTTCCTCAGAAGGACGGGTTGGCATTCACAAGCAGCTGCTCGAAATAGGCCTGAAAGACATTAGTTAGAGGATTAAAAGGATGAGTCCCCATATTTAAACGTACCTGGAACCATGTTCCGGCTTCGGGAGCAGGCTGCAAAGCATCACTGTAGCCGCAGTGGGCATCATATCTTGGTGAGGTGGTGTTCGATGTACCATCACATTCTCCACCAGGCTTCACCCAGACAAATGCATCTTGAAGAGCATCCCCCGTATCGGTCGTGGGGCGGACACCGAATCCAGTGCCAATGACGTTGCACCAATCACCCCAGGCATTTTGCTTGGTTGGCTGAACGCCATTGCGAGCTATTCAGAGGTCAGAAACTTTGAAGTTCTAAGAGGAAAATATACAGCTGAGGATTAAGGAATATGGCTCACAAGTATCGGTAATGAAGTGAGCAGAGAAGCCTGCAGACTGAAGCAGAGGGGCAATGGCATTGACATAAAGCTTTTCGTCGCAATTGGAGTCTCCTGATGTGTAGGATGGGCAAGGACTGATTGTCCAGGCATTGTAGTTGGCAACATTAGTAGCCAGTCCGCGGACTGCTGCAGGAGATGAAGCGTTCTTGTATACATTGGCGAAGAGAGTCGCAGCAGGTTGGAGATTAGCGGACCAGCTCAGCCAGCCAGCGTGTCCTAGACATATAAAGTCAACTCATGGTTTCCTGAGATGAGGACGCAGATAAGAAAGTCCCAGAGCGGAATATCATACCAGCGTCAAGGTACATGGCAACGTTGGGCAAGTTGAGCTGAATCAACGCATAGTTAACGCATTCTAGGTAAGCACTCTGAGCATTGGCGCATTTAGCGACATTCAGATTGGTCACAAGATTGGCGAGACTGTCGGGCTCTAATGAAAGTTAGCATGATGAGGGTATGCAATAAGGCTTATGATACTAACCAATAACCAAGATAGTCTGAACATCAGAGTACTTGAGAATCTGAGTTCGGATCGAGTCAATGTACGCCTTGTAATTCGCAACTCCGTTGTTGGCGATCGAGTACTCTCCATTGCTGGCAAGGGCGGCGCAGTCGCGGTCTGGCAAGTCATAAACGACGAAGATACCTGCAATAGGTGGGCTAGCACCGGCCTTGTTTTGTGCCTGGATGTCGGCAAGATAAGTTCCCATGGTAGGAACCTTGGCAGCGGTGTCACTATTAAGATTTTAGTAGATGCGCATATAGGAGCAGCAACAAGACCTACAGCCAGACGAAAGATGGAACCTTAGCAACTGCACTAGCCTTGGCGGCGAGAGAGCTGGTCAGGGATGGGATTGCCAAAGAGTAAACCTCGGAGGAGTAGTAAGGGTTCGCATAGAGCTGATAGCCGCTGAAAGGATTGCCGCTGTTGGTAACCGTAGCGGCTGTAGTCGTGCTGGTAGTGGACCCCTTGGTCGTACTTGTGGCAGAGGTAGTGGTAGAGACCAAAGTCGTCTTGGAGGTTGTAGTTGCGCTGGTGGTTGAAGTTGCGCTGGTGGTTGTGCTTGCTGCCGCAGTGGCAGGAATACACTGGGCATAGTCTTTTCGATTGATTAATATGGTGGTCACAGGTAAAAGATAGAAAAGTAAACACATACAGGGGTTCTGAGTGCTGCATGTTGCCGACGCTGTGCAGACTGTTGATCCTACATATCCACTACCGCCACCTAAGGAAATGGTCAGCCTCTCTTTCCTCAAATTTTCGCAAAGGTCATAGCTTACACTGCCCCCAGAGAGATTGCTGAGCGTAGGCGATATGAGTCAGGAGGAAAACCAGGAGGCCCGACGTGCGCTGCATGTTGACAGAGGTTTTAGTATCCTAATTCGGCTTGACGTTTCTATATTGCAGTTTTAAGAGGTTCGAAGGTGATTTTCATTGAGATATATATCCCTACGAGACAGGCTGCGACGGGAAGAACGCCCGCTTTTCCGAGGATGCTGCTTGAACGCTACAATAGCCACGGACTCAGATCTCAAAATGACGCGGACGTGTGTAGTCTACGAGCTAACTTATTTCAGGGTAATCTGAAAAAGATGAAATGCAGTACTACCTTCAAGTAGACGTCTGGATAAATTGTCTATCATGATTAAGCCTATTGCTCTGTTTCAAAACGTGCATCATCTTCCGGGAACATGAACTAGACTACTACCGGCAGCGCAATGGGTGTAAGTTTCCAAGGATTACCAGGGGGTCAGCCAGTATAAATCACGCCGTATACAACACGGGGAGGTCGAAAAGGGTAAGGGTGTATGCTAGCGACGAGAATCTGCATTCTTCACTGGGATGCAGGGCAAGGTTCGTTGCACGATATGCGGGGACAAAACGCTTATCGGCAATGCTATAGCATGAGGCCAAGAGGCACCACAGGGCTTTTCCAAAATTGCAGGGCCATTTACATTTGACCTGGCTACATAGCCTAATGTTCCGGGTATTATTGCGGCGGGTCAGGAGTCCCCAGTGATAATGATTCCGCTTTTATGATTTAACTACCAAGAAAGATCATCAGTCTTCCCCTAAGGGGGGGAAACTAGTATATGTGAAAATCATTGAAGTTTCATATAGCAAGCCACTTGGCACATAAAAAAGCACGCCATACAAAGGGCTGCGACAGGAAACTGGGGCCACTCAAGGGACACTGGCATGAGATCTTCCATCTACCGCCGGACGTTCTTTAAACGGCTATCCAAGTCCCTGGCTGGCACTTAAGACACGATCTGTAAGTAAGTAATGGCTAGACTTAATGATGTGTTCTAGTTAAAGCCGGTATACCGTCTGGCTGGGGAGACCTTAATTTCCGGAGAAAGTGTGGGCATCGCGCTGACTGGTCGATGCATTTCTGCAGATGGCACAGGGCGGACCGCCTCCCGACAAGCATGATGAAAAGGCATAATGGAGAATCCCATTTAGGGTTAGTACCTTGCTTGGACTCTAACCACTCGAATGAGAAATGATGAAATTAACCAGCCGCCAACCTTGTCGTTTTAGCGAGGGGTTACTGAAATTGAAGCGGAGATGATGCCGGGAGTCGAATGTGACCTCGCTGGTAAGAACTGCCCGTCCCTGATTAATCGGGCTTAGGCTTCTTTGCGGGGGATCACACTGTCCTATTAGCTTCAATCCCGTCGTTCTCGTACTTCTTGTCAGCAAAACAAAAGTCAAGAACTCAGAGGCAATAAAACTTCAAATAAGAAGAACTGGGATGGGGATTCATGTTGTAGGAGGACAATACTTGGCAAAACTGATCAAATGCGACGTGTTATCAACGACGGCAAGTAGGAACGAGTAGACGTACGGAGATGACTTCGCCATCACAAATTATAGTAGCGGGGTAGTGATGCATCAGCACAGGTAGGTAATGCAGGGTCTCGTGAAAACCGGGGATGCCGACCGTGAGGAATGCGAGAATATGGGGGTAGATCCGTGCGTCTGTGGCTGGAGTCAGGAAGGCGGAGAATACGGTGAATAATAGAGATCAAGTATCATGAAGAAAAATGTCAAATTCTGGGTGCTTCTTGAATAAACCCCTGAGTCGCTTTATGGCGTTCAAGTATCATGCAGCATCTCCCTCGGTCTGAAAATCTCGAGCATTCAACGTTTGTACACCGCAAACTCGAGGATTATGAAGAGGATGTAGGCAGCGAGAAGCACCAGCCCAGCAATACGACTTGATCCAAGAAAGACGATAGCGGTCAATCCCAACGCAGATACCCAAACAGTCGCCAGTTCGAAAAGAACAAAGTGATCTGCACGGTTGACTGGTATTCCGGTGACGGCAACAACGCCGATGCAGATCGTTAGTAGGAATATGTTACTCCCTGCCGTCGTCGCAACAATAATGCCACCTTGGCCTCTGGAGCCGCTAAGCACCGAGATAAACTTTTCTGGAAGAGTTGTTGCAAAAGCAATTACCGTCAAACCAAAGACGGTGCCCGATAGCTGCAAAGACTGGGTAAGAGCACCGGCGCTATGGGCAATGATGTAACCAGACAGCGAGAGTGCAAGTAAACCGAAAATGAGTTGACAGAGATGGTAAAAGAGTGACCGCACGGACTTGACACTATTTTGACCCTGCTCTGAAGTGGTGTTGGCCAGGAGGGGCGAGTTCTCTGAAATTGACGCTTGGCTATTCTGACCAGCCGCATCATCACTATGGGTGATAGGTAAATCATCTTCTCTGTCACTATCACTGTCTGACAGTTGAGGCGCTTCTGTTACACCTTTGTAAATGGCATAACCGATAGACAGGATATAAATCGCGAATCCCGCAATAAGAAGCCCGCCAGTTACTTCATTCAGTTGATTGAAGAATGCTAAGACCACAAAGAGCGTAGTGATGAAAAGAAGGAGCGCCGAGTAAATCTTTGCGCTCTTATCGAATTTCATCTGTCCTGGGTGGAAGAGGATTCCCAATGAGAAGGCACCCAGGATGTTGGAGATGGCAGATCCAACCACATTGCCCAGGGCGAGAGGGCTGTGGCCTTGAACAATTGCGGCGACAACAACGGCAAGCTTGGTACACGCGTCAGACCTGGGCTGGAAACATATATCAATAGAAAGATCCAAACCTCTTCATATTCAGCGCCGGCAGTCAAAAGTGCGATTAGAGTTGGCGAGATTCCCAACCGTTGTCCCACGATAACCGTGTGGTCGAGGAATTTATCAGCACCATAGTCGAGGACGAAAACTCCCGCAATCAGGGTTGCAGTATTGAAGCAGATGCCGTCCCAGTCCATAATCCAAACCTGTAAACAAAATGCAGTGGGAGAGTCAATCCTCTCGGAGAGTTGTACATCGAGGAAGTTCGAGCTGTTGCCTTGATAATCGCTAACGCTAATCACATGACCCGAGCACAAGCAACAACAAGCCGGAATTAGAGTTTTTAAGGTTATCTCGATTGAGTCCGAGTCATTTTTCTCATAAATCTTATGTCGACAGTAGTTACTGCCACCGTTTTTCCTATGGTTGCTGCTATCATTCTTACTTGCAGGTAATTACAAATGGGTTTCCCCTCCATTCTTTCATTACATTTCGCGATTATAGAAGACAGTACAGCATACATGATGCAGCTATATATGTTTACCTCGGAATACCGGCAAAACAGGTATACCTTGGTACCTACCAGGACTAATTTTCGATTTTAATGTTTCTGAAATGATCTCGCGAGGACACTGACAGTGACAGAAACCCAGGCTATTCGAATTTCAAACGCCGCTCAACGCCGTTCGCCTGTAGGGGAACTACATGGTAGACAACTGCAGAAGGGGAGCTCTTTGAGGACCATTTCTCCGTCTCAGTTCGATAGAAGGTCGGGATAAATTACTAGAGAATTTGAATGCTAGATCTGAAAATACAAAAAGCTGTTCCAGAAATTTAATTAAAATGACTGTTAGTTGAGGCAGTTGGAAGGTAACTTCTCTCCCCTCTGCAGGGACTCAGACGCGCCGCCGCTCTCCGATTACGTAACTCTACACAATGACCGCTGGGGGCTGGAAGTCACTCCAGTCCCACTCTTCATTCCATCACGTTCATTCAAGACCCATCCTATGCCCTGACATATACCTGTCAGGTACACAGCATGCCGCCGACTATCAATATAGATTTGTACAAAGACTTCGTTCTTGGTCTTTACGAGGACAGAATCCCTCTTCCGGACATATGCAAGGCTCTTAAAGAACAACATGGCGTCTCCATTACAAGTAAAACACTCCGCCGTCGGATCGAAGATTGGGGGATCAAGGGGGGAAGAACGGCGTATCGAAGTTCGAAGGATGATGCCCTCCGTGCCCTTGTCAGGAAGCTTGTCTGTGAAGAAAAGCTTCCCACGAAAGTATGCTCCCCTATTGCACATGATGTGACAGTCTCGGGAGAAGTGCTCATCTTTATATCGCACAGAAAGTTCTCGAAGTCCTCGCAGAGGAAGGGTTTACTATGTCCGACACTACGCTGCGCAGGATGCGCAAAGATCTGGGGATCGTTCTTCGAAATGATGACCCTGTGAAATTGGCGCGGCAACGCGATCGAATGCGCCGCCGTCGCCAACTTGAGATTGCTCTGGACGGCCAACTCCCGACAAGGTATAGCATAGCGGCCACCATGCCAACCCCACCCCCCGCGCTTTCCTGGCCTTGGTCACTCCATTTGTGGTTTATCTTGAAATCTATTCAGCCGATCGATATCTAACTGAAGCACCAGACTGGTTAACCACGCATCAATCAAAACGCCACCAACGATACCAACAATTCTCTTGCTGGGTACATGTGATACCAAACTATCCGAATTGTTGTTTACAAAGTCTCGAATCGAGAAAAGTATACTCTGCCAAGTCCAAATCATGGATATAGGCCGCAATCCAGTCACCCACGACAACATCACCTTTGCCCAAGAGATCTACAGCAGTTATTTTACGTCTCTCAAGCGACCGACAGTGGAAATTCAGACCCTGGATCGCACAGAATATATCGACACCCTAGCCCCATACGCCAGCTCTTTCGCGTCCCATCTTTTTGCGGAACAGAAAGTCCACGCGATCCTGGGGATAGGCGGATCCTGTGGAACGGCGCTGGCCACGCAGGTCATGCGCGATGGGTTTCCAGTTGGATTTCCCAAGATGATGGTCTCAACGATGGCATCCGGCGACGTGGGACCATACATTGGAGAGACCGATATCACGATGATGTATAGCGTTGTGGACATCGCAGGGCGGAATCGACTGCTAGAGCGAGTACTAGGGAACGCAGCCAGTGCCATTGCAGGGATGGCAAGGACGTACTTTGAGGATGTTACTTCCAAGTCCACCCTAGTCCCCACCGTTAGCCAGGGACAAACGGGGTCCGAAGAGACGTCGAACCAAACACAATCACAATCACAATCACAATCGCAATCACGGAATGACGCCGTACGCATTGGAATCACCATGTTCGGCGTCACAACACCAGCAGCCACCGCAGCCCGCGAACATCTCGAAACCGTCCTCCCAGGATGCGAAGTCTACGTCTTCCACGCCACCGGCTCGGGCGGCAAAGCCATGGAACGATTAATCTCCGAGGACCAACTCGACGCCGTCCTGGACCTAACAACGACCGAAATCGCCGACGAAGTCGTCGGCGGCGTGCTCAGCGCGGGACCAACACGCCTATGCGCCGCCACGAAAAAGAACATCCCCCGCGTAATCAGCCTAGGAGCCTGCGACGTCGTCAATTTCGGAACCCCGGACTCGGTGCCCGCGATTTTCGCGCACGCGAGCCAACCGAAACGGGTCTTTCATCGACATAATTCGACCGTTACACTTATGCGGACGACGGAGGAGGAATGTATTCGGGTCGCGAAGCTTATAGCGACGAATTTGTTGGAGGGGAATGCGGGGTGGGAGAGTAATTGTCGAACGAAGGTGATATTACCGCTTGAGGGCCTGAGTTTGCTAGACACGCCGCAGAGTCCATTTTGGAATCCTGTGGCTGATCGGGCGCTTTTTTCTACGTTGGAGGATGAGTTGCGCGGCAGTGAGATATTGGTTGTTCGTGAAAGCAGGCGGATTAATGATCCGGGGTTTGCGGTTGCTGCTGCTGATATGCTCTGTGAATTGATTCGGGACCATCGAGGCGAGCAGGGTAGTAGTACCGACTAAGCATCGATAATAAATAATAGATCTACTGTGATGATAGGTTGTGCTACGAGACTCAACCCACATTATGAAGCACATTTCACAGATGAGCGAGACGTAATCGAGGCTTATGTAGTTATACGAGACATGCTGATCATCAATACATTCTCACTTGACTTCTCGAGGAAGAAAAGGAAGGTAAGGTTGTGCATCCGGTGTCAAAATTGGAGATCAACCCTGGACCAATCTCGAACCTCTCCCATCGTTGGACAACGACGTCCGACAAGGCTGGTCTATTCTTATGACATTATGACACGGCCCATTCATTCTTCTCTCAAAATGACGATGTCCACTTTCTAAACATATCTACAAAATGTTCACAAGATGCAGAGCAAATTTCGCGCCCGGCGGCATTATATTTTTAAAACTGTGCAACTACACAGACATCCAACCAACAGCCACAAACCTCCCAGAGCGGTAATCAAACCATCCGGAAAGTCAAAAGACCGGGTCAGAGCCAGCACAGAGATAAGGTATCAAGTTAAGAATAGAATAGTTAGAAAAAGGAAATTCCCATCCGTACGCAGTGTTGAATGCAAGACCAGTCCCAGGTCAACCCACGCCAGTGAAAAAAAAACACATCAAGCACACACCCTTCTCCACAGATCCCAGTGTGGAGGCCACTTTTATGCCGTTGAAGGACAACCACTTTTAGGGTTCAAAGTTGATAAAGAACCCGAAATGCCAATCGTAACATCGTCGAATCATGTTGAAAGTCTATTTCTTAAGAAAGCTCATAGAATATCGGACGAAAATGGAAAAAAGAAAAGATAAGTGGGGGGTTTAGTAGCGGTAGCTAGAGGAACAGAGTTAGTAAAAGAGATAATGCAGAGTGAAAAGAAGGGGGGGGGGGGGATGCTTACATCTCGCTCTTGTAGGGGCCGTTGACATCGAGGCTGAGGTACTCAGCCTGGACGGGGGTAAGCTCGGTCAGCTTGGCGTTGACGTGAGCCAAGTGGCAGCGAGCGACCTGCTCGTCAAGCTGCTTGGGCAGAACGTAGACACCGATGGGCTTCTTGCCAGAGGAGCCGAACTCGACGTACTTGTTGCCAAAGGCAACGTCCTCGGCCTTGAAGAGGGCGATCTGAGCCAGGACCTGGTTGGAGAAGGAGCAGGACATGACGAAGGAAGAGTGACCAGTGGCACAGCCAAGGTTGACCAGACGGCCCTCGGCGAGCAGGATGATGTGCTTGCCGTTCAGGAGGTAGCGGTCAACCTGGGGCTTGATGTTCTGGACGGACTGAGCGTTGGCCTTGAGCCAGGCGACGTCAATCTCAATATCGAAGTGACCGATGTTGCAGACAATGGCGTCGTTGCGCATGGCCTCGAAGTGGCGGCCAACCAGGATGTCACGGCAGCCAGTGGTGGTGACGAAGATCTGACCAATGGAAGCAGCCTCCTCCATGGTGACGACCTCGAAACCCTGGACGGCGGCCTGGAGGGCGTTGATGGGGTCGACCTCGGTGACGAGGACGCGGGCACCCATGGAGTGCAGAGCCTGGGCGCAACCCTTGCCGACATCACCGTAACCGGCGACGACACCGATCTTACCGGCGATCATGACATCGGTGGCACGCTTGATACCGTCGATGAGGGACTCACGGCAACCGTACAGGTTGTCGAACTTGGACTTGGTAACGCAGTCGTTGACGTTGATGGCGGGGACCTTCAGCTTGCCCTCCTTCAACATCTTGTACAGGTGGTGAACACCGGTGGTGGTCTCCTCGGAGACACCGTAGCAGTCGTCGAGCATCTCGGGGTACTTGGCGTGGACGAGGGAGGTCAGGTCACCACCGTCATCGAGGATGAGGTTGAGCTTCTTGTCATCCTTGAAGGCGAACAGCTGCTGCTCAAGGCACCACTGGTACTCCTCCTCGGTCTCACCCTTCCAGGCGAAGCTGTAAGATGGAAAGCGGTTAGGAACGGTCATCGCGCAAAATAGTAGAAGGGTATTTGCTTACACAGGGACACCGGCAGCGGCGATGGCGGCGGCGGCGTGGTCCTGGGTGGAGAAGATGTTGCAGGAGGTCCAGGTGACCTCAGCACCGAGGGCAACGAGGGTCTCAATGAGGACAGCGGTCTGGATGGCTATTGAATGTGTCAGAAAAAGCTCATACGTGGTCTGTTATCAACAAAAAAAAACATACTCATGTGCAAGCAACCGGCGATACGGGCACCCTGGAGGGGCTGGTCGGCACCGTACTTCTCACGGATGGCCATGAGACCGGGCATCTCAACCTCGGAGAGCTCAATCTCGCGGCGACCGAAGGCGGCCAACGACTAAATGGAAGACACAGGTAAGTCACTGAACCCGGGAAAACACGATGAGAATCGGGCATCGACGAGAAATACTTACGATGTCAGCGACCTTGAACTTGGGGGCGGGGGCAGCCATTGTGAAAGGATGTGATTAAAGAGACTAAGTAGTGGAAGGTCAGTATGAAGATTAGGAGAGATTGTAGAAGATGAGGCCAGGAAGACGAACCAAAAAGGGGGGGGTATAAGAGGGATGTAAGAAGGAGGAAAAGAAAAGGAGAGAGCAGATCTTTGAGGAGGGGAAAAGTCTCTGGCCCCACCTACCGCCTTTCACGGTGCAGCAGGGCACCACATCACAGGTCGGTCAAAGTTCAATTTCTGTTTAGTCACCTTGGGTAAGCGGGGGTCCATCCACTCGAGAGGTGGGACTGGCTTAGTCAGATCCCCTCTATCGGCAGTCGACGGCTGCCGCGAGAGGACCTTTGGAGATTGATAACAAGAATGATAGGATCTATTAGAATGTCGGAATGTCTGGAGAGCTGAGAGGAGGAGAATAGTTAGTGGAATATCTTTCATATCGTATCATATTCTAGCAGTATTTTCTGCTTTTGTGATGCATCCGCTCTCGGGGGCTGCAGTTGCCGTAGCAAAACAAACACTGCAGAAACCAATCAGCCCCATCGGGCCCCATCGGAACTCCGTCTAGCTACTGGAGATGAAGCCCGAGACGAACCTAAGCAACAGGAAGAGGTAAAAAGAAGTGAGAAGAATAAAATCTATCCTAAGAGAAATACAGGGAATCATCATGTGTCATAAAAGTCGTAAATCTCATCCAGCATAGCAGAAACAACGTAGGTAGAACAGGGGGAACGATAAAAAGCCAAGCTAATATGAGATCGCCGGTGCCGCACTCGTTGCTCCATAGGGGTTACCATCATGATAAGAAAAGCCGTTGCTATAGCCATGACGAGAATCATTCGGATATTCAATCTCATCAGGCCATCGGCGACGACTATTAGGAGCGGAACCCTGACTGCGACAACGACGCATCTCCCGCTTACGAGCACGCTGCGCACATTCATCCTGGAAATGTTTCGTTTCCTTGCGTTTCTCATTTACCTCCTTCCACTCCGCATACGCACCCTTGATGCCCAGCGCCGCCAGTCCGACGCTAAACGCATCCAACGTATTCGCCTTGATGCGACGCTTGCGCGCCTCTTCCTGTGTAATCTCGCCATCCTTCACTTGTTGCATGCGTTTCTTGCGCTTCTGAACCCCGCCGTACACTCCATGGGCAGCGTGGATGGTGGCCACGGTGGCCAGACCGGAGGTCAACAACATATCCCGCTTCATCTTCTTGCGTTTCTCCTTTTCATCGCTACTGTCGCCCAAGTCAGAATCACTTTCGGAGCTAGAGTGGGATCCCCGGTGGGTAGATCCCACCCTGTTCTCGCCACGGGGTGCACTAGTGGGGGTTGCTCTGCTGCCGTTCACGGAACGAGTTCGACCTACATCTCTCGAGCCTCTGCCATGCCTGTGGTCCCTGCTGCTGCGGTAGTCGCTCTCTGCATCTGAGTCTGAATAGGAGTCGTATCGTGAGTCTCTGTCCCGGTGATGACGCCGCTCCCGACGGCGATCGTATCGATCATCTCGATCCCGGCCACGATCGTCGCGGCCACGATCGGATGCTTCTTCTCCAAGGCCGAGTGCGGCCATGCCCTTGGTAAGGTACTCCGAGACACTCTTGCTGCGCTTCTTTGATCCCCGTCGACCATCGTCACTGTCACGGTCCCGGTCCCGGTCATCTCGGCCGCGAGGTCGAGATCGCGAGCGGGAAATGCGGTCATAGATCTCTTTGCCTGCTGCGGCAAGGGCGCCGGTAGCGGCGAGGTCTTTAAGACCACTGGCAGAACGGCCACGGCCATCACGTCCCTTGGATGAGGAACGGCCACCGCCGACAAAATGGCTAGCAGCAAGACCCGCGAGCGTAGATTCCACGACGTGACGCCCAGAGTGCTTTTTGGGGTCTTTATCGAGGAGACCATCGGCACCGGCCGCAGTCACAGCCGCAGTGAGGATACGCTTGCCCTTGGCTCCGGTCCATTCGCCGGGGTCCTTGCGAGACTTGAAGGCCTCCACGGCACCGGCAGTCAAAGCGGCGCGTGCAGCTTGAGCAATACGCTGCTCACTGCGTTGACGATGGTTGCGATCACGGTCACGACTGCGGCTGCGGCTGCGAGAGCGGGACGAGGAGTAGTCACGACCACGGCGCCGTGAAGAGGACCGAGCACGGCCGCGATCCGTACGGTCTGAATGCCTGGAAGCAACGGAGCCTAGGCCGAGGGCGCCAAGGGCAGTTTCGCCAAACGACTTGCGGCGTCTATGACGGGACGGAGATGGGCTGGATGAAGAAGCTGAGGAGTATCTTGAGCGACGGGGGCCTGAGGGATCGTTCAGTATCACTGCTATGAGGTACTTTGTATGGGACACGAGAATCGCGGCGAGGGAGAGAGACCACTTACGGCGATCATCATATTGTCTGCTTCGCCGGGTGCGGGATCGGTAGTAACCATTCTCGTAGTACGGATCGTAGCCACTGACTGAGGATGCGCGGCGCACATTCTCATAGACCGGGCGTCGCGAGCGACGAGAGTCGTAGCCGCGCTCATACACGTAATCAGAGCCCGGGGGGTAATCGCGCTGGATTTCCTCGACCGAGTCCTCACCTCCGCGAGTGGAGTAGACATCACGATCGTGCCTGGCAGGAAGGCCCCGTGGATGATCATCGTAGTAATCTGCAGCATGACCGGCGGATGAACGGCCACGGTCGCGGGGCGCATAGTGGCGACGATCGTCGTAGTACGCCATCTTGGGAGATGGGGAAATGGGGGGGGGGGGGAACACCGAGACCGATGAAGGGTTGGAATAGGTGACAAGTAAAGATCAAATAAAAGAGTCGAGGATGTGAACTATCTACCGTTCACTGGGACGACGAGTGGTGTTGAGAAGACGAAGATGGCAATGAGGCAGCAGTGAGAACTTTCTCTAATGAGAGAGTCTGACTGAGGCGGGGCAGGGTGGCGTGACGTCGTTGGGTGACGGGTGACTGGCGACGGGGCGACGGGCGAGACGGGCAGAGACGGAGACAGAGACGGAGACAGAGACAGAGGCAGAGCGAGAGCGAGAGCGAAGCACACAGGGTAGCTAACTGGTTAGAAGCAGGGATCTGATGAGGCTGGGGGCAACTTGGCAGTGGCTGAGAGATACGAGGCGAGAGCTGAAGATAAATTTCCTTCCATTGCGAGTCGAAAGTCACGGTAAGATTCTCTACAGGGCACTTATGTCCTAATATATTGACCCTTGGCCTTTCCCCCTCTCTCCGACTGGAACTGTCCTGGTTATCCGCGATGACGTTGTATGACCTCCGACTGCCGACTGGAGAGGCTGGCGTCCGCAAGGGAATGCCGGGGAGAAATGCTTCCCCTCGAATGAAGTGGGCTCGGATCATGTCGTCTCTTGCTCGTTCGGCGTGTCAGATCCCCCGACGTCATGCTGCATGGACCAGCCACGAGCCCATCAAGGAAAAGGGGACAGCCCTAACCCTCCACGGCGGGCGCCCGGGCCTAGACGCCACACGCTTGTTGGTCCACGGAAGTGGTCGCTTGACCGCTGGTCTACGTCTCGAAATTGACTCTGCGCTTGAATCGAGGATAATAAATGGTCGATAGGTAAGTAAAATGTCTACCTTGAACATGGAAACTCGGGATATCAACAATCAACAAACGTTCCACGGGTCGACACTCGGCTGGCCCCGCGGGGCTGGCCGGGATATTTTGGTTAACTTAGTTGGTTATCCAAGGAAATCAACTTACTCATCGGCGGGCCCAGACCGCCCAGAGACATCTACTAGTGATGCCAATCTCCAACAAGCCCTCATCGACCAGACTTGGGATCAGCGGGGCTAAACCTAGTGCTGCCAATCTTTCTTCTTCGCTTCTTCTATAAGCATATTGTGGTGGCTGGTGGTGGCGGTGGTCTCTGTCGCTTTATACGGCGGTCTCAGACTCCCACCATAGCCCGGGACGCCGTCGGAAGGGTACAAGATGTATACCCCAGAGCAATTCTATGACACCCAATAGCCTACAACTGTTCAGCCAAAGCCTTGCCGCAGAGATACTAACTGGACAAAGACTCTAACATCTTTTCCACATGCCGTAGAACTGCTGATCAGGGTGTCAATGGTGGAAGTGATGACTATGAAAAAGGACCGCAGGCCCAAGAACGCTTCATGAGCGACAAATATCCCAACGATACGTCAACGCATTACAGCATTGAAAACTGAGATCCCCGAAGAGCCACTGTAACAGCGAGGGCGAAGAATGATCCCATTGGCAGTGCCATGAGAGATTCAGGCAATGAGGTCATCCATGGAATTCTCAGATGTGGGATCATACGCAGTCAGAGCGTCTGGATTCAGACCGAATCATCTTTGACATCCGATTAGAAGTAGGGTGCTAGTACAAAGAAACAGGTGATATAATGCCAGAAAGGCGAGATCTGTCTTATTCTCAAAGCAACATCACCCATCTATCTGCAATAGCACAGAGCACGCGAGTTATATCCCTCACAAAGGCTGGGATGCATGGATGTGACCTGAATTAAATCATCCTTATGCTGCCACGAGCCAAGAGTGACACAGCTAGCGGCTCACTACGCTACCTTCCCCACCGAATCACTAGACACAAGATGAAATAGGACGTCATTGTCGAAATAAACAAGTCTGATAGAATTTACAGTTTATAATGTACTACATGCCGCTGCCACGTTATACGAAGCTTAGGAGCATGTTTTCCCGCCACCATCTGCTTGACGGGAGTTCGACTCTCTATCTCCGTTTAGATCTTACATCGATGCTGGACAAGTCAGATATTCACACATGGTCATTCCATTCATGAAGATTCTCTCAAAGTAACAAAGTACTACATAAAAGTACATAAGTAGACATACGCCGTATCGTCTTGGTCCTCGTCTGAAGAAGCGCAAGATTGAGCCCGTCTAAAAAACAAACACATGCACATGCAATGATACATGGGAGGTATACAACTGAGGACAAAAAGAAGCAGGCAAAAGTGATCAATGGCGTCAAAGGGTACGAAAAAAAACAAGTATGAAGTGAATGAGTAAGGGCTCATAGATGTGTGGAGCTGGACCTCTCGTCGGATTGTGGGATGGAATCCGGAGTGTGGGGCCGTGCGTCGTTGATGGCATAGCCATGTTCGAGGGTTTGGGTGCAGATAGATAACCTCATCGGAAAAATGTGGCACCATACGAGCGAATATGATGAGAATACCCCTCACTGCACAGCAATGGACAGGCCGATCCAGGTCGTGCGGGAAATTCTCAGCATGCAAGACAAGAGAAAGATGTCATATCGAGGTGGGTATCCAGGAAACTTGCAATCATTCGCCACTCTGTCCGACTCGTTTTCAAAAGCAAACCCTGTTGGTTATGTGTTTATTCTTTCCTCTTACATCCCCTTTCAGGAAGGGGTTTGGGACCCATGGCTAGTGTGAGGCATTGGCGTACTCGCATCCGTCGACTGGCTCACCGTCCGACTATGAGCTTGGGCAGCAAAGCCCGAATCAGGACGAGGCAAAGCCCATCGAGACTCAGCTTCGGGCTCGGAAGTTGTAGAGCGCATGTCATCCGAGTGCGTACGGTGGGTGCGGATATGTTGCTTCATGTTGTCTTTGCGAGTGAAGGCCTTGTTGCAGATAGGGCAGTGCACGCTCTTCTCGCCGGTGTGCTTCTTGCCATGGCGAGCTGCGTGGCCTGATGTCGTGAATGTAGCCGAGCAACCATGACTCGCAGCGTATGGACACGGGTACTTGTTCTTACGACCGGTCCCGCGAGTGTTGCCGGACTGGGAGTGCGAGGACTTTGCTTCCGTTGCTGTGGTTGCATGAATCTCGGGTGGTGTTCGTGGAGCAGCTGGCCCGCAAGATGGGTAGCGGAATGGATCCCGTCGCAGGTCCGGCCGGGCGTACGGGTGGTAAGCTGTAGAAGATGAGGCTTGACTGCTGAGATAGTCATAGGCTGAGCCATCTGAAGAGCCCGGCGATGTGGGCTGCACTGATTCCGTTGCTGGGTTGAGGAGATGCCGTGTGCTTCGTGGTGAGGTCGAAGGTGACTTGGATGAAGCGTGCGTACGGGCGTGCTGAGGGTCGCTTATCAATGGAGGAAGTTGATGCGGAAGTTGCTGGGGGTAATGCGAGGGCGAAGTGTTGGTTCTGGGGAGTCTCGGATGGGACCGGACTGCAAACGATGGGTGGTCGTCATTGTTTAGGATTGATACAATGCTCGCCATACCGCTAGACATTTCCTGAACACCCCGAAAAGTGGCGATCGGGACCGGAAAGTTATACTAAAGGGGGACACAAGTCGCTGGTCAGTTTGGTTTGCTGCAGCTTTAGGCTGATAGGCCTGAAATGATGGACAAGATCATGCTGAATGCATAGGTGGCGCAGTCGGAAGTGACGGGGCTTGATAATGATGTAGAGAGAAGGGGAGAAGGAAAGAAGAGAAACAGAGGATCGAGTCACTCCTCTCCTCCAGCCTTCCATCCTAGGAATAGTACAGCAAACGTACCAGCGGCTCTTGAAAGATGTTTGTCGCTCGCGTCGTGTAACACGTCGACAACATTAGACCCTAAATCGGCACTTGCCAACAGTCCTGCTAATAGCCCGATGACTCGAGCCTGTACCCTCTCAAAGAGTGGCGATAACCGAGGACCAGCGACTTTGAAGAGTCCGTGGATTCGGGAGTTCGACGAGTTTGTCGGAGAGATGCTGGATGGTTCGAGACCAGTCGGTTTACCACACTGTTCGCCCTGTCACAGCCCAAGACAATCTCCTGTCTTCGATTTCGGTGCTTCGTTTCGCACTTTCAATAATTGACCTGGGGAACGCAATCGTCCACAGCAGTTGCAAACTGGACTGGAAAAAAGTTCTAAGGGGAAGGAGCGGGGGAGTAGAGTGGTGTGTCGAAATCAAGACCGGTCGTTAGCTCGTCGGGTACACCAGTAACCTCGTCTTCCAGAGAGCGAAGTAGAACTACTGCGTTTGTTTCGGTCGAAAATGGACCACACTGCCACGGGCGAGAGCGTGTCAACGTTAGACTCCTTGTTTCGATTTGGTGAGAGCCGGAAGAAGATAGATGCGATATGCGATAAGAGCGAGCAACGGATAATTTGATCGTCAAGTGGGGGAAGAGGAAGGATGGTTCAACCCGTGTCCAGTTTGAGAGGCAAGTTGAAAGGAAGTCCTCTATGATAGAAGGAAGCGAGATGATATGGGAAGGGGTGGGATTGGAGGGGAAAGATCGAAAGAGATAAGAGAATACAGAGGCAAGAAGCAGAGGAGAAGAGCGAGAGAGGGAGGAGAGGAAAGGATGACGAGTTTCGCAGCCAAGTCCGTTTTGAGGAACCAATACATACTAAATATGCGAAGCCAAGCTTCCAGGGTCTGTCTGGCGAGGCTCCCCAGAAGCTCGTAGGGTATTTTCCATTCGATACGTTGGCTATCGTACTAGCCGTTGAAGTGGAGCTCGGGCGGATCACGTAGAATTATTATCAATACCTCTGTATTATTCCAATTCCACTATTTATTGGCCCGTTTAGATTACGAGTTCATTCATAATGACTGGCTTTGTGCATTCATGGATACTGTCTATCCACCTTAAGGTTCTACACCATTGATGAAGATCGAAGAGGTCTTCCATCGATCAACTGCACTGCATAAGCCATGAATGAAGAATGCATAATACATGACCTCCGTTATAATCATACAGTACTCCGAATACCAGCCCTGGATATGTACCGCCCAAAACAGTAATTTTTTTCCCCGATCAACCAATGTTTGAACAGCTCCAACCCAATCAGTTCTCTACAGCGAAGGCCAGAACTATAAAATCGGATTTTTTTTTTTTATAAAATTTAAACTTGTACTGTACGGAATAGTAATGAACCGCATCCACGTAAGTCCCATCAGTTCAGTCACTGTCCATTGTCCCACCCCTAGGATGCTCGCATCCTAAGAGGACCCCTACCCACCCCTGGAACTGTACGGCGGTTTCTGTGCAGACCCGTTTCTTGGGCTCCGTTTCTTCCGGCCCGCCCCATCACGACCCTGGCGGGGACAGACTCGTCAGCCAGATCTCCTTTGGCGCGTTCTCAGGCCTGTTGAAAGGGATTAGTCTGGTATTATTCGTAATCCATGCCTGAAATAGGCAGTTTTGACGTTCTCAAACGGGCCCTTTCCCCTGAACTTTTCTCCTCTACGCGGGATCCCAGAGTGTGTGGCTGATGCAGTTTTGGAAGAACAGACACGACGTCGTATATGCTTGGTACGGCAATTCTTCCCTATTCCAACTATCGGCCAGCCTTCAATTCCCACAGGGCCCCCCGCCTAGATTCCCAATTTGACCAGGGCTTCGGTTGACCCAAGCGAGCTTTTACAGTTGCTCCACTTTTCCTGGACACAAGACGATACGGGTTAAAAAAAGCAAAATGGAGCATAACTGTTTTTGACTCCGACAGCGATGTCGGTAGAACTGCGGACAAACTTCAATGTATTGATTAGATTTTTTTTTTTTTTTGCCCGATCCACCGGATCCATGATTCCATGGACCCTGAGAACCAAGCGTTGATAAGTAAGCGGCGCAGGGCCTTCCTTGCTGAATCCACTGGATCGGAATATATTTTAGCCACAAGATCAGCCCGCAAAGCTTTTACGTGGTACGTGGTCCGTAACAAGTTTGGTCGGTACGACACGAAACCTCCGACGGCCTGCCGGCTCTATCAGGAGAATCAAACTGCCAGTGCCGTCAGGCGAAGCGCTGGAGTCTGGGGACATACGTAAGTGATGATGATGTTGCGCTCCTCACTATACCTGATTGGGAACTAACCTCCGGCTCCGAGCTTTAGGCGGTGGAGAAAGAACTGCTGAAGGAACGAACACTGTAAGAAGGTTCGAACACTGAATAGTTACTTGTCACTGCTTAGAGTAGTCAGTATTCTCGGCCTGCTGAACTAGTGTTGGAGGATTGATACTCTCGGGCATACTATGGGGACATAAGGCCCCTGTGGACTGTAGTGAGCGGCGTAATGATACATACATACATACATTATGCGAAGCCAGTTGCCGTTTTCGTATTATGATTACGACGAGCAGCTTGGCCAGATCGCTGTAGGGCAAACGATCACGCAAATCAGAAGCCGAAGCCAAGAAATGTCGAAATTAATCTAGTTTGAAAAACCAGAGAAAACCAGCATCTTGATACCATTTTATCGATCTCCCAGTCATCCAGCTCTGCATCATCTTTTCTCCTCGACCCTTAATCTCTCGTTTTCTTTCATAACCGTTCAACCCAGAGAACTTTAATTACGTTTGATGACAACAAAACGTGGCGCTCTTGCGTCCCGATCTTTCGCAGCATCTGCTTCAACAGCTCTTGGCGCTCAGTTTTTTTTCACTCTTTCCAAAGGGAGCCATTAGTGAACACAGAATAGCAATGTTAGATAAATTTCAAATCAGATAATCACACCCTTTAAGGCACATACGTACAAAAGCATACGCTGTGCCAGCCACAAGGGAAATTACTACCATACCCGTCCCCTCCTCCACGTACGCAGTCCACGAAGTCGCCTAGGGCGATAAGGGTGCCGCGTCCTTCCTAACTGGCGTACTCCGTATACTCCATTACATGCCGCACCCACCTGTAACAAATAACGATCTGGAGTGACTATCACTACCCCCGAAAGGCCTATTTAGGGCTCAGGGGGCCGGTTCCGTACGACCCTCGTACTCGTACGCGTCCAATGCCGCCCCGCCCCAAGAAATTATTGATTTTCTTAATTCATTCGCGCGGGGACTCTCCGCCCAGGGTACGTAAGTGGGCAACGTATGATGAGTGGTGCATTCATCTCGTCCTTGTTCGCATACTAGCGCCTGTCACCTCTTCTACTTCTCTGGAAGGAAACCAAGGACAACGCCAATATTCTGTTAGAACCCAGTGTGTACGCCCCCAGTCAGACATATACCTGCCTCTTCCACCATGTCCTGATTAAGCCCCAGAACAACCATATCAAGAGTCACCCTCATCCTCGACTTGCCTTTTCTCTTCCTAGTCAATCCTTCTCGCCATTGAGACTCCGTTAGTATGTTGCTCTTGCTGTCGAGCTGACCCCTAGCCAGCCATAAGCCAGCCACACATGGTTGTCTACGCCGATCAACCAAGCTTCTGCACACCCGATCTCGACCCTGACCGGGCACGTTTGTGGTTCGTGCATGACCCTCCTTTCAAGACGTAGTCCGTTCTGGGGGGGGGGGGGGGGGGAGGGGTGTATCTAGCCGAGAGGTGATTTGCTCTTCGTAGACGAGGGACGGGGTATACGTACACAGTCTACGTATATCCACTCCGTCACTCGGACTAGCCTGCGCCCGATCTAGCGATTATGCTTCATGGCTTTAGCCTGTCTAGGTTCGCTAGGGCTGGATGGGGCACTTTGATTCGTACGGTCGGATTAAATATTCTGCCCCATGTTTAGCTCATCAGGGCCCTTTTTTATTACTCCGTAGTTTCGTTTTAGTTCTAACTCTACGGAATTTATGGTTTGGCTTAGTCTATTTCCTGGTTGATGGTGGCGGGGACCCTTTTTTTTTCCCTTTGGTTACTTGAGTTTATTCCCCCCCTTCCTTTGGGCTCTCTTTTCTCATTGGTAACCTGGAGAGTAAAATGGCTGGCTTTAACGACGTCCACCGGACCACGGAGTTTGTTTTCCGTGGATTCTGCTTCGGAAAATCCGAAGCTCGCCTTTTCGGATTCGGATTCGCCATTTCAGCCATCTTACCCTGAAAATGCAGGGACTCGCGGCCACCCCTCCCGCTTACTCAAAGCAGCCTAGTCTGGCGTCAGTTGCTGAGTCCCGTCACTCGCTAAGACTGTATTCTGCCTAGTGCGATGGAGCCAGATAAATTGTGGCTGCTGCAACCGCTGCACTTGCCACGCCAGCCCACGCGGCCTTTTTGGATTGCTATCGACGCTCTGTGGTAGGATCGGGGTGGCCTGGGATCATTGTCGACGGGCCCTTTCGCTTCTCTTTCCAAGCTTCACTTGTTGGAAAATCAGGGACTGTTTACCTGTTTGGGGATCATCCTTAGCCTAGCTGAATCGTGGGATTCGGACCCCGACTTGTTGCTGTAGCATGTAATTGGCGGTTTCCATCACTAATTACCTGGTGTGCTTATTATTTTGCTATGTACTACAAAGTACTTTTCTACGACACTACTGTCATTCTCCCTGATCACCGACAATGCGCATCTCCACGCATCTGGCGCCAACTTGATCTGGCATCCATCACTGACCGACTGAGCTCCAGTCGTTCTCTAGGCAGCCACATTACTCTAGCACATCTGCTGCTTCGAGCACAGCATTGCAACGGACACAGCCACAGCCCCGTCCTTGCTCAGTGCCGCCTGGCAGTTCCAGAAGACCCCCGCTTCCAACGTATTGAAGCCGATTCACCAAATGTCTCGGCATTTCTACCACTCCATCGGCGATCTGGCTGCCGACTTCCCGATCATTGAATATGCATCGGATCTTGTGTTGTATCTTTTCCCCTACACTAGAGTAGATCGGACGATGAATAGAAGCCGTGCTACGTATGCAAGCTTCTTACCACCCGCACACAGGTCTTTCTGTGGCGCATGTTATCTCGTTTACGACCGAGCTATTCGTGGCACTTCGGATAACGGTCTCTTTTTGGTAGCCGACGAAGTCGTACACCAGAAATGGTCTACGACTCCATTGATTTCACGAAACAGACGTCCTCGTGGCGCGGAGTCTTTGGCGGGAACAAAAACTATGAATGGCATTGCATGTTTGCGGCCTGTCCGAGAAGCCAACCCCAATATCGGAGACGCTGTTGATACCGATACATAGTACTAAGTACGGTACCGTTTCCCAGCACTCAATCTACCCCTGGAATGAATTATCGGGCTTCGCATTGATTCGTTCGATGCGTTGCGTATTATATTTTCCTCTCAACTCCACACTCACAGCGGACAGATGCATGACATGCCCTGATTATCACTTCTATGATGGATCGACAGACCGTCATTTGTCAACCCTGGGTTACTGTCCACGTAAGACGACCCCAATAGTCTGATTTGTTGAAGATCCTGGCTTTTGATTACCTCAGGCATATCTTTTTTGGGGCCATAGGGATCATTGGAAGAGATTCCAAAGCGATATCAGATCCGTACGCGGCCTTTTACTAGGATATCAAACCCCCGTATCATTCATTGGATTGCTGAGAGGAAGCTCATCCCCCTGTTTGGTCATGAGTCGACGACTCGACGATGTCGAGTCCACCATGAGCCCTTCAGTCTATTTCAGCAATTACCTCGGTAGACGTGATTGAGCATCCACTCTCTATTTTTTATCAGTCCATGCCAAGAGCCCACCTTGTCCTTCTCCATTCGACGACGGGCACATCGCCACATCTAGGGTCCGGCCGGAGCAAAGCTCCAGTGGGGGAGGTGGGGGAGATGTGGAAACTGTAGTGGAAAGAAACTTCGTCCCGTGTGGCACACAGAAATGGGACAAAGCTGGTGACGAGGCCATGTTCGTATTCAACAGCCCTTAAATGAGAACTATCATGAATAACCCCTAAGTGGATGTGGCTGAGCCAGGGTAGAACTTCCCACGAAAAGCCAGTGAGTATGTCGGGGGACTTTCGATGGACTGGGCCGTCTGGTGTGGGGAGTATGATGAGCAAATTGAAAGTTCTCTCAAGCCCGGTGGAAAGGCTGGCACATCCAGTGCTGTAAGAGGGCTGCGTAAGCAAAAACGTCATGTTGAGGGGTGGATTACCTTGCTCGCATGCGATTCACGGGTACGTCCTCTACGCGCCACCCCGGGAAATTACCCCTAAGCTGTATAGGCTGGCCCCTGCATGATTAGTGGGTTGATTTGAGGGCTTCTACAGACTTATTACGTGGATCTTGACTTTGAACGAGGGCCGCTGATATGCCTGGCAGGATGTTTGGGAAGGGGTTATTGAGCCGTTCCTGCAGCTGGAGGTTGTGGACTTAAAAATTAGACCATATCAACGGAATGCATATTGTAGGAGAAGAATCAGGTTTTGGAAATTCGAAGACTATGCAAAAGTATTTGCAACTCTCAAACTTGCGGTTTATACGCAGAAAGACCGAGCTTCTAGCGACAAATGTTGAAGCAAGCTTTGCACGGATCGTTCCGGTCATAGACCTTCGTACTGACTATGTTGAAGTCAAAGAAATCGAATCTGTCTGATTGAAAAGGTAGACAGACAATAATCAAGATTCTATTTGAAAGGATATTCTGCTTAGCCAGACTGTTGCTCAGATATCGAACAATTCTCAACCGTAGGCTTTAAGATGAATGTAAGGAATTTTACTCAAACATATCATTCGATTCTTGCCTCTTTTTTGCTTTGAAATGAATCCAAAGGCTTTGCCATTGTCTGTATCTGAATGGCCTAATTTCTTTTTTTTGGCAACGTCTAGATATCGATTATCTTGTTACAATCTCAATACTGATCAAAATGGCGATCAGTCGAGCTTCTCGATCTAAACAGTAAACCAAATGTGATGCAACAATATAAAGGACACCGTCGGTTGTTTTGTAAATATATAATGATGATCTTTGGTTAATTGCACTCGAGTCATAAGGTGTTTTCCAACTGCTCAGAGGAAAACGACAGCAAGGACGACCCATAGTCTCACCTTCCAGATTTCGCCTATATGTATCGCATTTGCACCTTCTTTCAAGGATAGAGTACAGCTTTAGGTTGATGGTAGGTAAGGAAGGGTCAGGGATAGTGACTGTCCTGATTCTAGACTTCATACGGAGCAATATCTGTATGGCTTCAACAATCCTCCACTCCAAATGGCCCTACCTTTACACCAGGCGGTCCAAAGAATGCTATCACTGACGAGTCGGTCGAGAAACACAAACCTTTGATATTGTTAAACGGATTATTCCAATCCCCACGTATAAAACATTCGGAAGTCGCAGAAGTCGAGTAAAGGAGTTTTCCCGAGACTGTATCCCAAAAGCCTAGGATTTTGTCCCGATGTTCCGAGGCCACCGTGACGACAACTCTTCCGTCTGGTGATATTGTCCATGCCCATATCAGGCTATCACAGACATTCAGTCTTGTCATGCGACCGCCTGAGCTTTTTCCAGTAAATATGGAACCCCAAATCCTATGATTCTCGAAGGCGATGAAATCTCCATTCAAGGAGAAGATGCCGTTTTGTTTCTTTATTAGATTTCCCATCTCGTCAGTCGGGGGGTTGTCAACAAAGGTGCCAGCCGCAGTATCCCAGCTCCAAGTGTGAAATGTCGTGGCACATAAAACTCGTTGACCATCGGAACTAAAGGTCAACGCGACCATTTCATCATGGTCGTCTGATTGTTTTCCCATCGGGACTGTCGCAGGTGGAGTGAAGGTGGCATATTCTTCTCCAGTAGAAGAGTACCAGATCTTAATTCTGTTCTGAGTACACCATCCACCTGTAGCAAGAAGCTCACTGCCAGGAGAGAAGGCTATGAATTTGACTTCTTCGCCAGGTAATGCGAGGACTTTACGGAACGTCCCTGATTTGGGCAGTACAATCCATGCTTTTTCGTAACCTAGGACTGCCAAGTATCTTGAGTTTGGAGAGAACGCCGGAGATCGCATCCCTTCAAGTCTATAGAGCAGGACTCCATCTTCAACTCTCCAGATCTGAACATCTGGACTGGGTCCAGTAATTGCGAGTAGACTGCCATCTGGTGAAAATAAAGCGCCTAGTGAGTGAGCCTCGAAGTTCCTTTTCAACCGGAAATTCTCACGTTTAAGGCCGTCTATGAGGCGTTGTATAGGTTCTTATTCTTTCAGTCAGCGTTTCATCCATCTGAGAGCGTCTATTTTGCAAGGCATTACCGGGGATCTTATTTTCTGGCTTTGGTCGAATTGACAGTGTGCTCCAAGCTGCAAATTGGTCCTCTGTCGGATTATCCAAATTCTCGGTTATGCTGGTGATCGAGTTGGTCTTTGGGAAGTCAAACTTCAAAGGTGTGTCTGCCGGCTCTTTCACTTCTCTAATCCAGTCGTGTGACAATGCCAATTTGGCTGTCGGCCGCTCCTCTGGACGTGGACTCATAACCGCAAGGACAAAATCAATACCCAAGCTGCTGACATTCAGCTTGTCCAGTTCCCCACGAGGAAAGATATCCGGTTGTGCCATGTAGTTTGCAAGCAGTCCAACGTTCTTGAATGTCGGCTTCTGGGTGAGAAGCTGAAAGACAATCTCCCCAAGCGCCCAAATATCAGTTGCATATGCACTTTCTTTCTCGACAAAACCGTAAATTTCGGGGGCTATGTATCCCTTTGTACCACGCGCTGTCGAGAATGGCAGTGTACCTTCTTCAATACGCTTCGAAATGCCAAAATCAGCAACCTTGATCCACCATCGATTCGGGGGATGGGATTTGATCAGAATATTCTATCAACAGCAAAACATCATTAGCACTAGTAGAGCTGACCGTTTCTTTTTCTATTTCAATTGTTCGCAACTGAAAGCTGGCAACAATAGCATACGTACATGAGGTTTCAAATCTCGATGCGCAAATTCATTATCATGCATCATGTCCAGTCCTTCGAGGATCTGGTACGCTATCTCCATTGCTTCGGCTTCTGGCAGAGGTGGCTTTCGGTAAAGAAATGAGAACAGATCGCCAGCTTCGAGATATTCCATAGCAATGAAAAGCTGATCGCCATCCTCGTACCACCCAAACGACTTGACAAAGCATCGTTCATACTATTCAAATCAATGAGCTCGCATCAGTGGGATTTCCAAGTGAGATGCTCATGAGACGAACCCGTTTATGTGAAAATTTGGCAATAGCTTCCAGCTCCCGGTTATAGTCAATAGAACCATATTTTAGGTCGACAGTCATCTGTTTCACGGCTCTGAGAGTACCATCCGGCTGGCCACCGCTAGTACATCTTTCTAACCAAACATCTCCAAAGCCACCAATTCCAATCTTCTTTAATCGCGTCCAACGCTCTGACCTATTGACGACGCGCCGTTGGCCCGTAGGGTCGGACTCGCGATATGTATGCAGAGTCTCTACTCTATAGTCGGGAAGGAAGTAGGTTTCCAGGCGGGAGTCGCGGATGAGATCCGAGATCTGGGCCATCTCGAGGAACCTATTGATCAATTGAAGATCCTGGTGAGTAAATATGAGAAATGAAAAATCGGAAGTGATCCAGCGCAGCCCCTCATCACATCGCATCACGTCACCTGACATTCAAGTAGACTGGCCCCCACCACCTCATTCCTTGCACGCGCGTTAGCTCTGTATTATAGGGTAGCCTCAATCTGCTCTCCCTAACTTGTGATATACTTACTTGTATGACAGAACATCGACCTATATGACGAATTTGAACCAAACCTCAAGCCCGGGTAGCATCTTTATCGTCCGGGGTATGGAAGCCTTTCAAATATGCGCTACACCATCTTACTGGAAATTTCCTGGCATTAGAAAGACTGCCATTCCTCGAGATATCACTCAAAATCTGGAAAATCGAGAATTCTAAGCAACGATTAGCAACGCTTAGCAACGCTACAGAAAAGGCCATTTACACCTTGTGCTAGGAGCGGGCTTGTCCATACCTGCGTCGGGTCTGATCAACTATCTATACAGATGGCTCTCTTTACTTACATGACAACTGGGACTCGCTCCAAGTATGGCCTCTTCTCTGCTATACTATTTTCACTCAACTGCTGCATATCAAACTACTTCTCCGACAAGATTCCAGAAAAATTGTGTTGATCATTCAGCAAACTATTCATAGCTCGAAAGGTAATTCCAAAGCGACCTGTGATGATGGTAAAAAGACCTTCAGAAAAACCTTTCATGTAGAGGTTACAAAGTAGGTCTGTAGCTGCAAATACTCGCTGATCGTTGGATTCAATGGAAGTGCTGGACATACAGGAAACAAACCGATCTTTATACTGTCGAGCTGGTTCCTGTCGCTTTTTGTCCATGCCAGTAAGTGGATTCTACAAATCTCCTCGGGCCGGACCTAAAGTATTTTAATCTCAAATTTCTCGATCGCTCCATGGATGGAGACTGGGCTGAAGTCAGGGAATTGACATTAAGTAAACTGTCATGAGAAGATTTGGCAGCGCTGCCGGGAATGAGGTAATTCGTGGGGCTGGAATGCCAGGGCTGCGGGGTCCAGGTGCGACATGAGATCGGGGGCTCTCAAATCCCTGGAAGGGTTCCTGCTATACCATCACCAAGTCAATCAAGTCAGATTGTCTCTTTGACTTGTGGGATACCTGACTTTCGAGCCTTTGCCCGCGTGGTGCCAGAGTACTGATTCAATTTCTACAACAATGCCCCGCCCAACTACCCGTGAAGAGGTCCTGACAAGACTGCGCAAAACAGTCGCCGAGGGCTCGATTATCGTCGGGGCGGGCGCTGGTGAGACCTATTTCCATGCTTTGGACTTGGTGCTTTATTCTGGGCTAACTAGAAAATTCCCTCCTAGGCATCGGTCTTTCTGCAAAGGCCGTCGAGAATGGTGGCTGCGACTTAATCCTGGTTTACAATTCGGGTCGCTTCCGCATGGCTGGCCGCGGGTCGCTCGCTGGATTGATGCCATACTCGGATGCAAACCAGGTGGTTGTCGAGATGGTATGTTTACAACTCGTCACTCTATATGGTGCTATAAATCAGTGACTGAGACCTTTATAGGCCAGCGAGGTTCTCCCTGTCGTCAAGGAAATCCCTGTGCTCGCTGGCGTCTGTGGAACAGATCCATTTCGGGACATGTCTTCCTTCCTCACCGAGTTGAAGAAGCTCGGCTTCGTCGGGGTCCAAAACTTCCCGACCGTCGGGTTAATCGACGGCCAATTCCGTCAAAACCTGGAAGACACGGAGATGGGCTATGATCGCGAGGTCGAGATGATCAAAATTGCCCATGAACAAGGACTGGTAACCACTCCATACGTTTTCAGCACCAAAGATGCAATCGAAATGGCCAGAGCCGGCGCGGATATCGTCGTCGCCCATGCGGGCTTAACCACGTCCGGGTTAATCGGCGCGAAGGCTGGTCGGTCGCTAGAGGATTGCGTTGGATTTGTGCAGGAGATTCGTGATGCGGCGCATGCTGTCAACCCGGACATCCTGGTGCTTTGTCATGGCGGACCAATCGCACGTCCATCAGACGCGGAGTACGTTCTATCACGAACCAAAGGAGTGCATGGGTTTTTCGGGGCCAGCAGCATGGAGCGTCTGCCGGTAGAGGTTGCGATCAAGGAGAATGCGGAGGAATTTAAGCGGCTGAGGGTGCGATTGGAGTAAAGAAGAGGGTCCCGTTGCTATTCCCCTCAGGGATATCACCCCAGGAACCAGCGGAAGGATCAAACGTCACGAGACGAGGGGTAATTAACCGGGCTTCCCCATTTGTGCTGGAAACGGGCAAATTTGGTCCGCAAGTGGAGCGTCGGGGAAGGCAGAGAAGCTTCAGAAAAGGGCCGAAGCCGCCTGTCGGCTAAATTAGCTTTTTGCTACTGCCAGTACAAAGTAGCATAGGTGGTTTAAAAAAAGGCTTGCGTTATCCTTCAACTTCTTCAACTTCTCATTCAGAAACAACGTCACATACCTTTCAAAATGGCTAACCAAAATCGTGTGCTGGAGGGCAAATTCGGCATCGTCACCGGTGGATCGCGGGGTAAGAAAGCCCCTCAGCTGCGATAAGAACGTACCCGCTAACAACCGCCATCGTTCTGCTGTAGGAATCGGCGAGGCCATTGCTCACAATCTCGCTGGAAAGGGATGTCACCTCTTGCTGAACTTCACATCCGAGTCCTCGCGCGCGCATACGGAGGAGCTTTGCGCTTCGCTGGCCTCTACACATGGCATCCGCTGTGATCACATCCAAGCCGACCTAAGCAAGCCCGAGGAGGCCTCCACTGTGATTCTCGATGCGGCCAAGAAGAGCTTTGGCTCATCGGACAAGTTCCAAATTGATATCCTCATTAATTGCGCCGGTGTTGCAGGCGATTGCAACCTGAACGACCCCGTCCGTGGACCCATCGGCGCGGAGCAATTCAACTGGATCTATACGATCAACGTGCTCGCCCCGCTGCTCCTCACCCAAGCCGTTGCCCCCTTCCTGCCCACCGATCGTAGTGGCCGCATCGTCAATATATCCAGCGTCTCTTCTCAAATGGGTTTCGTGGGGCAGTCGATCTATGGTGGCACCAAGGCTGCACTCGAATCTATGACCCGCACCTGGGCACGCGAGCTGGCGGACCGCGCCACTGTCAACGCCGTCAACCCGGGGCCCGTGGTTGGTGATATGTATTTTGCAGCGGGCGAGGACTTCTGGCGGGACATTCAAGGATTCCAGGATAACACCCCCGGTAGCAAGTTGGATTTGACGGATTCGGAGACGATGGCTCGGTTGACCGATGAGCAGAAGCGATTGATCAATGAGAAGATGGGTGGACGGAGACCTGCATTCACTAGCGAGGTTGCTGGTGTCGTGGGCATGTTGACCACACCTGATGGTCAGTGGTGTACGGGAAGCTTGGTTTGCGCCAATGGAGGCATGAAGATGACTCTGTGAGCATCCCCCATGGGGATTAATGCAATGGTCCAGATAGTCACCGCAATGAAAATCAATGAGCATAACTGAATTGACTGAGAATGGAATCCAATGAGACTTGGGAAGCATGCTGCTGGCGTAAGACTGCAAACACGAAAAAAGATCTCGTGACCTTGACATCGTTTGCCTGGCCCACAAGGCCTTGGTTCCTGCGGCATCTTCCATTAAGTTAGTCTTGGAACCCCAGGATCCTCTACTCAGCTCCCATCCTCAAGCTCCGTACCTTTCTCTCTTCTTCATTCCCCCTAATCCCGGAATCCTCAACTGCTCCCCCTCTATTTCTCCTCCAACTCTCGACCACTTCGAAACCACTGCACCTTCCTCAGAGGCTTCTTCCAGATACATTCCACCAGTCTCTGCTCTCTTCTCAGCTCACGTGAAAATGTCTGGTCAACACGGAAGCGGGGCACCTGCCAACTCGGTTAGCGAGCCGTTTCCCGAGACAGGAGCTCAACCCCATCGTGAAGCTCTCGATGACTTGACCCCGCTGAACCATAACACTCCTAGCCGCCTTCGTGTCCATGCAAATGGGGCACACTCTGACGCTGAGAACCGAGTTCCCGCAGACATGCTCTTCAACTATATGATTGCTGCAGTCTCGTTCTTCATCAACGACTATCATCGTGCTTTGTCCAGCCTGAATCCTTATGATGCTGTGCCAGTTGCTGAGAAGTTGGCGAACCAGATCATGAACATCATCAAAGGGATTCCCATCAACTGTCAACAGTATCCCGACCCCGAGACTCACTTCAAAGGTCTCCTGGCTCTTTGCAAAATCGGAGAAATCATACTGCGGGCCGGAAATACGGAGCTGGGCGACCAAGTGCGAGGCTATTTCGATGGTATCTCCGTTCTGGAACGGGCCATGATTGACGTGATCGGCCAGATGACCCCTGAGGAAATAGCCGTAATCCAGAACAGAGAGGGTCAGGACGACGACAGACAGCTCTTGCCAAAACTGCAAATTCTGCAGGAGGAGGGGCGTTGGTGCCTGTTGTACGACAACATGCACTTGGTTATTGATGCCCTCCAGGACCCCTCTCTCCTCCATGACAACTCAAATGGCGATGAGAACTGAGAAATCAAGGAAGTCAGTATGAAGAGGTTTCGTTTCAATTCATTGTTGAGAGTCAAGCTAATACTGATCAGAAATGATAGGGTGAGCGGCTGCCCCGTCCTGTGAGGTCATGATCGGCGGCATTCATCTCATGGACAGCGGGTATTTGCCATCAGGAGGCATTTTGACGCAGCCCCCGACGAAACCTGTGACTCCTACAACCCCACACGAAGTCAACAAGTACATTCGGACAGTCTTACTTTACTTCAATAGCCGTCAACAGAACTATTCGACAGGTGGACGATCGTGGGTAATAGTGGGATAGTTGAATCGAGAAGTTTTTGATTAATCAATCTGGAGCAGTGTAGTTCCGCAACAAAGTTTCTAGAAGAGTATGGTCGCCAGTATAAAGGTCGGGTCTTTGCGGGGTACAGACTGGGGAAATGTAGAGGTAGGCTCCAGGGGTTAGAATCGGCTATTGAGCAACGAATCACACAGCTTAATAGCCATTCCAATTTTCTGTTACACGGCTTTTGACAGACGTTTGTCTGCGCACCTAGGGAAGTTGACATGACCTTTGTCACATACCAATATCATCAAAGTATTTCATTGACTTTTGTTGGGATTGGCATTATGACACATGGCTATTGATAGGGGATATTGCCGTGAGCTGGAAGGATTCTATATTTGAAATCAGCTTCTTCTTACCAATCTCGGACATTCTTCCCTTCCTCCCTTCCTCTCTAGCTACAATTTCCCCGCTAGCACCACGATGGCTCCGTAACATCCATGCCTATATCACGAGAGGGATAAATGTGATACAGTATTTCGAAACCTAGAACAGGCGCCTACGTATATAAAGGAGATATACGAAGAGCTAACGGTCCCTTACCCTTATATAGGGGAGTTTAACCGCTATAAGCTATTCGGTACCGAAAAGAAAGTAATGGCGTCTCTCCTGGGCTTCGAAATATTCTATCAAATTTGTTCCTCTCGCGATATGGGCATGGATGTTGCGGAGCCATCGCGGTGATAGCGGGGAAATTGTAGAGTCTGGAGAGAATAGAGAGGAAGGGAGGAAGGGAAGAATGTTCGAGATTGGTAAGAAGAAGCTGGAGCTAGAAATATGTGGAAATATGGCGTCTTGTTGGCCACAGGTGCCTTATACATCGCAGTGAACAATTGCTCCAGCCAGCCCTTGTTAATTCCACTGCCGCCGGGGAACAGCGAAGCAATTCTCAACAATCTGCAGTCATTGCCTTTGGCATTTGCATTCTTCCCTTATCGCGCTGGTAAAGAGCCTTCTCCAGAACATTCTCTCAAGATTTGATGGGAAAATTCGAGAATATTATCGGTGTTTCCTCAAAGTGGGAGTCGGGGGAACGTTGCAGTACGAGTAAACAGACAGCCTCAGACTTCTCGATGAGTATTTACTAGTGAGATTTTCCTACTAGGGATAATTCTATCTGCATCCCTGATCAAAAGAATAGTATCGAGCTTGTATTCACGCGCCCGACCGACGATCACCCTAGCCAGATCAATTATGGCCCGGAATTATTCGAATCGTACTAAGCCTTGGAGGGCATGCAATATACCCACGGCTTGTATACGAAGCAGAATAGCTCTGTTCAACAATTCGCGGATGCATGCGTGGTAGCATGTCGCTCAATGGGCACCAACTTAAAAGCTTTCGAATAAGGTAATGACATCAACATGGAGGCTTCAAACGATCGACCGGTGAGTTATACGATTCAGAGTTATACCAATGAGTGGAACTATTTAATATTAGAAGGAAAAATGATAGTGGTAAGAAACATGTCTTTTTTTTGTATGAGGAAATTTAAGCAGTTGGTGATGGAAATAATAAACATCACAAATCTGTTAGTAAAACTCTTTGAAAAGGCTTTGATCCTTTTCTATCCTAGATCTTTACCCTTTTGGATCTTAATATTATAATATAATATAGTAGTTCATAGTAAATATACCTTAATATTCGATCTAGTAGATACCTTTTATATATCACGCCATACAAAAGGTACATGGCGAGTCTGGTAAAATTGGCTAGTCCCCTAGGGCGCACCCATAGAGCGAAGCGATGCGGGGGCGTCGGAGGTGGAGGGCACAGATACGCCCGCTCCTGTATCCTTCAATCCCCTCTCCGGCCAGGGCTCACCTCGGATAGCTTGTTCACTGACATCTTGACGGCGCTGGAGAGCAATGGACGAGCACACGCCGTTAATACAGTCGGTAGACCGACCGGTGGATGACCCGGAGAGGCTGCCACAAGCCAAAGGAGAAACCAGGTCCGGTGTGGACATGGTCTTCTTTGCGATTGCTGTGTTAGGTAAGTCGCGTTGCACTTGTCACACAGCTACGAGAGCAAGACCACTAATATGGGCACTATCAGGTATATTTCTGGCTATTGGTGACGAATACTTCGTCTTCACTACGAGTGGCCATATCGCGTCGGACTTTCATCGTCTTTCCCTTGCGCCTTGTCTCATCACGGCATACAATCTAGGATACTCCGTCACACTTCCTATGGTGCGTGAGATCTGAATTCCCAAAGTTAAATAACTTGAGGGCTTACCAAAGCAGTACGGACGCGTCTGTGAAATATACGGTTACAAAATAACTCTGCTGGTAGCCTATCTTGTGTTCACTGTCGGGTGCATTATTAGGTATTCACCATCCACTTCTGGTCATTTCGAGAGGGACCATCTAACTCCTTTCATAGTGGCTCAGCGCCTTACCTCGGACTTGTAATCGCTGGTCGATTCGTTGCTGGTGTGGGTGGTGCTGGCATGACTGACTTGATCAGCGTGGTCATTACAGGTAAAGTAGACTGCCAGACGCAGAACAAGTGGCATTACTGATATCCGGTCCTTAGAAATGGCCCCGTTAAGAGAAGTCGCTGTACTTCGATCCTATTTACAGATGTCCTCAACTCTCGGTGTCACCATAGGATCTTCAATTGGTGGCGTTTTGACCGACCTTTTAGGATGGAGATGGTCCTTCCTAATCAAAGTTCCCCTAGGAATTTTCTGCTTTGCCATGGCCGCATGGCGATTGCCCTCTGCTTCGAAACGTGGATATTCGAACGCCAAAGAGGGAGGAGAATTAGATGAATCAAAACCGGATCTGAACTTACCAGGCATTTGTCTGTTAGGCATGGTTATCGCGGCCATAATGGGAGTTTGCCAGCTCGCGTCGGAAGAGTTGCCCCAAAAAAACATACTCATGACGATATCAGTCGGTACCGTTGTCGTTGGAGGAGTCTTATTCTGCTTGAACGAACGCTATTGGACAAAGACCGCACTGATCCCGCTGTCTCTCTTGAAAACAAATGGCATTGGTCTCGCCTACATCGCACAACTGCTGACAATGTTCACTTTTTGCGGGGTGAGCTTCGTCCTCGGGTTTTCTGGTTAGTTGAGTGTTCGCGCACTGACACATTACACAGTTCTCGAGTAACTTCAGCGACTTTTGGGTCCGAACCAAGAACACTTCTGCGAGCCTGGCGGCCTTGTCGATATTTCCCCTGGCCACGGCTGGTACTTTGAGTGGCCTTATTGTCGGCAGTATTGTGCGCCGGTAAGTGTGCTCTATCCGATTTTCCGGTGTTGATATCTAACGGAGATCACAGAACTGGAAAATACAAATCTCTCTCGATCAAATGTTGTTTGGCGATGATATTGGGAAACATTCTTCTGGCCGTTCGACTACCTCAAGGCCCTCATTACTGGGAGGTTCTCTTCACTGTCATTGTAGGCATTGGCATGGGAGGATTCTTCGCAGTAACGTTCGTCGGATTATCAGCCTCGATTCCCGATAAGATGTCCGCTACCGCAATGACGTTGTACTACTTGGCGCAGCAGCTGGGAATGATGATGGGTATTAGCGCGGCTTCCGTAACCTGTCGGATGGTATTCAGAGCATATCTTGAGCGGAAACTTGCCGATTTTGTGGATTCAGTTCAGGTGAGTTTTTGCGAACCCTCATAGCCCTTGCTATGCTAATCAACAACCTGGGCTTGTAGATCATTCACCATGTTCTGAGTGACAGTCGTTTCGGATTTTCTTTGCCGGAACCATTACAGACCATGGTAAAAGACTGCTTTTTCCAAGCCTTCCGGGTTGTCCCAGGTAAGTTATCAGTGATGATGGCCTTTGAATTCCGACTAACCCAGTGTCAGTCATGACTTCGATTAGCATAATATTAGTGTTGCCTATTCTGTGCTATTTGCCCGAGCGCTCATTGGATTGATCTATACGACTGCTATCATACAAACTTGATTCAAACACCAACCTTGGTACAGACCATTTTTCAAAGGTCCTCTTAGGAATGAGGCATGTAGTTGACCTTTACGAGGAAGAGTGACATGTACATCATAAAAGGAAGATATATGATGTGTACGAATTTACCCAGTTTAGCCAATTGTGAGGCATAGGCTTTTGTAGTCAACCTTTCCCATCACTAGACGTCTTCATCCCTGAATGGCAAGCATTGATCGGATAACGGCTCTTCAAATCGTGGACAACAGATCCCTGTCGAGGCTTGCAGGGCTGTCGTGGGGGCCGACAGCGAAATGACTCCGTCGCGATCATGGTCCAATTCAGTTTCTTGATGATACTGTGTTTGGTGCATGAGATATGCAATTTGCAATTGTGAATAGTATAACTCAATGCGTATCTTTTAGACATCAAGATGTCGAGGCTTATTTGAATCTCCCCGTGCTCCAAACTCAACTACCCTGCCCAAGCACCCCTCCCGAGTCACGACCCTGAGCCACCGAACCCTGTCAAAGGAGTGGATCCAAGCTCTTTCAAGCCTTGAACGGACTAATGAACGTGGCCGGGTAGTGCCAATCGCTGGGGGCGGACAGTCCCACGAAGCAGCTAACGATTTAGCGGCGGACACGACGGGGAACTGAGGTTGGGCCTAGCTCAGCCCCAGTCATTTCGGAAATGAGCTGAGAGACTCAACAGCCGCATGAGGCCTGACTCCCTGAGGGGAAGAAGCGCGCTAGACGGACAAGCATGGCACGTTTCACGCTCTGTCAAAGCCGGTCAATGTCGACTGATGGCTTAACCCCCTCTTCCTCTTCCTCTTTCAGGACTCTCTCCAACAGTCTCCCCGTCTCCCATCCACTCCACCATGGCCGAGTCGCGGGACTCACAACACTTGCTTCTGCCCTCGGAGGAAGACCTGGTCACTGCGAAACCTCCGCGCTCGTGGAACCCACTCGGCGGTCGCCCCTCGTCCAGCAGCGAATATGCTTATCTCCCGCCAGCCTCCACACATGAAAGCTTCTCCGAGGAAGTGTTTCGAGAGGTGGGACTAGGTATCACCGACCCCTGCGGCGACACGCTACCTGCCCGAGGCAAACGCGATTCAATCTCCAGTGCTGGCAGCGAGACCACTGCAACGACCCCGGGCTTCTTGAAAACGCCTCAAGGAACCCCAGCCATTCTACATCCACATCGCTCGCCAGGAAATTGCCCCAGTCGAGCGACGGTCCTCCAAAGCCGGTTCTCGTGGGTGCCCGTGACGATCTTCGTTCTAGCCTTTTACGCAACGGTTTTCTCGGGCATATATCTCGCCATCGCAATCCGAAAACCGAGATGGAGTAATGTTAGCAGCGATGGGTCCCTGGCCCCGTCGACGGCTAATTTGCTTTGCGCGTTCTTTGCCAAAACTATCGAATTGGCCTACGTTACGATATGTGTCGCTTTCCTAGGCCAGGTGCTGAGCCGGCGAGCACTAATGAAGGACTCGCGCGGAATCAGCATATCGGACATGAATATGAGAGCATGGATCATGCAACCTGGGTCAATGATCGTGCATTGGGAGACCCTGCGGTACTCGGCCCTAACATTTCTGGGCACTATTGCATTGGTCGCTACCTTTGTAGCGATGCTCTACACCACGGCGGCCGAAGCATTAGGTGGGTCTGAAAACAAGCACACGATTACGCTAGGGTTCTAATTTTCATGGCATAGTATCTCCAAAACTCTCGATGGGCCCCAAAGTGGACACCACTCTTGCGGGTAAAGTTTACACCAGCTTTGGCAACGTGGAATATCTCTTGTTGAATTGTAAAAGCCCAATCCCACAATCTATGGACCCCTATGCCCGCAACGACACCTGTCTTCAGATGCTCCACGTGGGTCAAGCCTACCACAATTACGAGCAGTGGATTACTGCATGGGCCGACTTCATTGGTAGTGGGAACGACACGTCAGATCGCCTTCAGACTCGCCCAAAGCCCACCGGTTCAATGTGGGACAATACCACGATTACAGGCAGCTGGATTGAATTGACGAATCTGTCCGATCTGTCTCAAAAACATGGTCGTATGGTCAACAATATTACGATGGCAATGCCACATGGCGGGATACCCGCCGCGGCTATGGATGAGAAGAATGATATCCACCAGCCTCAGGATGTTTCAGGCGAGGGCAAGTACAGCCTCGAAGCCTCTGTACCTTCGCCTGCCATCAACGTGCTCTGTGTTGGCATGAACAAGTCCGAGCTTTCGCCCTTGGTTTACTCCGAGTGGCCAAATGTGCACTTCAACGCAACAACATGGAGCGCCACACCACCAGATGACATTCCCCGAACCCCATCCTGGCTCAACAGAACCGTCGTCGATGACATCTTCGGATTCGGTCAAAAATACGGCCAGCGACCTCCCATCTTCGGCACTTACCCGGGATCTAACAATACAATCTTGAACACGACGGGTCTCTGGCCAGCTAATTCAATCTACCTCCTTGGAAAGCCAAGCGTTTCGCATCCCGAATATGTGATGTGTGCTATGCGCGCCAAAGAGACCGGCGTCTGCTCAACTCGCTATGTTGCAGCGTCTAGCGGAGCTTTCCTGACCTCCAATTGCGAGAACAGCACTAATCTTCTCCAATACAACCGAAAGCAGACAAACTTCACCGAGGGTTTTTGGCAAGCAGACTGGAAGAACGTTGCCAGCGAATGGGCCCCCTCGCTCAGCCTAGGCTCGGGAATTACCAATGCACAAGCAAGTAACGAGCGTCTCCTCATGCAAATGATGCCCACGTACGACAACGACACAAAGACATACTCTCTTAATCCATCCCTTCCCTCGATCGGAGAAGCTCTCGCCGTGATGGCTGGTAGCACGCTCATTCTCTCTTCGCAAAATGCCCCATTCATTCACGACTTCAACTACACCGTACCTAATGATATCCTCCCCGAGCCAGTCTATCAATACTTCCCGGCCTCTCTGCAAGAAGTAGGCTACGCGTCTGGCGGTACCGAGCGTTGGCAAGGTGTCTTCTTCGTTATTCTCGTCTTCGCCTTCCTGACCTCGCTCATTTGTTTGATCTTCGTCATTGTCGAAGCGCGAGGCCACCAAATCACGGACTTTACAGAGCCGCAAAATCTTTTTGCTATCGCTGTCAATAGCCCCCAGTCGGCGCAGCTGCAAGGTGCATGCGGAGGAGGCCCCGTTGGACGGCAAATGAAGGAGAGATGGTTTATTGGCATGGATGAGACAGATGCACACTACTACATTCGAGCAAAGAAGGATGGACAGAGTCCGTACACGGAAGCTAGGTCTACGGAGTATCAAGGGCTTGAACCGATGGAGGTTGAGGATGGAAGTGGCAGCTTGAAGGCAGTCAGTCCGGCGGTTGATGAGTTCCGTCGAGTCTCCAAAAGGTCCTCATTTTTGGCGAAACTCTACTAATGTGTAACTAATTCATGTGACTCACGAGACATGTCACTGTAATTTCTAGATGATATCCGCAATTATTCATTGCTTCGATCATATCGTATGAGGCCAACCTAGGTCTTCCAATGCCTGCCTATAAAATCTCTATAACCTCACCATAGTCCCTTGCTATAGAATCCAAGTGCTCATAGGTGTTATTGTACCATCGAATCATTCGTAGACTTCGCTGGTACAGTTCTTGAGAACGATTGGCTTGACCAATCACAACATCCGAGTCACGTGTGATTACCCCATAGTCCGGGGTTCCCCGGTTATGCGGAGCACATTTCACCACCGCATGGCAAGTCACCAACGCCTATGACAAGTAAACCCAATGAATCAAAAAGGGCACGAGCTGGAGCGTGTGCGGCTTGCCGGTAAGTTGAGGTTTTGGTCATCTAGACATTTAGTTGGGTATAGAGATTGACATTTCTTTAGCACCCGCAAGAGGCGCTGCATTCCATCTTCCACATGGGACGGCTGTCGGCTATGTCAAGCACTATCTATTCCTTGCACACTGAGACGAAACCCTACCAGCCTGCATGTAGCCGTGGGTACTCCAGTAAAAGCGACGCATGATGGGCGACACGATGAAGACCATGTTCTCGGTGTTTTTGGCTCATCGGAACTTGTGCTCGAACTTGTTCCTCTGTATTTTCAATACGTGCATAACATTGCCCACACAATCTTCCATGAACCGAGTTTTATGGATCGCCTTCGAGAAGGTAAAGCATCCATGACCCATGTCTATGCGATGTGTGCTCTCGCTGCTCGGTGGGTTTCTTCCATTCTCTTTCTGGCCAACATCACTAACAGCGGGTTGGCAGATACTCCGAAAACCAGGTATTTGAAAACATCGCTCCATGCGCCCGAGGCAAAATCTATGTGGCAGAGGCAATCCGCCGATGCCAGGAAAACATGATCACCCCGACACTCGAGACCGTGCAAGGTTTTCTGTTAGTTGGATTCTGCTTCGGCGGCGAAGGTAATATTCAAGGAAAGCATGTGTATGTCGGCCTGGCTCGTCTACATGCCGACTTGTTGTGTCCTGCGGATACCGCGACGGTTGTGCTTCGAGAGGAGCGTCGTCGGACATGGCTCACCATTTATATTGCCGTTCATTGGTCTGCATCGGATATGGCAGTAGAGCCTACCTCTCCGTTTCATGACATGGCTTCTCTTCCGGAGATTGACGACGCCGATTTCCAGACTCTCAGTGCCGAGCGACTCACAGAGTCGAGGGCTCCACCTTCTTCCAAGTGTGACATGTGGGCTCAAATGGGGCGAACACTCAACATATACACAAGGATCAACGTTCTACTGCGCCGCCTCAGTCAAAATGCAATTTCGTTTGAGGAATTTTGCAAGGATGCTGCTGTGCTGGAGCACAGTCTCGATCAGTGGGCGAAGAATCTTCCACCAAATCTGACATACTCCTACGACAACTTCATGCTCATGATCGACAAGCAAGTTGGGAAAACGTTTTTATCCATGCATATTGGGTACTATCATTTCCGTCAGATGCTTCTTTTCCCGTTCTTGGATACTCGACTTGCCCGATGGACGACTCGAGATAGAGCAGCGAAGTGCAAGGAGAGCGCGTCCGTCGTCTCGGATATTCTCAGATATTCTCAAACCACACCCAAGTGCAAGATGAATTACTTTATCTACGGGCATATTGCGGTTGTCAGTTCCAGTGTTCATCTGCATACTTTGCTCTGCAGTGATGACCAATCAGACTTGAGCTCGGCTCGACAACGTCTGGTCTTTAATTTTCAGTTCCTTATGAGCCTGAAAGCTTACTGGTCGATTGTTGATCATTATGTAAGTTCCGATTTGTGACTTCTCTGCGCCCGAATCTTTTGTCGGTTTCTAATTGTTGAGTGTGTAGGTGACTCGTCTACGATTCTTTCAGAACTACTGTAGGGACTCCATGTCAGATGCCTTTGTCCTGGACAATTGGATGGCCCGTTTCCTTACTGAGCACTCTTCGGCGTTATCGGACAGACGGGATACCCGTGCCGATCGAGCCTCGCTTGGTGCGGATGAACTCTCTTCAGTTCCGTCCGGGCTGAACAACGCAGTGCAGTCTGGGAGTAGCTCCGGATTCCAAGGGGAAACAGGTGCTGCTTCTGGGAACATGAACACGAAGCCCATGACTGATCCAACAATCGAAATCAATGACTTGTCTCAGCTTCTGGGTCATCGCGGCATGACTGGCGAGGCCATCGTGAACAGCGCTCTTAATTGGCTTTTGGATGGTGATCTCAGAATGGAGCAAATGCAGTGATTGGACAATCTCCATCCACAAGATGGACCTTCGTTATGTATATGCATGTCCCTGGGAGCGAGTGCAATTCGGTAGCTTGACTCAAGACCGGCGGGATGGCCGGATCCAGCTATCAAGGCCTGAAATCCATTATCGACGGAGACTTCCGTCTGCTGATAATGCGTGCTTATTACCATTGGTCAAGTCGTCTGCCTCTCGAGAAAAGGTCGATCCTCTCCCGGGTGGGTTCCACGGGGTACACGCCTTCGGATACTTTCAATTGGAGACCAACGAGGAGCTTTCACCGCCCCTAGATCCTATAGTTGGACAATGTGAATCGAACAACGTCTCGTGATAAGGTCAGGAGCTTCAGACTGCATTCAGTCTAGCAGGCGGATTCTTGACCCACTTATTTGTTCGCTGGGCCCCGGGCCCGGCTTTCTCATCCCATCGCGTTGCACGGGCCGGCCATGTGATATAGATAACATTCAACCGGTTGACCAAGGCTGTCTATCGGACAATGTTATCAATCATTATTGCAGATCCTGTTCTCTGTAGATCTTGTAGACCATCATACCCAACTTAGTCAAATCCATAGCGACAATTAGGGGGGCCATTCCCGTTAACCTGTTGGATACCAGTTCTTCCATCACACTTGCATCACAAAACGTGGGGAGAATGGAGAAGATCGGTTTAAGATATCGGACTCGATAGCCGGCTCCACCGACGGTTTCTGGGGGCGGCTCGGTTTTGTATCACCAGTTTGCCAACCACCTATCAGAGATTCAGATTCACATGGCCCAGATTCAAGAACCGCTTGGAACGGTTCAGGCATACCAACGTTCTAGACTGGACGTGGGCTGCTGGAGAGTTTACGATTGGCCGGTCAGCTTGCCGCAAGCGCCAGGGGGCTTGATTCTGGTTTCTTTAGCAATTTATGGAATGGTGTTGTCGATAAGCTTGAAGCCATTCGGACCCGACGGGAACGCCCAACCGATCACCTGACCGGTCCTCAGGTATACTTCCCCGTTGGAATTGGCCACCTGATTGCAATGAGCTTCCCAAAATAATTGTGGATATCGGGCATGAAGCCTTACGTCCCGTTGACATCGTTCGGGCGTGGTCTGGGGCCTCCGTGAACCGTGGTCAGCTGTGGCGCTGGGGTAGTCGCGATAGCTTCATAAAAAAGCTGCTTTCGCCAGCTTTGTAGTCGGTATTAGATTCGGACACAGATCGAAGAATCTAATTGCACAGAAGTCTAAAGATCCTTATCTCTCTTCATAACCTGGTCAATCACCAAGACTTGTCTTTGATCCATATTCACAATGTCTTTCCTGAGGAATTGGTTTGGTACCACCACCACGGCCCCCGAGGTCCAGAAGGAGCAGAAGACGCCCGTTCGTGCCCTTCCTGCTTCATGGTACACTTCCCAGGACATGTATGAGCTTGAGCGACGATCGATCTTCTCTCGCAAATGGCTGCTCACCACGCACAAGCACCGCGTCCCCAACGCGGGCGACTGGGTCCAGTACGATGCTGCTGGGTACAAGTTCATCGTCTCCAAGGACGAGCAGGGAAACATCAAGGCCTACCTTCATGACAACGATCTCTCCCCCGTCCATGTACACATCGATCGGAATGACTTCATCTGGGTCAACCTTGATTCCAAAAAGACCCCCGAGGTTGCCTGGAAGGACGACTTCGACGGTGTCGACGAGCAGCCCCGCTTCGACCATTACGACTTCGACAACTACTACTTCGATCACACTTGGGACATGGAGGGCGACTTCAACTGGAAGATTCTGGCCGACAACTACAATGAGTGCTACCACTGCCAAGTTGCCCATCCTGATATTCCGACCATTGCCGATTTGAACTCCTACTACGTCAAGACCAAGGACGGCCACATTCAGCACTATGGCGCTCAGCGTCAGGACCAGATCGACAAGGGCTTCCGGATAGCCACCACATACTTCTGGCCCAACGCCTCCTGCAATGTCTCGTGAGTAGCCTCCTACACAGTCTATCAGCTCTATTCGTCGGAACGACAACCAGCTAACCAACAATCTTAGTCCCAACTTCTTCTTCATGCAGCGCTTCACCCCCGTCAGCCCCACAAAGTCTGTCATGCGCTATGAAGTCTACCGCCACAAAGATGCCACCGACGAGGCCTTCAACCTCATCAGCAACATGTACAAACGTATCATGTCCGAGGACAAGTACCTGTGCATCCACACCCAGAAGAACCTCAACGCCGGCGTCTTCGTCAACGGCCTTCTGCACCCGGAGATGGAAATGGGCCCGTTGCACTTCCAGAGCACCGTCCGCGAAGTCGTCACCGAGCACTTCAGCAAGGAACAGGCTGCCGGTCATGAAATCTGGCCCGCCAAGCCAGTAGTTTCGAGCACCGATACTCTAGTCACTGGCGAAAGCGATATCGCGTTCCGCACGGGCATGGACACCTATGCGGACGCGGATAATTTGCAAGAGTCGCTAACTGGCAATCTTGCACCCGCGATTGTTGTTTAGATACCGGATTGGATTTGGGAGGATATACGCCCTTAAGGGTATAATGTGCGACGCACTGGATTTGGCTATTAGCGTTGATATATTTTTGTTAGACCCTTTTTTAGTAGAGATTGACAAGACCATTCTGGCTTTCTGATTACCATGTACCTAGGTAGATTTGATAATAATCCATTCCTTGAGCTGCCCTCGAGTTTGAATATCCTGATCCCTTGACCATAATATCGGCTGTTGAATAGAGGCAGAAAGGTTTAGCTAGTCATGCTCTTTTTCGACCTCGGCCATTGAACGACAAGATCGAATTATGCGAGAGGAGTCTACGAGATAAGAGGTTTGTTGATTTCCGTGATAATCGTAACGTAGCCCGAGCGCCCTTGTTGGAATGTGATGCCTGGAAATCCGAGAGGGAGTGGACGCTATTACGAAAGACCACTTTGCACTGGGTGAATGTCAGACTCATTACCTTGAGCCGCTCCTATAAAGCACGCTAGGACCATGAAATGAAGATGGTCTAGCAACTACAAGTCTTCCGATTTGGGTGCATACAAGTCTAAAAGGCACAAAACAATACTGATGAAAATAGAATCCGATTCGTGTGTGTTTCGGACATTGCTCTTATATCGGGGTGAGCGAAACAATCTCAACGCCAAGCCTGGCGATTTTGTTGCAGTTAGTAAATATGTATCGTGATTGTGCCTGGCCAAGCCTAGCCTTTGTCAAAAGCCGGAAAGTACTGTTTCACAACCCGATCCAATTGCTTAGGAATAACCGGCTTCACAAAATACTCATCGGCCCCTGCCTCCTCTGCGGCCTTCCGATCTGCCGGACTATCCTGGCCAGTCATAACGAACAAGAAACTCTTTTTCCATTTATGTCGCTGTTCCAGCGCTCGGATCTGCTGCGTGGCTTCGATGCCACCAAAAACTGGCATTTGAAGGTCCATGAAGATGAGTTGGATTGGGGGGTCTTCTTCTTCGGGGCATTGAGTCTGGCGTTGAGAGAATAGTTCGGTGGCTTGGCGGCCGTTCATGGCGGAGAGGTATGGCAGGCCTCGTTTTGTACAGTAGGTTTCCATTACGCGGAGGTTGACGGCGTTGTCGTCTACTATTAGAGTGACGGGTCGAGGGGGGGTTTCGGGTGGTGTGAGTATTAGGGCGGTCATATTTAGATCGAGGGAAACTGGGGCGTCTGGTTGGGAGGCAGGGGGAATAGTGGCGGTCGCGATGGGTTGATTTGATATGACAGTCGGTGGATGTGTATTGGGGTACTCTTCTGTGGTTGAGTTTTTCTGGGTCGTTGCAGGCATGATAATGGGTTTGTCAAGAGTGTCGAGTTGTTGTCGATGTTGCTTGGAAGATTGCTTCTTGAGATAGGTGTGAGCTCGTTCAAGAGCTGAATAGAATGTTGAGGTCCGGAAAGGTCCATTGACGTAGATAAGATTGTCATCGGGCTGCTGGAGGTAGTTTTTCTCCTCTGAGATCGGGACAAGGCAGATGGCGACTTGCTCGGGTGAAGTCTGAGACAGGCATGCTCGGTGTTGTTCCGGGTCAGATCCAGTCTCAACAATGACCAAGCAATCCTCTACGGTGTCAGAGCAAGTGTATCCATTGCGAAGTAAGAACGACGTAAAGTGATCGCCCAGTGATAAGGAATCAGAGTCGACGGGCTCTTTGAAGAAACGTGAAGGCAGGCTATCAAACTTCATAGATAGAGGCTGCGGCGGTTGAGACGAGAAATCAAACTCCACCTCGCGGAACGTAGCGCGGAAATGGGAACCGCGACCAATCTCCGAGGAAACCAACTCAATGGAGCCGTGAATGAGTGATGCGAATTTCGTAGCGAGTGTAAGACCCAATCCAGCACCCGACGAGTGCAGGTCAACCTTCTCATAGGCCTCGAAAATTCGCTGTTGATCATCAGGATGAATTCCTCGTCCCGTATCTTCCACGTCGACAACAAGTTGTTTGAGGTCCGGCTGAATCGATACTGTAACAGACACGACTCCTTGTGGCGTCTGTTGAATCGAATTGACCACCAATGGGAGCAGCGTATCTCGAAGAACCCCAAGATCAATGGAAAACTTGCCACAGTCCGGCGACGAGTTCTGGGCAAAGAAGATTGAACACTTATACCGCGTATCCCCCACCGTAAACTTGTTGATTTCATTTACAATCTCCGTCTCCAGCTCGTCCAGCGTATGCATAGAGTAATGCCTGTTTGCCATGGCAATATCTGACCACTTGTTCAGGGCAATCAAATTATTGATAATCGAAGTGAGATCACGACCCGCCATCTTGATGATATTGAGGTACGTAAAAGGCTCAGGTGGATTAATCTCCGACTCGAGATTCAATTTCTTGATTGTCGAAAGTGAGTTCGTGATTTCACCCCAACTATTTGACTTCATTTCCTCCGTCAGGAGTTCGACTGCGGCGAGGATTCCATGGACTGGCGTTCGTAGTTGGTGAGAAAATGCTCGGAGAAACTTTTCTTTGGCTATCATTGCTTCTGCCAAAAGACTTTTGCGCCATTTCTGGGACATAATATCTGCACAGGCTTGAATGAACCATGCATCGGCGTCGTCAAAGATCAGGTGGAAGTCTCGCGTTGCCACGATGAGTAGTGATGATCCTGATGTACTTTCGCATGGGACTGCCACGATGCGAACTGGTTTATCGGATGGGGTCGGGAGGTGATTTGAATTGGTGATGAATTCGTCAATAAATTGAACGTCTTCCCACAGACCGTCTTTCAAATCAGTTATTGGAATCGGATCACATCCCTCGAACTCGACATGGCTCGATCTCGATGGCTGCAGACGAATGATTGCCTCAGGATAGATAGTTTTCAATATTTCGAAGACCGGCTCGGCAGTCGCTGCTTTGTTCGTCTCTTTTTTCGCTTTGGCAAGAAGTTCAGACATTCGATGTCTTTCTCGTTGTCGTCTCGCTCTCGTACATTGCACGAGATCGGAAACAACCCAATCACCCAGACGAACAAGTGCCTGATGCTGCGCTTTGGTCAGAGGTTCTTCGCTCTTGCTTGAGGCCACACAAAGTGATCCGAGTCCAACAGTATGCCCGGACTCGGTTTTCAGGCGCAGCGGCACTCCGGCATACGCATAAAGCCCTCCCCTTTCGAGATAAGGACATTGTCGAAACCTCCAGTCTTCCATAAGATTGGGTAAGAGGAAAACATCCTAGGAAAAAAGCTTAGCAAAAAATCGGATACAGAGAGGGTAGAGAATATAACATACACCGGGAGGTTGCGTAACCGTATGAGCACAAAGCGTCTCCCCACGAGGCAACACGCCCAACTCCAGGCCTACGGTAGCCAACCGAATGTAAACATCGACATCCAAAATCCCAATCACTGCAAACTCCCAACCGACCGATTCCTGCGCTAACTGGGCTTTCTCTTGAAGCCCCGCCAAGAACTCATCTTCTTTCAAGATATCACGCGTATAATACCAAAGCACGGAGAGTCTAAGTCTCTCATTCTCCGCCAGGAACGCACGCAGATATTGTTCTGCGAAATCAGGGGGCTTCTCCGGAACCACAGAAGGTGCATATATATCCTCTGTATCTGGATAGTATGTTGATTTGATGTCCAGAGACCAGGGATCGATCGGGCGATCGAAGTTGTCTCGATCGAGGATCGGGCCAACGGTCTGTGGATAGGAATGTGGCCGTGAGTGGGGTTTTGATCTCAAGATTGCTCCATCCGCTTTTGGGAAGAAGGATAACTTGGAATCGACCATACTGCGCGAAGTGTACCTCACATCATCTCTCCATTAGCAGTAAATTCTCACTTTTGTTATCCAGGCCAATAACCGGTTTTCGACCCTTCGCCACTTAACACGTGACATGGGCAACGGTCCGGGGTTCGGCCAAAATACCCAAGGTGGATCTAGACCTTAATGGGCTAAATCTTAATGGGCTTCATTGGCTTCCACAATCTACTTCCAATGTACACTAGTAGACTTGAGTCGGAAAGGATGGCACCCAGGTACCAGCATGAAATTGGAATATGTACAAAAGCATTCGCAAGTCACAGACAAGAGTCCAATCGAAGCAGCGACAAGACCAAACAAGGCACAGCGCAAGCGCATAGCAAGACAAGACAAAACAGTATACCAATATGGACAATGCGGGGGATAGCGCTAGAGAATGACTCGCAGTCAAACAGAACAGGAACAAGGAGAGATGTGACAGGAAAGACACAGAGTAGGATATTTGGACAGATGCGAAGACGAGAAAGCGATATGCAGAGGAGATGCAACGCCCGAAGCCACGCAACTTTTTACAGACACCGGTAGCCGGGACGCCATGCAAGGAAGGAGAAATTGCTGGAAGAGAGAGTGGAAACAATCAAGCAGGGAGTGTGTATGAATCACAAGGTAGGGAATGGGATAGAGAATGACGTGTGCCAATGTGATGCAATGATGTTATGTTATTAAGCCAAATCACTGTTATCGGTCGGCATTGATATTCAACCAGCTCATATCCGAGTTGACATTATTGCTGCGCCCCGGCATCGGCAATTCGTCGATATCATCGGGGATCACAATGCTCGAACGGCGGCCGTTCGAGTGTCGAGGTAACTGCGGATTTGAACTAGGTAAATCGCGCGTACTGCTGTTGTAAAAGCTTGTACTGTAATTGCTGCTAGCCGGACGACCCAGCCAGCTAGTATGCGCGCCAGTCCAGTTCGTGTCGTGCGGGTCGTCGTCGCTGGTCACGCTGATCGAGTCGGCGCTGGATATCCGCGCGCTCTGTCCCTCTGGGATTGCAAGACTGCGACTCGATGAGGCGTGCTCGGTCGTTGGGCTGCCGCTGTATACACGACCCAGTGGCTTGGGCTGGTCGAGGAAACCCAAGTTCAACGGGGTCAAGTTCGACATGGGCCAGGCGCTACCACGGTAGTCGGATTTCGTATAGATGGAGCTAGTAGTGGAGCGGTCGGCAGCCATTCCAGCGAGATTTGTGGTGTTATTATCTTCAAAGTATTTGCCCCAGCCTTCATCGGTGGTGCGGTCGCTCGGTCTGTTAGCCACTTCTGAGGGGGTGGTGCTATCACGGTAGGCGTCTTCAGAATACATGCTTGATGGCGCGAGACCGCTGGACGGGATAGGTGAAAGTGGGCTACTCTTGCGAGGTGTCGCAGACAGGCCGTAGCCCGCGTTGGCGGAAGGAGGCATGAGTGACTTTTCTCCCGCATATTTGCCCGAGATGATCGCGAGCGAATCGGCCGACATCGAGGCAATGGGGACGGGACTCTTAGCCATGGGGTACGCACCACCGGCCAGGGGTTCTATGCCCTGGTCCTGGAAGCTCAATCGGTCCTTGCTGTCACCACCACGACCCTGGCCATTTCGCTCCCGCTTCGTTCGTTCGCGCTTAAGCAGCCAGAGAAGCAAGAGCAGGATGATGGCAACACCGCATACACTACCAAGGGCAGCACCAATGATGACCTTGACATCCGTGTGAGAGCCACCAGTGGCAGCGGCAGCAGCAGTGGTCGTCGAGCTGGGAGTAGCGCTAGTTGATGTTGAAGCCGACGGAGTGGCTGTGGCTGTAGGCGTCATGGTAGTTGATATAGTGGTATTTGTCTTCAGAACGTGCTGAACAGTCTTGCCCTGGAACAGTTCTGTCGAATTGACCCAACTATTCGAGGTCTGGTTGAAGATGGCGAGCGAGTTATTGCTGTTGCCACTGGAGAGAACAACCAGACCATTGCTTCCCTGGGCGAGGCCGTAATCTGACCACGTGTAGCTCGGGGCAAGAGTATCGTTGTAGGTTGGGTAACTCCCCGTATCCCGCTTCTTCGAGGAAGATCCCACTGCAACGGCAGGGCTTACGGGCTTTCCATCAGAGCTGACGAGTTCGTAATTGGTCACGGAGTTGGGAGAGGCACTCATGTCGAAAAATTCCAACACTTTGCTATCTCCTGACCCAGACAGGAGAGTGAGTGGGTTTGACGTTGAAAGAGCGGACGCAAGGCTCACGGGCGAGGTTATCCATCCTTTTGCATCACTGTAGGTGTAGACGGCTTGGCTCCCACCATCACCGCCAAACATACCAACATGAGTCGAGTTCCAGGGGAGCAGCTGGGGGCTGCTGAGAGTCGGAGCTTCCTGGTTATTGACGGAAATCTGGTCGTAGGGGGATTTTGTCGAAATCAGGAATGATTGGGCCGAGAGAGCGGTGCTGGTACCATCGCCTTGGTTACCAGCATAAACAATGATTGAAGAGGTAGACGCGACAAATGCGGCGCCATGGCCGGTGCGGGCGGTCATCGAGGTTGTTCCAGATCCCAGAGTCTGCCATTTTTGGTCCTTGAATGAAAATCGCTGGAGGCCGGAATATGTGTCGTCCAAGGTGGTGGTCCCGCCAACCACGTACAGGGCTTCATCGTCGCCCTCACTGCCCTCTATCCCACCTTTCAAGCAAACGGGATTGGAGACGGACACGCCACCGTCCAATTGGTGCCAGGTGCCATTGACCTGTAACGGGATCGAAACGAAGCCATTGGACGAGTAGGCGTAGAGAGTGCTTCCAGAAATGACCGAGCAATGGCCTTCCAATTTGATCGGGGGCTCGGGGACGGTCATGGTGAAGTTATGAAACGAACGAAAAAGAGTGATACCAGACCAACGAGAGAATGCGGGTGGCCAGCCAGCAGGGGAGAGGGGGAACGGGGCCTTTGAATTGAACCAATAACAACTGGGTAGAGAATGGGAGAGGTGTCTACCAGAGCACTATCTCATTTCGGCCGGGAATAGTCGTAGGGAAGGTGCCGGCATTCGGAGTGGGAAGTGAGTTTCGGGCGCCGTTCTGATGAGGCTGATAGTATGATTTGATGTGTGGTATGCTGATAGAAGATCCGACAGGTGTCAATCTGAAGAATGTGGTGTGTGTGGGGGGTCCAAAGTCAAATATCAGGGCGATCGCGAGTCATCCAGCTCGGGAATACCAGGGAAGCTTAGGGTCTGCCGTTGGCTGCGGAGGATGTCAAATGAAGCGATCGAAAGTCTCAGAATTGAATCGGACAAGCGATCTAGACGGTCGGGCGCCTGGAAGATGGGAGACAAGCTGCCGCAAGCGCAATCAACCGGGTAGTAGAGAACGAGGCGGGCGACAGGTCGCGGTGAAGAGGAAGCTGTATTGAGGACGAGGATGAGTATCGGAACGGCATAACGGGGGTCAATCGAAATGCTCGTAGGAACGGACTCACCGAATGAACGAGTGCACAGCACAAAGGGGAATCGATGACAACAACAAGGCCAGCAGTGTAGAGAAGGAGGGGAGGGGAGGGGGGGAGGAAGGGCAGTGGGCTGGAAGAGAGGGAGGAGAGCGAGTGAGACACTTGAGCCCCCTAACGGCACACGCAGAAGCGAGTCAGCGACTCCCGCGAGAGGTTCACCTGCAAAAGACTCTGAACTTGCTCGAGTCGGTTTAGCCTCCTTTTTGGGTCTTCCACCCCCCCTGAACGGCCCATTTCGTCATGGCCCGGTCTCTGGATGGATCTGCGACGATTCGGTCTGCTAGTGCATTTATTTTGACATTATGGTGGTATTCTATGCTATCAGAGTATTTCTACACTCTATATTATCCTATATGGTAAATAACTAACAGATGATTCTCGAAATCGATCTCCGTATGCATACTGTATACCGTATACTCCCCGTTCTCCGTAGTATTTTTTCCTGTTCCTGAACCCCCTTGTCCAGTGGGGCCCGGAACCAAACAACCAACGGCAGCCCAACTGCTCCGTCTCTCTCCCTCTTGAGCATCCATCTCATGCAAGGTTTGACCCTCCTTACGATGGGATGCACCTCAACCAAATGACACCTCCATCCACTGTTTGTCAACAAACCCTTTCTCCCCTCCTCCCCCTTTTACCCAATATCCCAGCCATCCGCGCTCCCTCGCGATCCACGGTTGGTCCGGTGGAGTGGCAAGAACCTTGGAATGAAGTCCATCACACTTGGCTCGTGCGCCGATCGCCCGTCCAGCAGAAAACCAAAGAAGAGAATTAAGTTGGAATCCCTCCCAGTTCAACTCTATGGTGTGATGACATCGTTATAGGCGGCTAATCATGGTCCTATCGTATGTGAGAGATTCGCTACTCCGTTCTCCCTGGTTCAACTAATAGATCTATAAAGTATATCCCATTATAGCAACCATGTCCTCCGTACTCCGCGGTGTAATGTATATGCCTTTCTACGTATACGACACAACTAGTCCTCCACCTAGGCGAGGCCCAGAGAATTTTCATGGAAGCAAGCCCCCGTGTTTCGCCCCAAACCCCAAAGAGGTTCGACGCCTCCACTTGGTCTCGGTTCGGGCGTTTGGGGATGGGGCCTCGTGGGCAAACGCTGCGCGGGTGGAGACGCCATTCTGGACGGACGGAGGCCTGTACGTACGAGGTACGAACGTGATACTGTAGACGCTCGAGTGGCTATGATTCTTATGAGTACGCAGTTGCGGTAGTATGATGAGCTAGTCGAATTCGTCGACATCTACGGAAGGAGATATGAATCTTACGTGGAGGGGATATCGTACCACACCTGCGTATACTACTATTGTACAATGCCTAGGTATCAAATTAGATTGCCAGGGACTATCTCAATACGAGAACCGTGAATAATCTGACGACTAGTTTTACAAACATTCACGCCTGGTTATTTTAAGATGCCGAGAGTCCCCTCGCACAGTCCCCAGAAACCTGTCCCTGGCCTATGAATGTGCTCCGTTGGATTCCGTGCCAACTTCGACTTGCATCTACCGTACCCCGGAAGAGCCGGTCGCACAATCAACGAGCACCGTAGATATCATATTGGGTTGCACTACTATCAGCTTACGAATCTTGAAGACTGGCTTACCCCCAATGAATATCCTCCGAATCAAGTCTGAAATCAGGTAATAAGCTGGTCCGTCCACGGCAGTGGTAACATGGAAGACCCCGTCGCGTTTGGAAGCACCGCGGAGCAGTGGGAAATTACTCTGGTATATAACATAATACACGGGAATAAGCCAACGAATCCTGGCCCGAATCCAGATCCAAATCCAGACATTGATATGGAACACGAACGCTCCCCCTTCCCCCCGCTCTTCAACCCTGTGTCTGCTTCCACTGGTGGGCCCGTTGGAGCAGCCGAGACAGGTTCGCGGCGGACTTGTCGTCGGCCGGGAACACGTAGTCCATGTACTCCTCGTACCGGTCGTCCTCCAACTTGCGGCGCTTCTTGACCCGCCGCGGCATCTGCTTCTCGATCTTGTCGATATCCTCGGGAGATCCGTGCGTGTTCTCGAATGACCGCCAGGCATTGAGGAGTTCCACTCGCTGTGTTCCAAAAAGGTTAGTCGGAATCCAAACGAATCATAGCGCGCGGATGACAGAGAATGAGAAAGAAAGGAAAAATACAATCCACATACCTCTTCTTTGAGATCCTTGTCCTTGAACACCTTGTGCGCCCGCTCGAACACTGCCCGTGCCCGACGCTTCGCTTCCTCGCTGACCGGACGGGCTTCTTCGTCCTCTTCCTCTTCGTCCTCGTCCTCGGGTACGTTGATCTCGAACCGGGCGTAGTTGATCCACACCTTGACATGATCCGTCTTGGAGAGGAGGCGCTCGTATAACGCGCGAACTCGGTCATATTCACCCTCGTACTCTTCAAAGTCAATGTAGGACTTCCACACAAGCTCGGGCATGTCGAGCGTCGGTTGATCGATACCGAGTTCGAAGAGCGCCCGCGCCCGCTCCAAATCATCCAGCCCGCGTTCAAGTTCCGCGTACTGAATCCAGGCCTGGCTGTTGGAGGAATTCCACTCGATCTGCTTCTCGTACAGCGTGCGACACCGCACAAATTCGAACAATTGTCGCTCAAGGTCGATGTAGCCGCGGAAGAGCTTATCCTTCGGACACATACCGATAGCCTGGCCGAGCGTCTTGCGCGCAGTCTGCAGCTCCATCTGCCGAATCTCAAATTGCGCCTTCATGAGCCACACCTTGGCAAAGGTGAATTTCTTGTGCGGAATCAGCTTAATACATTCTTGGTAGATCTGTCGTGCCCGGTCCATGTCCTTGGCTTCCATCTCTTCCCACACCGCGTAGAAAATCCAGAGATAAATGTATCGGCGCCAGTGTCGCTTTTCCTGTGATGGTGGAATCTGTGCAATGGCTCGCTCGTAAATATCCCGTACACGCTCTGGGTCGCCGGCGGTTTCTTCGAGTCGTGCAAAGTCGAACCAGATATCGTAGTTGCGGGGGTTCTCCCTGAGCTGCTCTTCATATTGAACACGGCGTTTGGAGAGAATGACATCCTCCACGCCTTCCCGATCACCGAATTGCTTTTCAAATGTGGTATAAGCCTTGTGTAGGGTCATCGACTTGGACCGAGGGAGGCGATCGAGGGCGTATTTGTAAATTGCACGTGCGCGCTCATATTCTTTGAGCTTGGCCTCGAACTTGGCATAAGCCACGAAGAGCTTCTCATCCATAAAGTCCTCGCCCAGCGTCTCGATGGCCAATCCGTAGACTTCGCGGACCAGATCGCTTGTGCCAAGCTCCTCCTCAAACCGAGCCCACTTGATCCAATTCTTCGGCTCGGGATGAACGATGGTGAAGCGCTGGAAGATTGCGCGCGCTCGCTCAAACTCATTGTACCGCCTCTCCAACTTGATGTATGCGCTCCATGCAGCTTCATCTGGCTCCCATGACATCCATCGCTCAAAGACCTGACGAGTACCGGGAATGTTGCCCAGCGTCTCTTCCATGTACACGTACTTGTACCAAAGCTTGTCCACCCGCGGTAGGATCGTCACGGCACGGTCGAGAAGGTTGCGGGCGTGATTGATGTTGCGGGTCTTCATCTCGGCTTCGATATAACGAATCCATAGCACGACGGAGGTCGAGTCCACGTCCAGAGCGCGCTCAAAGATCGAGCGCGCCCGGCGGAATTCCTTCTGTTCCAACTCCCAAGCGGCATAGCGCATCCAGTTGTTCATGTTAATGCGGTTCCGTCGCACATAGTCTTCGAATTCCTTGCGCTTTCGACCTTGAAATTCGTGCAATTCCTCGAGATCCGCGAACCGCTGGGTCGGAGCCTGAAGACCAGGCTCCTGGCGATCAACAGCCTCACGCAGCAGTTGCTCTGCGGAGATCTGAATTGGCGCCGGGGCCTTATTCTTGACCCGGGGAGGGCCTCGTGATGCCTCCATGGTGAAGGTAGTTTCGAAGTGTTAGGATTTCAAAGTTGGTGTAGAAATGAGCCGTAATTTGGATTCCGAGTCGGAGAGGTTTAGCTGGAATTTGCTTCCGAGCTGAGGCGAGGTGGAAAAGTGAGGTTAGGACAAATGGAACTCTAGACTGGAGTATTGTAGGAAGCTCCTAGTCACAAAAAGCTCAAAATGGCCCCTCCCAGCCGAACTGAGTGATGTCAATGCTGTGGCTGCTATTATCACAAGTCGCCGATGAAATCGACGGGCCTGCGCATGTGGTCCAACTCGCCACCCGCAAACTTTCAAGCTCCCTACTGACTAAGCGCAGCTCTTCCGCCGCAGATTCAAGGTCGTTGCTTGATTTATTATCTCAACTTGCATCTTGCTCGGTAGCGTTTTTGAAACACTTGACTACCTCTCTCAGTGTTGACTCAATAGATCTGTCCGACTGCCACCATGTCAGCCGCCGACGAGCTGCTGCGCGACTTTGAGGACGATGAAGAATTCCAGGATGAGGAGCAGATGGAACAAGACGACCTTGTGGAGGAACAAGCTCAAGAAGAAGGCGCAAAGCCGTCGAACGAGTTCGATCTCTCTATCGAAACCGCCGACGAACTGACCCGGCTACATAAAGTCCTACGCGATCATTATTCCATTCGATTCCCGGAACTAGAAACCCTCGTTACAAACTCGATCAAGTATGCGAAAACCGTTGCCATCCTCAAAAATGGACCTCTCGATGATATCAAAGCCATTTCGAACTCGGCAGATAATATTGCGGGCGAGCCACTCAAATCTGTGTTGGACGGACCTACGCTTATGGTCGTTGCTGTGGAGGGCACCACAACTCGCGGCCGGGAGATGACCGAGTCTGAGCTCAAAGTCGTCCTCGATACCTGCGAGAGGATTCTAAAGCTTGACCGCGAGCGCACTGCCCTCACGGAGAGTATTCGATCTCGGGTGAACTCGATTGCCCCGAACTTGGCCGCACTCATCGGTGCCCATACCGCTGCGCAGTTCCTCAATCAGACTGGTGGTTTGCGCGAACTAGCCAAGATTCCCGCTTGTAATTTGGGCGCACAGGGCTCGCGGAGGCAAGAGGGTCTTGGTTTTGCCACCAACATCGGCATCCGCTCACAGGGCTTCTTGTACGATTCTCCGCTTATCCAGGAGGTGCCGAATGACCTGAAGAAGCAAGCTATTCGGATTGTCGCTGCTAAAATGGTTCTGGCCACCCGTGCGGATATTGCCAACTACAATAAGGACGGTTCGCTGGGTGAGGAACTCAAAGAGCAATGTTTCAAGCGGTTAGAGAAATTGACGGAGCCTGCGCCAAACTCAGGAGTCAAGGCTCTTCCTGCGCCGGATGACAAGCCCTCCCGAAAGCGAGGTGGACGACGTGCACGCAAGGCCAAGGAGGCTGTCGCTATGACTGAGCTACGGAAGGCCCAAAATCGCGTTGCGTTCGGCAAGGAGGAGGCAGAAGTTGGCTACGGCACTGGTGAAGGCACCGTGGGTCTGGGTATGCTCGGCCAACAAAGCGACGGCCGGATTCGCGCCACACAAATCGACCAACGTACTCGCGCCAAACTCAGCAAGAACAACAAGGGCTGGGGAGCTGCCACCCCGGTCGGTGGCACCGCGTCATCCCTGCGTGGCTTCGGTCAAGGCGGCCCCTCTGGCACCGCGAGTGTACTACAGTCCAAGGGTCTCCGCTCATCAGGTGTCGGATCCTTGTCGGCCACCGCGGGTACCGCTAGTACAATTGCTTTCACCCCCGTCCAAGGCCTGGAATTGGTTGACCCCAAGGTGCAGGCTGAGATGAATCGCAAGCGCAAAGCCGATGAAGACCGCTGGTTCAATTCTGGAACGTTCACCCAGGTCGGTGGTGGCCAAACCAGCGTCAACACTCAAAAGGATCGTGACGGCTTCAAAGTGCCAGCTCTTCCGCCCAAGAAGAAGGTTGACACCGGGAATGGCAAGATGGGTCCACCTCCCAAGCCATAAGGCGCGTGCCATCACCCATTATTACGATTTTTCTTTGCTATTCATTTGCGGGTCTGGGCATATATTTATTCTGGGCGTTCAAAAGGCAGTGACGATCAGGGGCGAGCAGGTTGAGGCAGATTTCGCTGCCATACTACATCGAGCACGTGATACCATTTCTTGTACAGTAGGTCAGCCAGAGAGGACCAATCAAACGATATTTGAAAGTAACGGTAACCACATCTCTTCGTCTATCCGAGGGTCGGATTGCTCATAGAAGCCATAGCTTACCCATCAATGTAGCATTTGGTCGTCCAAGATCGACCAGATGAGTTCCCCTGATCCACGCCCCGGGCACCGCGCCACCATTTCAATTTAGGGTTTACACGCTATGTATCATACACGTGGAGAACCACGTCAACGGAAGTCCATTTCGTTCATTTAAGAACAGATACAATGACTTCTTCGGAAAATCTCTCGGAAAACAAATCTCCCCTCGAAGCCATTGGGTGTACGGCAATTTCCAATGAATACCCGGAGATAAATTAGGTTTCTTCGGTTTTTTCTCGATTTTTTTTCGATGACCCAAACTTCGGGAGGCCGCGGTGGCACCCGGTCCATATGGCGTGCTCCAGCCGTACCTTTTGCTCAGCGGTTCTTTCGCAATCTCAAGGAATGTGGTACAAAGAGGAGAGACCGTGGTAGCGGTGAGCACGAATTTCGCTGTCACTATTCATAATTAAAAGAAGCTGTTGTCCTGTGGCGAGCTTTTCTTCCCGAGTTTTTTTGTCCTTTGTTCATACATACCTCGCATTGGTTTCTCTACCTGACGTGGAGCGGTATTTTGTGTCATATATTGCATACTTTTAATTCGCGCCACCACGTACAAATTTTGCAATTGTCTATTACAGACCACTCAGAGATCGATCATCCTCTGTCAGCCTTTGAAGATGACTGTCGAGGCAGTTACGCCGGCCCCAAAGGCATCCGCCAACTTCGGCCCCATCAAGGGCCAATTAAAAAAGAAAAGGGTTTTCAAGCACCTTCGATCTCATTCACAAATCCCAACGGACTTTGACGACCTCAAATTTAATGCTGCAGCGTCCCTCCAACTGCAATGGGGACAGGAAGAAGACCAAACAGATACACGCCTCATTGCCTCTCCATATAACGACGTCCCCCACCTCCTGGATCTGGAGACTCTGGACACCCAAAGTCGTCTCCTAGCGTTAGCACTGTCATTTTTCAAGTCAATCCGTGACGACTATGCGACTGGGGACTATCTGGAGTCATTCAACTGGAACGAGGTCTTCGACCTTGTAAAAGGTTTCGTGGAGGCAGAGAGTCACACCTGGACAAGACAGTCCTTTTACGTGGTATCCTTCCGTTCCAGACTCAAGCCTGGCGTGGACCAAGACCATTTACATGCGCTGGACGCGTATTCACATCAAGAAGCCATTGCTAGCGGAGGCTTGTTGAAGTACTGGTTCGGCACGAAGAACGAGAAAGAGCAAAATCTGGCAACTTGTATGCATTCCCGGCTTGGTGGATTAGAGTTTCGTGATTGAAAGATGCTAACTCTGAATTAGGCATCTGGCGCACACGAGAGGATGCCAGGCTTGGCGGCCGGGGACCTTGGCATGCGAAGGCAAGAGCTGCGGCGAGGGAGTTGTATGAATCGATTGTCTTCTCAACGATGGAGTTGGTGATTGAGGATGGTGTCAAATCTTGGCATATCGGTGAGTGGAACGATGAACATGCATGAATATAGTCTTGGGTCCCCTTGTTATGCATTTGTTAGCGATTGAACCGTTTTCAAGAGATTTAGTTGAAATACATAAACGTCATTATCAGCGTGCGGCCGAATATATACTGGTCTTCCCAATCTACCGACCTTTGAAATCAATGCTTCATTAATCTGATTAGCATTTCAGATTATCGAGAAATTGGGAGCAATAGGCCCTCATTTGCAGATTCTAATAGTGAAGATTGCGCCCTCGGACGAAATCATGAGAGCCAACGGTCTTCGAGGTTTGCGTTCACTCCTAGAACGCGCATCGCTTCAATGGGGACCGAGACCTACTCTCAAGGCATGCCGTCCAAGTGGGCAACTTTGCAAGCTTAAAATCTAATCTACTTTCATCCTATCGGCGTAGAGCACTGATTTCGCAATGGATGTTTTCTTGGGTTAGTTTACCACGACTCAAATCTCGGTTTACAGATGTCAAAGAGCTTAATCCAACTTCACCTGGAAGAGCGACATTCTCTTCATCCTATCTCTTCACTTCACATTCTCAACATCAATATGGGATCCTACTTCTCTTCCCATGTGGGCTAGGTTACTTGAATCTCGCCCCACAAAATGCCTTCTACATAGCTAGAACTACGATCTCAAGCATCACACTCCATAATGGTCACGGTGTCATGTGTGAACAACTCGTTGCATACAAGGGATAATCTTCCCTTTATAAAAGGACAGGGAGTTAGAATCTCCGCAGGTGGACCTACTCTATTCCCCACTCCCCCCGAAAGGGTATATATTTTCCGCGGGGGAGGCGGGGAACATGACTACTTTCACCTCATCCGCCCATTCATCGTGGCATAATGCAGTCATCAGATGTTCCATGAACTTGATTAGTCCCACGAGTAATGTCCAACTTCTTGGACATGCGGGGCAGAGCTGACAATCGTGTTGGTATGGTTGGATATTCTTCCAGATTGGTCGTGCTTTACCCCGCCGTCGTGGAGACCTGATCGCCGACGAGTTATAAATTTCGAGTCTACATGTTGACTGCCGCATGTCCTGCCTGATTTATTATATATTCTTTCGGTATTTTCCTGACACCATATCCCAAGATACCTGTCGGAAATGGTTGCTCTCATCGCAGACCAGCTCGTCGTCAACGACGGTCCTTTGGACTCAGAGAATGCTGCCCTTTTGCGCCCATCCGATCCTTCACTCCCACTAGAAGAACTGCGGGAGAGATATGATAAAGACGGATACCTCTTCCTCAAACAGGTTCTTCCTCGCGAGGATGTCCTCTCTGCCCGCCAGTCATATTTCTCCTCTCTCGAGTCAACCGGTGTTCTGAAGCCAGGCACTAAGCCTGTCGAGGGTGTTTTTGACCCAGCTAAGTCCCACGAGGACTACCCTGGCATCGGGGCAGGACAAAGTGCTGGCAATGGAAGGCCAGGTGGAGATAGTGCAGCAGCCTTTGTCGACCTCGCCTTGGACGCCCATTATCAAGACTGGTATGCCGAAAAGTTCTGCAATCACCCAGCGCTGTATGAGTTCGTCGCCAGGTTCACAGACTGGGGCAAGGACACGCTCAGTCTACGCCGAACACTGTTGAGGAACAACCTCCCGGGGTCCAAACCCATTGGTGTACACTATGACCAGATTTTCCTGCGCTATGGTGACCCAACTAGTGTTACTGCCTGGGTCCCCATGGGAGACATTAAGCTTAACGGTGGAGGATTAATATATCTGGAAAATGGTATGTTCTGCCTTTGCACCTGGCATTTACCGACTATTACTAAGTTATGCGCCACAGGCGACCGCATCGGAGTCGAGATGGAAGAAGCATTCTTCGTCAAAGCCAAGCAATCAGGTTTGACAGATGAGGAGGCACGCTCGGCTTTTAACTCGAATATGATGGCAACCGGCCTCCTGTCAGAAACCCCGGCTAAATTTGCCCGCGAACATGGCCGGCGCTGGCTAGTCTCGGCCTATGAGGCAGGCGATGTTGTCCTGCACAAGCCTCACATGGTATGTATTCTAAGACAATTATTTGGTCGGAAGTATGCTAATCGGTCGGTGTTCTAGATTCATGCGTCCGCTATCAATAATGATCCTGATAATGTGATTCGTCTGGCGACCGATCTTCGTTTCTGTGATTCTTCAAAGCCATTTGACAAGGTACAGTCGCTCAATTTGTGCTGCCTTTATTGTGTGTTTGATGAGATACTAACTTGAATATAGAGATGGATGAATCACTACCGCTTCAATGACGGTGTATAGGCATGATTATTCCATGGCTCGAAGAATCAAGATTATACATGTTACTTTTATAATCTCTGTACTGCGGACATTGAAGGACACTGATCCGTAGTGAGATGCAATACCTGCCGATGGACTATTCGGAGGACGATATGAGGCAAATTGGCTCGTTCTTTATTCTATCGCTTCCAAGGATTGACACTGTCAAGTTTGCATCAGCAATACTGGCAGAAGTCTACATCATTCTTAGTCTATTTGAGCAATAGTTATAGTGACAAAAAATCCCTTGGCGAGTCTCACGCCTTATCATTATGATCTAACAAGGGCCATTGTTGCCAAGGACCTTGTTTACCTTCTGGAATGTTGAACCGTCATTCCCAGGGATCCGCCCTACACACGACATCCCTAGATCGAGCCTAAGAACCCCATTCAGACCAATCAACCTGAGAAGATGCTGTAGCAACAAGAAGATTATGTGGCTTTCTTGGTGCAGCTAATCCAGATCATTGGAGCGTCTTAAACCCCAACGGGTTGGATTATAGCGAAATTATCCGAACAGTGGCATCCGAGCGTAGCAGGCGCCCATTCCAGACGAGGGCATCAAATTGTTCCACTCATTCCAGGATCAGGTATATGAATCACTTGTGGATCCTGATCTTCGTCGCGTGTGTCGGATCCTACTTGTGATTCCTTGTACCTCCCTCCTCGTCCCACCTCCAGACAATCTATCAAGCCAACACCCAAGTTCTTCAAGCCTGGATTCACAGATACTATACAACATGTCGCCATCAACACCTAAATATTCCTGGACCGTGCTCGGGGCCCTGGCACTTCTGTCCGTCTCTACTGTTTACGCGCAACCAATCCGGGAATCAACGACGCAAGATCAAGCCCAGCCTATGCCTGCTGTGCTTCCACGCGATCCGGTCCGTCATGTCCTTGATGAACATTGTTCAAAGCCCATGCTAACTCTAAGCTACAGAGACTTATCCCCGATACCGAACATTACCTATCCGAAGTTTTTGACCTACTCGGTGTCTCTGTGCCAACCACCACAACTTCAATTCCGACAGAAACACCTACCGAGACAACTGTAGAAACACCTTCCTCCACTGGCGTCCACGGCCCCTTTGTCAAAGCTGAGCACGGAGTACCGACAAACCTCGACGCGACACCGGTCATCAGTAGCGACGGCGTTATGTACTCGTCTACTGTCAAACACGAATCCGGTGAGCCAGTCGCAAACATTGACATTGGACCTGGCTGGCACGGGGGAAAGAAGTTGTCCGCTTCCGACCTGCCGTTTATCTTTGCTGCTGTAGAGACGGAGCTTGCGTCTCAATGGCGGAATGTGATTGATAGCGCTGATGAGCTTGGACTGCACGAAACGTTTCCGCTTTGAGTTGGGGGAAGGAAACAAGGAAAGATGACCTGATGTGATTTTTTATGAGATGTACTTTTATAGCCTAGCCGTATTATGGAAAGAACTGATTGCCTGAAAATGTGTTTGCAAGGAAAAGTAGAAGTATATATCTGATGTGACTGGTGATTGGTTCCATTGACTTGGTATTAGAATTGCTTGAATGTGCTGCTGGTGCCGAAGACATCAAGGGTTCTGTAAGGTATACATCCATGCAGCATCACCCTGGGGAAAGGATGCACCGTGTCAAAGTCCCGTGGAGGAACTAATGAATGCTGCTAGTGGCTATTCGTCACCCCTAGTCATTTCGCCTTGTGCAATTCCTCTTTCTACGTAACATGTGGCCGCCCACTACGAGGCACGACAGGCCTTTAGAGTTCTACATGGGATAGGAATCATCAACAATATTTCTTTCTATAGGCTTCCACCAAATGCACACTGTATTCCCTAGAGCCGTAAATCTAGATGGCATCTCCACCACGGTGATACTTGATCGCGGACCCGTCCTTCGGTCTACGCCATCTTAACTCCGATGGACAGGATTTCGTCATTCTTGTGCCCGCCGTTGTTAGTCGCGCGGACATCGAACACCATAACTCCGTAGACCAAGCTTGGCACGGATGTATCGAATTCCCGAGAGATGAGATGCATGCACGGTACTGCTGGCGGAAATTCTGCAAAGGCCGGGGTGAAGATGCTTATTTCCTGGTTGGTGGGGCCGTGGCCCCATAAATTGCAGTAGCGAATGCGGCACTGAGGGAACGAGCCCAAGTATAAAAAGGCCCGCCCGCCACAAAAGTCTATCCTTCCATGACTTAACTGGACAACTGAAGGCCTTCCGCTTCATTCTGATTATCCTATTGTCCTTTTAGCCATACGTTCAGCTTTAACATCTCAACTGCGACCCACAGGATGCCTACTCTCGTCGGAAAAGAGGTCGGCCCTACCGGCTATGGCACTATGCGTACGAGTTTTCTTCTAGCTTCCAATGGCTCGTTAAAGACACGAAAGATACTGACTTCGGTCCAGGAATGACCTGGCAGGCCCAGCTGCCAAGCCAGGAAGTCTGCTTTGAGACTCTCAACAAGTCCCTGGAGCTCGGAGCCAACTTCTGGAACGGTGGTGAGCTGTATGGCACACCAGAGTACAACTCCTTGCACCTGCTGAACAAGTATTTCACCCAATACCCCGAGAATGCAGACAAGGTCGTTCTCAGCATCAAGGGTGGCTTGAAGCCCGGCCAGTTGACTCCGGATGGCTCGGAAGCGAATATCCGTCGCAGCGTTGACGAGAGTCTGCGCTTGTTGGATGGGAAGAAGAAGCTTGACATTTTCGAGCTTGCCCGACAGGATTCTGCTTTCCCCGTTGAGCACACTATGGAGGTGCTTGCGCAGTACGTGAAGGAGGGCAAGATTGGTGGCATTGGTTTGAGTGAAGTGGATGCGGCGACCATCCGGAGAGCGTACGTCGCAGTGAAACGATATATTGATTGAAATTTGTATACTAACTACGCGTCTAGACACAAGGTTCATCCCATTGCCGCCGTCGAGGTAGAGCTGTCGCTCTGGTCCACCGAAATCCTGGAGAATGAAATTGCAAAGACCTGTGCTGAGCTTAATATTCCCGTCGTTGCTTACTCGCCTCTTGGCCGCGGTGTCTTGACGGGTGCGGTGACCTCACTGGAGGATATTCCCGAGGGTGACATCCGTCGACACATGTCGCGCTTCCAAGAGGAGAACTTTCAGCAAAACCTGAAGCTCATCAACGAGGTCAACAGCCTGGCGTCCCGCAAGAACGTTGCTCCTTCACAGATTGCCCTGGCCTGGATTCGCACCCTCAGCAACAAGCCCGGCATGCCCACTATTATCCCGATTCCCGGCGGTACGACTGTGGACAAAGTGGTTCAGAACATGACCGGAGTCGACAAGCTCACGGACGAGGAGATGGCTGAAATTGATGCCATCTTGAAGCAGCACACGGTCGCTGGACCGCGGTATTAAGAGGGCAGGACCTATTTCGATAGATACTTTGGAGTTTGTTAGCGAGACAACTCTAGCGATGAAAATAATAGCAATTGATGGCATGATATGAAAGGGTATTGCATATATCAGATCAAGTGTAGAAGAGTCAACATGCAATCTCACAATGCAGAACCCGAGAGAAATGCACGGAGATTGTCTGAATTGCAGAATTCTTCTTTGCGTTCATCATGCAAGGAGGGTAGGTCGTGGGATAAAGAGGAGATCGGGGCAGGAAAATAGCTTACCATAGTAATATGATGACAAGTTAGCATGCTATAAGTTACACAAGATGAGCGAGTTAGTCAAATCCCCTCCAATTTTGGAGGCATTGAGGGTTTGTGGGGGAGTTGTAAAAAAGAAAGAGGGAAAAGCAAAAGGAAAGCCAACACAAGCTCAGGGCACCTGTCACGTGATGCTTCGCGCCGACCCTCGCCGTGCGCCAGCAACCTGCGCGAAACGTCTCCTTTCAATTGTTATAGCGATTGCCAAACTCGTCCCAAGTTGGGTCACTTGGCTATATTTTGACACTTCCTGTCACCATGGCATCCCGTGAAGCTTCCCCCCTGTCCTCCATCGGCACCGCCGACGACTCAGATCGCGACTCCGTTAAGCACGAGAGCCGCGCTCAATCGCCGTCCAATTCCAATATGCCACCATCAAAGCGCCGTCGTACAGGGGTAGCTTCTTGGGACCGCCACACTCCCATGTCCTCTCTTCAAGATGAAGTCCCGCCTCCACCTTCGCCAACAGCTTCAATCTCCTCCGATACCTCCGGCGAAATCCCCAACTCCCCTCTCCTCTTCGGTGCTGCGCTGGGCGGCAACACCCAAGAGGATGATTATAGCGGCCAGAGCGGTGATCAAGTAACCGTGTGTTTGTGGGATGGATGCACGGCAGGTGACCTCGGCAATATGGATGGCTTGGTGCAACATATCCACAACGAGCATATCGGGACCCGGCAGAAGCGGTACTCGTGCGAGTGGATAGATTGCTCCCGTAAAGGTCAAACACATGCCAGCGCATACGCCTTACGTGCGCATATGAGGAGCCATACTCGAGAGAAACCCTTTTACTGCACCCTCCCCGGTACGTCACCAGGAACCTATCTTCCTCGCGCCTCTCTCTTGGACTCCTTGCCACCGACCTCGTTTTGTTTCGTCTTGTATTGCCTTGCTAACGTGCCTTCAACAGAGTGTGATCGTAATTTCACCCGCTCGGACGCCCTCACAAAGCATATGCGCTCTGTTCACGAACTCGACAATCTGCGGCCTACCGAGGTCAAGGCTGCGGCCGTTGGTAGCGTGACGGGTACACCGGTGTCGAAGCTCCAACGCATCCGCCTCAAGCTCTCACAGCCAGCAAAAGAGCCCGGTAGCGAGGCAGATCACCCCAACGAGCCTATCTTGACCACCATCTCCGCACACGATGACTCAGAAGACACGAGCATGCCGGAATTCGGTCCAGAGCTCGGCTTCGACGACCGCGAACTCGCCATGGCCCCGCGCGACCTGTACCGCCTCCTTCGACGTCAGATATTCTGGGCAGAGAAAGAGACCGCACAGCTCAAATCCGAATGGGATGAGCTTCGACCAAAGCGCGAGCAATCCTGGCTGGAGAAGGAAGCCATCTTCGACGATGTGATCGATGCCGAGCTACGGCTCTTCAGCGCCATCGTTGGTGATATCGACGCTCCTCCAGCGGTACCTGGCAACCTGGCTACTAGTTTGGAAAAGCTGCAGCACCAGCAATTGCACTTCAAGCAACAGCAGGAGCAATTACAGGCCAAGTCCGCCGAGGTTGCTGAGGGTGAGGGTGAGGGTGAGGTCGATGCCGCCGCTTAACTTCGCTGGCTCTGACTTATTCCATCTGTGACATTTATATTCCTTTTTGTCTTTTTTTTGGCGTGTTTGGCGTTGTGATAACCTTGGATATCTGTTTCTGTTTGAAAAGGGAGTGCGAAGGGGAAGCGGGACGAACACCTGTACGACTATATCATCTATTTTCTCTCCATATACTTTCGGGGAATAACCCTTATTTTTGAAGCATTGAATCGCGGACTCTTCATAGTTCAGCTTTTACCTCTTTCGAATTCAAGGCCAACGTCAATATGGTCAAGTCTATTCGTCCCTTCCAAGTGAAATGTATTCTTAGTCTAAGTCAGCCGGGAGGATGGCCGGTGCTCAAAATCGCCAATACCTTCCAGGACTATATCCACATGATCGTCTAGGCGCATGGGACGCCCTGGTTTCCGGTGTACAAGGCGTTCTACATCCTGTGTGGTTTCTGTGACATGGCATGGATCTTACCTGGTCTGCCGCAAGGACCGGCCAACGCCGAGTTCTCAAGCGGCTATGCCTTGGCCTGCCCCCAGAGGCTATCGAGGCAGCGAGACAGCGCTGACTACCCCACGGTAGACCAGTCCCAACGACATAGTCTATGTCGGCACCATCGATCGCTTCTACAGATGCCCCTCGTGAGAGAATGATAAAAAGCAGATTCCGAGTGGCCGATTAAAGCCGCACCAGTTACGACCTTCGGGGAAACTAGAAAGAGTTGATAGTTCAAGCCGAGACCCATCAGCAAGGCTCTAGCCAGTCTCAATTCGATTCAATCTAACGGGGAAGTGAAGAAATGTAAGACAAGACTAGTACTCCCGACTAGTTGAATGATCTTGTGAAGCAACAAATAAACGCCATGATGGCCACTCCATAGGATACATGTGCTCAAGAACGAAAACAAAATTAACAACAAGAACGAGAACGGCCGCGGCCAATATCGCAAAAAAAACGGGACCGGGGCCATGCGTGAAAATGTGAGGAGCTTCGAAGGAAAACGAAATGAGAACAAAAGAGAATCCGAGAGCAAATCCAATTGTACCCCGTTTCGGCAAGATCTCAGTAGAGACCGGCGTCGCGGGTCCAAGGTGATCTACCTGCACGAAGTAGGATAAAACACAACTCCTAGGGAATTCAGTAAAGAGCACCAAACACGCCATGCAAACATCGTCTTGACATTTGAATCATATTCGAGTAAGTCAGATCGGGATTCTCCTATTTCATGCTGTGTGAGCAGTTTTGATTGCGTTGAATCGCAATCCATTCCGACGCCTTCGCAATGCCATGCAACTCATCGCGTCCATATGTACTGTACTTTTTAATCAAAAAGAAAGGCCAATGACATGTCATCTGGTTGATCAACACCGGCCTAGCTGGGAGGAATAGGGAGGTGGAGTGGGAGGGGAGGAAATCCGGTGGCTCAGGTGTGCTAGACGTCGAGGACTGTGGGCCCCGGCCAGCAATGCTCGATACGGCATCAGAGAATCCACGAGAGAACAAGGACCAGCCCGACTCAAGTATCGAGCGGCACAATCCCTCAGGGGTCATGAACCGTTCGGTTTCTTTTCACTGTCGGCCTTGCTGGCTTCCATGACCTTGTCAAACATCTGCTGGAGTTTGGATCCGCTGGCCTCCTTGTTGGGCCAATAGTTGGAGGAAACATAATCCCTGAATTTCATGTCAACAAGTTGCAAAAGAAACACCGAATGGAATCAAATACTTACCACAGACGTCTCTCAAGGGAAGGCATAGACTGTTCACCTTCCAGCGTGTTCCGAATGAATTTCCCAATCTTCACAATCGTGTTGCGTAGCTTGAGAGCCCGCTCATGCTTGTTGGGATAGTTCTTCGCTGTAATCATGGTGACCTGCTTAAGGTTCGGTACGATAGGCCGGAAGAACGCCTTAGCCATGTCCTCCTTGCTTGAGCTGCCATTCTCGTGACTCTTGCGACGACGAGCCTCATCGTGGGCTGCGTCAGAGGTACGGTGGCGAGGACGGTCACCATCCTGTCCTAACCTGGGGCGGTCATGGCTTGGAGTATGGTGACGGTCACCGGAATCACGGCTGCCATGCGTGAAGGAACGAGGTCGTGAGCGGTCAGGCTCACGATGACCCTTGCGAGCAGATGGAGCCGGAGATGCAGAAACGCTGCCACTACCAACGCGCGAGTTGCGCTTATTGTTCCGGTGATGGTTTTCAACGGCTCGTTTCGCGTTAATGTTGCTACCGTTGCTGTGCTTATTCCTCATAACGGAGAGCAAATATTCCGCGCGACGAACAAGATGAACAGCTCCCGGGGACTTTGTAGTCTTTTCTTCCCCTTGAGCACGCTGAGTCTTCCTTTCCACCCGGTGTTCCTCTAGGAAGAACTTATCACCCAGGCCTAGATCAACATCGTCTCGGATCTGTGCCCAAGCGCCAAATCCATGGCGTGCGATGCCGACTAAAAGCATTCCATCCTCGCGAGCGCCCCACGGGCAGCTGTAATCGGCCAATTTGGTGGCTTCGGGAAGACGGAAGGTCTTGAAGTCTGGGAGGGAGGTTGTAATCTTCCGCACGAGACGCATGTCGGGCGGCCGATCGACGATGGTCCAAGCATTGAGGCGCTTAACACCATGATGGTCAAAGAGTACAGCCTTCTGTTCTTTCTTCGTCAAGTTTTTGCCGGACTGCTTGATCGCCTCCATTTGAGCCAGGTTTTCCTGGACAAGTGAGGCAGCCTTGTCCGTGATTTCACGGAGTGCCGCATAGACGGTTTCTCGATCACGGTTTTGCAGCCGAGCATCCTCGACAATGAGCTCTTCACAATCTGCCCAATCACCGTAACGTAGGAAGGCCCGCGAAAGAGAGCGGTATTCCTTCTCTTCCAGTGGACGTTTCGGATCCAGGGAGCTGCTATCTTCCTCATCGTCTTCAATCGCGACCTGTGCCCTCGCCTGGCGCTTGGCCTGGCGCTCTCCACGAGTCTCTTTCGACTCAGTGGGCGCGTGACGCTTTCGTGGCCTGTTCTCCTCAATAACCTCCGCTAAATACTTCTCGTCGGCCTTGCGCTTCTCTTCCGCCTTAATCTCTTCCAGCTGCTCTTGAGGGATAATGTCATCCCATGTGAGATCATCGACCTTGATGTCGACAAAATCAAAAGCTTTCAAAAATTCTTCACCACCGTCTGCCTGGATCGACTCCTCCTGCTCGGTGTGATGCAGTTCTGCATTGGCGAGAACAGAGTCAATATCAAGCTGTTCAAGCTTTTTCTGGTTATCTGTTTGCTCGAACATCTTCTGGCCACGACGTTTAAGGATGCGGGAGATATCTTCGGTGGAGTTGGGTTCGTTGACCACACGAGCCATCTTGTTCTGCATCTCACTGGCTTCCTTGTCAGTCACGCCACGCTGAATTGTGATGAATTCCAACATCAGCTTGTTCCGGGCTCTTTCGATGACTTCTTCCTCAATAGTATCCTTGGATACAAGGCGGTAGACGCTGACAGGTTTGGTTTGTCCAATTCGATGAGCTCGCGCCATGGCTTGCAAATCGGCTTGAGGGTTCCAATCGGAATCAAAGAGAACGACCGTATCAGCAGTCATCAGGTTGATTCCAAGACCACCCGCTCTTGTAGAGAGAAGAAAGGCAAAATCTGTGCTCTCTGGGGCATTGTAGTGTTCAATGGCCAGGCGGCGAGCAGCCGAAGGGATGGTACCATCAAGGCGCTGATATTTGTAGCCACGATATTCCATGTATTCACTAAGAATGTTGAGCATGCCAACCATCTGACAGAAGATCAGAACGCGATGACCGTCGGTCTTCAACTTGCGGAGCAGTTGGTCCAACAACATCATCTTGCCACTGCTAGTAATCATGGCACGCAGAATGTCCTCTCGCCGAGTGCTACCTTCCAAGATTCTCGCCTCTGCGTTTGGGAACATGAATGGGTGATTACTAGCTTTCTTCAACTCCATCATGATATTCAATAACGATTGTTTCATGCCTTTGGCGCCATGATTCAAAGCAGCGTAATTCTTCGTCAGGATGTTCTTGTAGTACTCCAATTGAACATCAGAGAGCTCAACACGAATGATCTTCTCCGTCTTGGGAGGAAGATCGGACTCAACTTTTGATTTGGTGCGACGCAGCATGAACGGTTGAATAGCATCAGTCAATTCGGCCAGCTTCTGTGACGCGTGCTCCGAGTTGAGATCCATGTCAACATCCACGTGGACCATGCCGGGATTGAGGAAGTCCATGAGAGCGGAAAGCTCAGCTAGATTGTTTTGGATCGGAGTACCCGTAATGAGAAGGCGTGCCTGGCACTTCCATTCATCCAGCTTGATGTAAAGCTGCGAATCGCGGTTCTTAAGACGATGGGCCTCATCGACCGCCATGAACTGCCACTTGAATTGGCCAAGGAAGGGGGAGTCGTTCATAGCGTATTCGTAGGTTGTAAGAAGGACGTGGAACTTTGGCCGCTTGGGGTTACCATCAACCATCAACTCGTAATCCCGGAGTACAGAGCGCGCCTTCTCGCTGCCATTGTAGACGACATAATTCAAATCCGGCGTCCAATTATCAAATGTGTCAGCCCATGCCGGCATGGTTGACAGCGGGACAATGACAATGAATGGGCCTTGCTGGCGCCGAACATGCCGCATCCAATTGATGAAAGAGACTGTCTGGACCGTTTTTCCAAGTCCCATCTCATCTGCCAAGACGACGTTGCGATCCTTCACCCAGTTGAATGCCAAAAAATTCAGACCTTTGATCTGGAAATCCTTGAGTTCTCCATTCTGCAGAAAGTCCGGAGAGGATTGGATACGTTCAAATGGCCGGCGCGTCGCCGGGTTCGACTCATTCTTGTCCGAGACGGGCACACGAGCTGAGCGGTCGATGTATCGGTCAATCTCGCTCTGTGCGATATCACTGACCAAGTCCTCGGCCTCCCAGGTACATGAGTCGTAAAACAGCCGTTTCCACTTGACGAGATATTCGGTGGTGCCGTCATCGCCTTCTCGGACACCGATGACTCTCTCGACCTTTTTGTAGTCTTCAATGGCCTCAACGTCTCGTTCCCGGTCAAGGTTCCACTTCTCTCTGTCCTCTGGGGGGGCGTCGGGATCATGGAGCAGTCGGAGCTCCTCGTTGAGTATCTTACGAACATAGTTATCCACGCGCCGTGTGCTGCGATAGTTGGCCAAGGACCCATTTGATTCCCAAGTGGCATGAACATGCGACTTGTCCTGCCACTTAATGTAGAACTCAAAGTCTTGGCGATCGACGTTGGGGTTTTTGGGATCCACGCCTTCCTTTAAGCGATGATTCAGAACGACATCAACCGCAGGGCGGGTATCCTCCACGTAATTTTGTGCCCAGTAATTGTCCATGACCTCATCTGGATCTTCCTCAAAGATCTCGTCATCTTCATCTTCGTTGTAATTGGACACCTTCGCGGCGTTTCGCGTGGAGAAGCGGACCTCAGCAAAGGATGGTTCTGTACTGGCGGCTTGTTTTAGACGACGTCGCCGAGCCTTGTTTGCGCGGGCACCCTTACCACCATACTCGTCACTATCAGTCTCTGAAAAGGACGAGTTTGTGGCCGACCGTGAGGTCTTGGAGGGTTGTTGAGAGGGTTCTTTGCGCCGGCGCTTGGAGCGTGGCGCGACTACATCGGAATCGGAATCAGATGAGTCGACGAGATGACGTGTCTGGCGCGCGCGACCACTGCGGCGGAGGCCGTACAGGTCGGGGTTTTGTCGCATGAACTCGACTTCGTCTGGCGGCGACGATTTTCGCTTCACGCCGCGATCCGGTTCTGGCGATGAAGAGTTTTCACGGCTAGACTGAGCGAACTCATCGCCACTGTTTTCCATCACAACCTCTTCATCTTCTCCATCTGAAGGCGGAGACTCGGCCTCATATGAGTCGTCTGCCGCATCGGATTCGGAGGAGGACTCAGAGACGGGGTGCGATTCGACGGGCACGGATGGATTGGGCTCGCTCTTGGTAGGGATGTCGAACTCTGCGGGCGCGTCTTCATCGACCGAGGAATGCGAATAACCATTTTGTACAGTTGAGGATATATGAGGTTCTTGACCCGATGGGATCACCATGCTGGAGGCTATGACGAGAGGGGCAGTCAGCATTGAAGCATGATTCCGGTCAGGAAGCACGCCAAAGACACGGGAGACGGTAAAATAATAATACGCGACTCAGATCGCAGGGCAATTGAGCTTGATATCGGCACAGCCATGCAGCATATCAAGATTGATGAGGATCGATGTTTTTTGATAACGGGGTGGGATGGGCGTGAGCAGACTGGGGGAGGCAGCCACGAGGAGATTGGCACTGACAACCCACTCTCAGAGAGCGATTCCATCCGAGATGCGTCAAACGAGTCAAGCAACGCCTCGATCTCGACACACAATATGAAAATCGGGAATTCTGACAGTGGGTCGAGCAACGCGGAGAAGTACGCGGGCAGCCCGGTCAAGCAATACGTCCGCGCTTTCAGGGAAAGAAGAATTAAATCACTTACACTCCATAGCGTGGTGACCCCGCAACAGGGGGGACTGGCGTATCAACGTGAGAAAGGAATGGTGGGTGGAGAGGTGTGATGACGGCGTCCGGGTGTGATAAGTAGAGACGAGTGAGGGAGAAGAGTTGGGGGAGGTTTGATTCGGTTTGGTTTGGTTTGCAGAACGATCGGCTCGGCGGCCTCGGCCCTCAGGCAGCAAGCATCGTCTTCCTTTGGGACTAGTGTCTTCGCTTCTTGGACCAGCTGGCAGTCCCGTGATCTTCCCGTGTCACGCTGCCGGATTAACTCGAGCTCGTCGGGTTGGACCTTTTTTCCGCTCCGCGCTGCCCCACCAATCAGCGTCACTCGAAAGAAATGCGCCCATTCAGGGCGGTCACTCCGTGCTAGCCTCAGGCAGTCCCGCCCACAATAAGAAAGAAAGCGATCATTTCTGCCCCTCCCTCATCGTCGCGATTGTCCTGCCTTTCACCCGTCAATTCGAGTCTGCGCAGAAACTTGGTGCTTATTTGCGCCTGATTCCTTTGCCTGCGCCGGCATACTGCACCGCCCTGATTTGACAGCTCTCGCACGCGACAATCTTTCGCTGTCAAACTTTTTGATACCCGCCTCTGCTACTTGATCGTGGTTCTTCGAGACCCAACGCCGCCACCATGTCTGACAAGCTCACCCGGTATGTTTCGATACTTTATTGAAAGTAAGCTTGCATATTTCTAACGTTTATCTTCCCTCTAGTATTGCTATCGTCAACAGTGACAAGGTTCGTCCTCAACTACCCCGCTAACCTGCATTTCTCGCGCGTCGAATGCCTCGTTCATAGCCGGCTTACCTGGAATTTCCTCGATATACAGTGCAAACCGAAGGTATGGATCTGAATCAGTGGTCGACATCGATTTCACAAGACACTGACTTGGCTTGCTATAGAAATGTCGTCAAGAGTGCAAGAAGTCTTGCCCCGTGGTCCGCACGGGTAAGCTTTGCATTGAAGTCACCTCCGACTCGAAGATCGCCTTCATCTCCGAGAGCCTTTGCATCGGTTGTGGTATCTGCCCCAAGAAGTGTCCTTTCGGTGCTATCAATATTATCAACTTGCCCACCAACCTGGAGAGCCAGGTCACCCACCGTTACTCCGCCAACAGCTTCAAGCTTCACCGTCTGCCTATGCCTCGCCCCGGTCAGGTCCTCGGTCTCGTCGGAACAAACGGTATCGGCAAGAGTACCGCGTTGAAGATTCTGAGTGGCAAGCTGAAGCCTAACTTGGGCCGCTACGACAACCCCCCTGACTGGGAGGAGATCCTGAAGTACTTCCGTGGTTCCGAGCTGCAAAGTGCGTGAAACTCAAGGGAACTTGATTATTGAAGAGCAAAGACTAATGAAATACAATAGACTACTTCACGAAGGTTTTGGAGGACAACCTCAAGGCTGTCGTCAAGCCTCAGTATGTCGATCAGATTCCCCGCGCCGTCAAGGGTCCCGTCCAGGGCGTGAAGGATCTCATCAAGGCTCGTGACCAGCTGAACAACATGAAGGAGATCATGGATGTGCTTGGTATGGAACCTCATCAAATGCCTTCCTTTTGGTGAACCCTTTGACTGATTTGAATTCCAGAGCTGAACCAGGTTGCGGACCGCGACATTGGTCACCTGTCTGGTGGTGAGCTGCAGCGTTTCGCCATCGGTCTCGTCTGTGTCCAGAAGGCCGATGTGTAAGTTTCCGAGAACTCGAACAACAGATTGGATCATTCCTCTTACCGAATTGATAGATACATGTTTGACGAGCCCTCCTCTTATCTCGATGTGAAGCAGCGTCTGGCCGCTGCCCGCACTATTCGTGGCCTTCTCCGTCCCGATGACTACGTCATTGTTGTCGAGCACGATCTTTCGGTTCTTGATTATCTTTCCGATTTCATTTGCGTTCTCTACGGTCGCCCTGCTGTCTATGGTGTTGTTACTCTGCCTTCTTCCGTTCGTGAGGGTATCAACATCTTCCTTGATGGTAACATCCCCACTGAGAACCTACGTTTCCGTGAGGAGTCCTTGACTTTCCGCCTGGCTGAGGCTGGCGACGACTTCATTGCGGACAAGGCCCACGCATACGGTTATCCTGCCATGGAGAAGACTCTTGGCAATTTCCACCTCAAGATCGATGCTGGTCAGTTCACCGACTCCGAGATCATCGTGATGATGGGTGAAAACGGAACCGGAAAGACCACCTTCTGTAAGATGCTGGCTGGTGCCGAGAAGCCCGACGGCAACCGCTCTGTTCCCAAGATGAACATCAGCATGAAGCCCCAGAAGATCACTCCCAAGTTCCAGGGTACCGTCCGCCAGCTCTTCTTTAAGCGTATCAAGGCTGCCTTCCTTTCCCCGCAATTCCAGACCGATGTCTACAAGCCGCTCAAGATCGACGACTTCATTGACCAGGAGGTTCAGAACCTGTCTGGTGGTGAGTTGCAGCGTGTTGCCATCGTTCTTGCCCTTGGTATCCCCGCCGATATCTACTTGATTGACGAGCCCAGTGCCTACCTGGACTCCGAACAGCGTATCGTCGCTGCCCGTGTTATCAAGCGTTTCATTATGCACACTAAGAAGACTGCCTTCATCGTCGAGCACGATTTCATCATGGCCACCTACCTGGCTGACCGCGTTATCGTCTTCGACGGACAGCCTTCCGTCGACGCTCACGCCAATACTCCCGAGTCTCTGGTTACCGGTTGCAACAAGTTCCTGAAGAACCTGGATGTCACTTTCCGTCGTGACCCCAACAGTTACCGCCCTCGCATCAACAAGTACAACAGTCAGATGGATCAGGAGCAGAAGTTGGCCGGCAACTTCTACTTCCTTGAGGAAGAGAACTGAAAAGGGCATTCCTCACAAGCACCAACACCGCCGTCGCAATCATGGTGGCCGCGATTCTGAGCAGCGGCGCAAATGGCGACGCGGCAATGGCAGAGTCAGTTGGCGAATGGCGTTTCCCGGTCTTTGCCGGGCCTTAGCGGTTCAGGGTAGAGAGCTCCGTCGCTCCGTCAGGGTTTCTCCTGGGAAAGACGAGGACTTTCTGGATGATGGCGAAGAAGATGACGATGGATGATGGATGATCGGGTGTGAACGAGAACATCAGTTAGGAGACAATGGCATGCTCCGTGAGTCTTTTTCTCACTGTACTTCTCCGCATCCCGAGACCATCAATCATCTCAGATCGTCCGTCATAATATCGCTGCCCTCACCCTCGTGGTTCTGGGATTTCGTTCGCACGTCCGAAATTTCTAGCGCTTAGACCGGAACACCTGCCATCTGAACTCACCCAACACTTTTTTTCTTTACGATAACATGGTCGGGGGATTTTTTGATTGCTATAGTTGTTTCACCGGAGTTAATTCTTTTGTATTCTGGGCTGAGGGTTCGGTTACCAAAAAGCTTTCTATGACTTGACGATTGATAGAGGTGGATATCTTTCAGGGTGTGGCTGAAGGCCAAGGGAGATGGGCAAATGGTCATATGTTGAACAGCTGGGTTTTCATGCATCTGGACGATCCATCATGTCCACGGGTTCAGGCCTGCTAGTTTTGCACCTTCAATTCTTTCAAATAATTGCAATTCCAAATCCATGTAGGCTATGTAACTCCAGGTCTATCTGTGCTCAGTGGCTTGAAGAAGGTCAGCACTTGGTAAAACTATTTTGCTCCCAAAATGTCATGGAATTTCCGGGAATTAGCTCACAATTCTGTAGCTCTATAGTGCCAGGCCAAAAGTTTGTATACCCTTTCCCTCGCTCTACCGCCTAGTCTTCCGCTCTCATTCTGGACCAGTCCAAACTACTGGTGTCTATAGTTGGCCATTAAGGGAAACTTTGGATTATTTCAAGATGTATCTCGTTCGGCTATTGACATTTAATCCATCTAGTAGCTTGTAAACATAAATCTCGAGGCCTTACAGTAGAAAGTAGAGGTCGTTTAACTGGCAGAAACTTATATCATCACTAGGGGAACGAAGACTAATAAAATACTAACTAACTAACTAACTAGTCAGTTTACTGACTGGGCTGACACAGCCCTACCTGGAAGACACAGATTGGGAAAAACGACCCTATCCACGGATCCGGTCTTGAAAGGTTCTAGCCAGTCTGTCGGGGAGAGTCTCACTGTCCTACAGGATGATCTCGATGCAGATATTCCAATAGCGCGACCAACATATATGTCTCTCCTCGCATTGTGCCTTCCCATCACGTGATGGCATGCAGCCGTATCAGGTCCATGGACGATCCAAAGCAACAAAGGGGCGCATCTCTATAAGGAGTTGAGCCTCCTCGATTCAGACTGTCAATCATATTTGAACAAAATACTTCATCGCCATTATGAGTACATTGACCAAGAATCAAGCTACGGAACTGTAGGTCCCTCACACCTTTCCGCCGATTCACCACTAATCTAGGGGTTATAGACATAAGTCTATGATAGGCTATCTGTCATTGCTCAATGCATCGAAATGCGTTGCCGTCTTACAAGAAGAACTCAATTTAAAAGATGCTTTCCCGAAAGACAAAGTCAAAACGTACGCGCGGATATTGGAGCGAAAATGGACGAAAGTCTCCATGCTTCAAAAACAGGTGAACATACCATGTCGGCTAGCATATGATAGGTATACCGATCTAATGTCACCAGATTATAAGGCTGGAGTTAGAAAGAGATCGTCTACGGTCGCAGCTAGAACCCGCTTCAAAAGCCATGACACGCCCAAATCGAGATGCGGATAAATGGCTTCCCAGTGACCCAACCTATACATTGGAGTCCCATAGAGGGGCCATCACATGCATTGCTTTCCATCCGGTATACTCTTTCTTAGCATCTGGATCGGAGGACCACACCATCAAAATCTGGGAGTGTGAGGTTGGCGAACTCGAGAGAACAATTAAGGGACATTCCCAAAGCGTGACAGACCTTGACTTCGGTGGCCAGAAGGGCAACGTACTCCTCGCATCAAGCTCGGATGATCTCACGATCAAAATCTGGGATCCAAACAACAACTATGCTCACGTTCGTACCCTTTCTGGTCATGACCGTTGCGTCACAGCTGTACGGTTTCTGCGATCAGGTGAAAATCGTCTCGTTTCAGCTAGTCGAGACGCATCGATTCGCATATGGGATGTAGCCACGGGTTACTGCATCAGGACGATATACTCGCATGGCGATTGGATATGTAGCCTTTCTCCCTCGATTGATGGAAGGTGGCTAGTCACAGGTGGCCGCGAACAAGTCGCAACAATCTGGGATGTTGCGTCCGGTGAAGCTAAATCATTTCTACGCGGTCATGATAATCACATCGAATGTTGTGTTTTTGCCCCTCCTGCGAGCTATCGATACTTGGCTGCACTAGGTGGATTTAAAGTTGTTCCGTCCGTTGAAAGCCATGCAGAATTTGTGGTCACTGCTGGAAGAGACGGTACTCTCAAACTGTGGGATGTGAGAGGGAGGTTGATTAAAACCTTGATTGGTCATGACAGCTGGGTTCGGGATTTGACGTTTCACCCTGGAGGACGGTATTTGCTTAGTGTGGGCGATGATTGTACTGTCCGCTGCTGGGATCTATTACAAAATGGGAGGTTGGTCAAGACTATAGACAAGGCGCACGGGCGATTTGTCAGTTGTATTCGATGGGCCCCAGAATCGACCAATCCGGAGGCCAATGAGGGAAGCTGTGCTTCAATAGGGTTGCGATGTGTGGTTGGCACTGGAAGTACGGATTTCGTTATACGACTATTCAAATAGTTGGCAAAAAAGGACAAAGCCCGCCCTTTGATTGACTAAATACAGTCTCGAAATAGGTGACAGAAGAATAGAAATCTGAATGATGGTACAAGGCATCAAAGATCAAAGATCAACAACATCCCATCTTTCCTGCTGCCTGCGACATACTAACTCCAATGATATGGAGAATGAAATCATTTAGCAGCTAGCAACGCCGGGAACGTTCTTGCAGCCGCCGTATGTCTTACCACCGGTGACCTTGACGTTACTCCAGGTCCAGTTGGAGCAAGCGCCGGTGCCACATACAATAGCAATGTTGTTACCGCTAGAAGCGACGGCGCCAGTGCCGGAAATGCCGGAAATGGTGAGGCCAGTGATAGGAACACGGCTAGTAGGGTCACCCTTCAGGTCACCGCCGTTGTAGTTCTGCTCAATCAGGATACCGTACCTATCACATCGTTAGTAAGAAGATTTGGCAACAATAGGCGGGGAATGTTGTGTAGCTTACTTGGCAATGGAGGAAAGGGTAATACCAGAGTAGGTAACGCCCTTAATGGTGCCGGTAGTGCCCGCGGTACCCTTGACACGGATACCTGAATATCTCGCGTTAGCCCTGACATTGCGGGGACGGATGGAAGGTTGCTTACCGTTGTCAGACTTGGTGACTGTAGAGTCCTTGAAGGTAACATTATCCACAGTGTTATCGTTGCGACCACCCACGCTGCCAATGGACAAACCGTGACCACCAGAGCAGAAACCGCCGCTGAAGGTGATGCCCTGGCGAGATAGTTAGCAAGCTTACCCCCAAAATACCCCTTCACCTTCAGGGCTGCCTTACAGTTCCAGAGTTGATGGCAACACAATCGTCCTGGTTGTACACAGTAGCACCTTGGATAACAACGTTGCTGCTAGAGCCGATATCGAAGCCATCGGTGTTGTGACCGCCAGCGCTGTCACCGGCCTTGTTGTCAATGGTCATGTCAGTGATGGTCAATCCATTGCAGCCGTTGATGCTAACGGCCTGTACGGGGGTGTTCTGGATGTAGAGGTTGTTGATACTGGACGTGCCAGTCAAGCTGTGAGCGGCGAAGAACTTGGGCTTGATCTTGCCTTGGTCACCTCTGCCGTCCCACCAGCGGGCACCGTCGCCATTGAGCTTGGCACCGCTGGCACCGGTGACGGTGATATCCTTGCCCTGAATCTGCAGCAGAGGGCCCTCCCACTCCTTGTAGCCCCAAGTAGTGGTGCCTTCGAAGACGACCTAAAAATTGAAACCAAATGAGTCCGAGTGAAATAAAGGGAAAAGCTATAACAGCACGGGGATGTCTTACGTGAGTTCCTTGGTTCAAGTTGCTGAGATCCAATGTGACTCCCGAGGGAACGGCCACATTGGAGAGGACAATAGTAGCGCAGGACTTCTGCGAAGCGCTGGCAGAAGCAGCACCATTTGAGCCTGAAAAGGTACAGCTGGCACGCTTCTCAAGGCTGGGAGTAGCCGTGATGGCAGGCTCGGCAACGGGAGTGGCCACGGCGCAAGCTGCCAGAGCTGCGATGGCGAGATGGTTGAAGATTTGAGGCATTGTGATGATGTTCAAGATGATTTCAAGGATCTTTTCCGAATGATACAAGGCTTGCTTCGGTGCTTGGAAACTTGTCCATCGAGGAAACGACTCCCTTTTATACCAGCTTCATAGCTCGAAACACGGCTAGTGATAGCCCGGACGGTAATCCTGCACAGGATCAGAAAGGGTCCAACTCAATCCTGCAAGTTCGCATGCCTGCCAATCGGTTGTTCCCCCCTCGACATGTTCATCTTGGCGAACGGGGTCATGCTCTGGGCTGTGTCGAGGATTAATCGTTCATTCGGGCGCACGACGGAGAAATAAACGACAAGGAAAAAAAGGGTCTCATGACTGCAGGGCTAGACCAGGATATCCAGCTCGTCGGTAAAGTGTTTCGCCGATTAGCGCGGGCGCGAGGCCTACGCAGGGATCTAAATTTTGGGTGTGTTTAGGCACTGATTAAGAGGGATACATGCAGAGGACCTGAGTATCCACCTTAGGCTGAATTCAATACTTTATTTAAGGTTTCTTTAGTATCCGATGATTTTCCATGAAACAGATCTAGCCTCGAGGGGAAAGAACTCAAATTTTGGATTCGATGGGTGAATATAGTATAGTCGAGGCTGGGGAATCTTCAACATTTACTGCGTATCCGTATACGTTTCACCATTAAGGGGACCCAGGGTAGAGCTAAGACTAAGGTTGCCCGGAGGGCTCCATAATGAAGCAGCCCGGGCTTGTCTCGGAGTTATTGTGCACAGGAGAGTGATGGGAAGGACACGATCCACTCGGTTGGTTTTCACACAACGCCCGAGGTTTTCCCCTGCGGAATATATTCTTCCGTCTGGAGGTATGCAGACAGCTTCGGATTGGGCCAGACAGCAGCCACTTCCAATATACGAGCCTTTGTTCAAAGGGGTGCTATGGAATAGGAAAAAGCCAATGGGCTCGAACCATACAGGGCAAAAGGTAGTTTTACGATTGAATAAAGACCGAACTATGCTGTACTATACATGAGATAGATAGTAGTAGAGCCAGGTTCATCACTGTACGAACGACTCAGTTCAATCCTCCTCAATCTCTCCCTCCTCGCTACCAGAATGAATGGCCTTCTCGTCCTTCTTGCTCTCCGCTGGTTCTGGGATCGCAGAGCGTTCCCGTCCACCACGTCGAGGACCCTTGCTACGGTCCCGCTCACGGCTATCGCGGCGGTATCGCTTCGTTGACCGGCTAGCCACACTCTCGGAGTCGCTCTCCCGACGGCGTCGACGATCCGGAGTGGCAGTGCTACGAGTTTCACCGTAATCAAGTTCGTCGCGGCCACCACGAGGATCTCCACGGGTGCGATAGAGACGCTCGCGCTCGTCTTCCCGCCGGTCGCCGGGACGTCGGTCGTAATCCCGATCTCCCCGGTCACGTTCACGCTCGCGCTCGCGGTAACGATCACGATCGCGATCACGATCTCCTCTGTCACGTTCACGATCATCACGACGATCTCGAGAGGGGGAGAACGCGCTGACCTTGCGGTAGGATCGTTCGCGGTCCGCCTGTGCCTTGCGGCGGTCGGCCTCGTACGCGTCGGGCTCGGGGGTACGGCTGACTCGGCTGCCACCACGTCGTTCACCACGGCTGCTGCGATAATCGCGATCGCCTCGGTCATAGTCACGACGGCGGCTGTGGTCGCGTTCGCGATCCTGATCACGGTCCTTCTCGTCTTCTTCCTTCTCCTTCAGGCGCCGGATGACCTTCTCGAACGCGGATTCACGAAGCTCGTCGGATTCAACAGCCTTGTACTCTTCGTACTTCTCGAGACGCGATTTGACCTCGTCCCAGGTATCGGTTAGACGAACGGGGGGTTCCAGACGCTTAATCCGAGAGCGAAGTGCGTCAACTGCGCGGCGCTGATGGCGATCTGCGGCATGTTTCTCCTCCTCGTCACGGCGAACGGCCTTTTCTTGAATACGTTGGAAAAGAAGACTCATGATATCGGAATCAATCTTAGCAGTCCGACGATCAGAAAGCATAACCTCGGTGAACTCCTCGAGCGTAGTTTTGGCGGTAATCTCGTAGCGTTTGTCCTAAATAGAATCGTTAGTTTCTGCAAGATGACTTCAAAATTCGGTGAACTCACGTCAAGGACGTCCAGAACGTCATTGCGAGGACCGCGAAGGGAACGCTCCTCTTCCTCAACCATGTCCCAGAAGAGGTCCAGAGGGGTTGACCCGGACTGGCCGAGGATTGCCTGGTACCGGGGATCATCTTGGATGGTAGGACGAATATCCGTCCATTTGCTGCCAGCCTTGATTTTTCCCTGGGACTTGAGCTCCTTCAACAGCTCCAAGTAGCCTTCACGACCACGGCGCTCCTTTCTGGCCCTGATTGCCTTTTGCTGCTGGCGAGCGTCATTGAATGCACGCTCCAAAGACTTGATATGATTTTCAAAGGCAGTCAGAATGTCAGACTTGGTCAGCGTCTTGAACTTATCATCAGCTTTGACTTGATCATGGGACTCGATGACCGCTTCAGCCTCCGACCAGCGCGTATACGGCTCAAGCTTGAGAGAATTGAGAATGGTAATGAGCTCGTCCATGGCCGCCTTGCGAGTTGCGGACTCTTGTTCGACGTGCGCTTTCTTGAGTTCAATGACATACTCCTCAAAGAGCTGGCGCCGCTCATTCTCATCGTTGGTAGCGCGGAATGTGGTCTCGCCTTCGATAATGGGCCGGATAGTCTTCCAACGACTGTAGTGCTTGATTTCAGGATGCCGCTTCAGCATAGTATTGAAATCTGCGCGCAGCTTAGCGAACCGTTCCTTCGCCCGATCCTTTTCCTGCATGCGAACCTCGGCAGCGTACTTTTCAAAAGCTGCCTTGCGATCGGTCGGGTTCCTCAGAGAACGATATTGAGGATCTTTAATAGTGGCGCGCATTGTCTGCTCCCAGGACCAATCGGGCTGTACGTTATTTCGCTTGAGCATTTTCATGAAGGCGCTTTCTGCTTCTTCAAGGGAGCCATACTCGGGGTCGGCCTGGGCGGCCAGAACTGATGCAGCCACCATCCCACTGGGATCGTATGATCCATATCCTCCCCGACGGTCTCCATATCCCCGATCATAGTCATCCCGGTCGCGGTCTCGGTCACGGTCACGTTCACGATCGCGGTCTCGGTCTCGGTCTCGCTCGCGCTCGCGGTGGGGGTGTTGCGAGAAAGAGCTGGCGCCGCCTGCTACGAAAGCGGGGGCACTACAACGAAGTCAGCTTTGGAAATTGATTGATACGCAGGCAATCTTCACTTACGCAACAGGTGCCACTGGAGCAGCCGGGGTTGGGGCCGCCGGAGCCTGTGCGAGCGCATTCTTGTAAACCTCAGGGATCTCCCACGTGCTCTGCTTGGTCTCCGTGTTGTACCAGTATTTGCGCCCTCCTTCTGCAGTATATTCCTTCCAAGGTTGATTGGAAAGGGCACGCTAAAGAATGAAGGAGCAATGTCAGTCCAATTCAAAGGTGTGTTGTAGTTGGGAACAAACCTCCACGGGGGTCATCAGCTCTACCGGCTTGGCCCACTGCGTCACCTTCGTTTGCACATTGTAATAGTAGACCCTGCCTTCAGCATTTCGTGCCTCCTGCCATAGAGCTGGCGCACCCGAAGGACCAGTCATTGGATTCATGATGAACGTTGACGGTGAAGAGTCGAAGAAGTGAAAAAGAGAGGCGCGTGGAATTAAGCTTGGATGTTTGTGCTGTTTGCACCTGCCATCTTATCAAGGTGCTGGTCTATCTCCTTAAATGCCCGCAATCACGCCGAAGACGGGAACTTGACAACTGTTGCATGCGACATCCTCTGTCGCAATGCCTGGCCTGGAAATTCCGGGCGAGTTCCTACGGCATGCTGTCCTTGATACAGTGGTGCCTCATGCTCCAGCAATCGATATTGAAGGGGCATTGACCTCGGCCCTGGAGGACGGGGCAGACGATCTTCCCTCAGTGCTTTCCTCTATTCCCCAACGGTCGCTTCTATTCTTTGGTATGCAACAGGCCATTTTGCCCATTTTTCATTTGATTTCTGCTTTATTAATATCATCCTAGACGAATCCCTCCCAGTTCGCGTTGTACTGCGGCTCTCCGACTGCACGGATACCATTCTAAAACATTATTTACCCCGTCTCGAAGTCCGATTAGATGTATTTGCAGTCGACCCTGTCGAGACGGTGGCGGATAATCCGACTCCAGCTAGGGAGATCATCTTCTCTGGGATTGTGGACACAAGAGAGGAGCCATTAGTGATCTTCAACGAATTCGAGGGTGAGGACGGGACTGGGAACCATGTCTACCTCATTTGGAGCATGGAGACATTCCTGAGTGCGTTTCACACCGCGATGATACGAGAGATATCAACCAACTAATATTCTTTAGAGCGCCCTCGAAACCGCATTTCGAACCCGTCGCTCTTATTCATCGCTTCTGCGAGCCTCAACCCTTCTGAATCCAACCGACAGGAAGACCCTGAAGACGATTACCTACCTCCGCTCGTACCTGCGTCGACGAATATGTTCCAGTCCTTGTCTGGAGACAAAGCTCTTGCGCACAAAGAACCCTTTCTCCCTGCATCAAGGCTGTTACGGGTTATACCTACAACGTATCAGGAGGATCCCATATACAATATTCAGCAGCAACATGGTCACCCCTTCCGTGTGGTTCCGGCAGCCAGTGCCAGAATCCGCTATTCGCGATTGAATTCTTATAGTGGTCTCCCTACTACAGTTGCCAGCCTGGATTTCGAAGTGACTCCCTTTTTGACCTGTGCGGTCTGCTTTGATAAAGCGGATGTTAAGTTGTCCGAGGGCACGCTCGAGCCTCTATCGGCCGTACAAGGTCTAGAGCTTCCCATAACCTGTCGGCCTCGGGACGACGTGACACTGATGTACAAACTTACCCCCGAATATGGTCCCGAGACCAATCCGTCATCAACTGCCATGATGAGTATGCTGGACATCTCGCTAAGCGCAGTCATCGTTCTGTCCGAAGAATGCAAGCCTCGTATTACTATGCAATGGCGGACCAATGTCGATTTTTCATTGCCCTTGAACCCTACTTTCGGTGGCCCCAGCCAGGCGCTTCAAAGAAGCAATCGCCCTACCAGCTTGTCCATGCCCCAGGGCCAGTCTCAGATTGGGTCGCTTCCGAACAATCGGCCCTCTCTACGAGAGCGAGCTTATTCGGTCACCGATGTGGGAGTTACCATCTCCTTCTCGGGTCCTTGTCGCGTGCAAGTTGGATCGCCATTCTCTTGGGACGTGTTTATTGTGAATCGTTCCAACATGCCGCGCAAATTCGCTTTAATTGCGATTCCTCGACGCAAACGTGTGGATCCGCGGGGCCATATGGCTCGTCCATCGTCATCATCCATCTCGAGCCGAAAAGAGGCTCATGTGGCAGAGGCCGTGACGGACGACAACATCGTGCACGCGATGCAAAAGAGCGTTACTGGGCAGGAGGCTGAATTGATCAGTTTGAGCACTGACATTCGTGTTGGGTGAGTCTTTATCAATCTGGTATCATTGATCTCCATTGAGGATCCTTTCTAACACTGGATTAGCCCCCTCTTGCCTGGAACTTGCCACTCAACCGAACTCAAGCTCCTACCCCTTGCGACCGGCCCTCTCCATTTGGAAGCGGTACGCCTTGTGGATGTGAATACGAACGAAACGACTGATATTCGAGATCTGCCGGACATTCTGGCCGATGACCAACCTCGAGTCGCTGCATGATTGTACCGAAAAAGCATAGATATATATTGTATGCATGTATAGTGAGCAAGATCTACAGTAATTGAAACAAGGAAGAAGGAATCAAATAATAATAAAAAAAACTGTAAATGATATCCATACGAATTTTAAAAAAAGAACGAACCCTTCCAAAATGCTAGAGATCTGTCCCCATGTTGTTCCAGGCCCCCCCTAACTCCGACTATGGGCGCCTGGACGATCCTTGATAGGGTGGAAAGTAACCGCGCAGGGCTGAGTCTGCGACTGAGTCGCACGTCACTGCCCCCCATTGCCTGCCGCAAGCCCGTGACTTCGGCCCCAGTCCCGTTAGTCATGAACCTCCCGAGCTAGAGCGGAGTCGACTCGCCCACTTCGATCTGGGGTAGACCTCTATCGTCTTCGATATATTCCTGTTCGCGTCGCTCCCATCGATATTCATTCAGGGGTGTTCAGATACTCAGGCCAGCGGGCGGTCCATACGCACACCGGTCCTGGATCTCACCAAAGCTTGCGTCATACATACGCGATACAGCCTAGAACCTCACCGGTGGGATTTCTCGCCTTCAACCCTCATTGATCATAAACCGGTTCTCCCATTCGCCCTCTGCCGCCATGATTACTTCTGCAAAGCGTAAAGTCCTCGATGGATTGAATAGAAGATATATTTACGGTCGCGTGGTATGCTCTCTCTCTCTCTCTCTCTCTCTCTCTCTCTCCCTTTGTTTGCTCGCATGTCCTCTTTGAAGGTTGCCTGCGCTGACCCGCTCCGCCACCGATAGCCACTCTTGCACACGATCATTTTCCTCATCGAAATGGCCGTAGCTATGCGGATCGCGGCCAAATTCAACACCTACTATGCCGAGAAGCCAGGTAAGGTGTCAATCCGCGGGGTTCCGAGGCCAATGTCTGATCGAATGCTAATCAATCCGTGTCGATAGTTCTCACGACGATGGTCACCAACGCTGTAAGCCCGCCCTGCCCCCGAGATCCCCAAGGTTTTCTAGATTTTGTTCCAGTGATTGACGATAAACGGTGGTATAGGTGCTTGGTGGCGTCGCCGATACCGTTGCGCAGTTGATTACCGCCTTCCGGGCTCGAAATGCTCAACGATCTCATGAGAATAACGACTTCATCTCGATAGAAATTCATGATTTGGACAAGGGGAGACCACCCGTGATTGGAGAGATTGGGGCTGCAGCACACTCCCCGGCGCCGTTCGACTTTGAGCGTGTCACGAGGTTCATGGCATATGGTTTCTTCATGGCACCAATCCAATTCCAGTGGTTTGGCTTCTTGTCTCGGGCATTCCCTCTTACCAAAGTGAACCCCAGTGTTCCAGTATTTAAGCGTGTTGCCTTCGATCAGTTGATCTTTGCGCCCTTCGGTACGAGACTTGTCTGCCTACCTCTTTTGCTGGATTCCGTACTGACATCGTTTCTTCCAGGTCTGGCATGCTTCTTTACCTTCATGACCATCGCTGAAGGAGGAGGCAAGAGAGCCTTGACCCAGAAATTCCGGGACGTATACTTGCCGACGCTGAAGGCCAACTTTGTCTTGTGGCCGGCAGTACAAATTCTTAACTTCCGAGTCATTCCCATTCAGTTCCAGATTGTGAGCTCCCAGTCTTCAGTCCAGTCACTCTTGACACTAATTATTCAAACCAGCCTTTTGTTTCGTCTGTTGGTATTGCGTGGACCGCATATCTCTCGCTCACCAACTCCAGCGAGGAGTCTTGAGTACGCGCTCGACACAGCACATCTCACGTTAACGATGAACCCACCTGCCATACTTGTTTTTGCTCGCGGTCTATCTGTTCCGGCGTTTCGGTCTCGGTTGGTCCGCATATTCGGTTATGTGTATAGGGGATATAAAGTTTTGCGGGGAGGATATGGTTGCATTCAAAAAAGGACCTTGAGTTTGTTTTCTTTTTTTCTTTCGCATTAGGGAATGTTCGCTCGGGGTAAACGTTTTCATTCCGTTCATTGTCGACGGAGCGTATTTGGGTGGTACCTCCTAGTGTTTTAGGAATGTTTGATGCGTGTTTACTCTTTGGATTTGCAACGAAGCTCTGTTTTTCCACCAGCGGAACGAAGTGAACCACCACACCCGGTCATCAGTGTAGCGGCTATGGACAATTCCAGCGTAGCCAATGAGAATCCGGGTAGAGTACCAGCGACCAGCGAGATCACCAGAATCCCCCGACTCCGAGGTTATCGAGGACCCCAGGACGCCCGGCCTGTTCCGTATGAACGGGAAGCTCTGACATCAGTCCCGCATCAGCCCGAGTTTATGTCTGCGGAGGAAGTCGGGTTACCTAAGAGATAAGTAGAGCAAGCTATGCAGATACCTAGAAGCTGTAGGGGAAAGTCATAGTCCGTACAAGTCACTTGAAGCATTTGGATACATCACCGGTACGTACCCCGTTTTTGAACCCAGCTCGATGCGGCAATCACCCTCTTCACCGGCGAGCCCCACCCCCTCCACGAGCCCCTCCATCCTTCTTGTCGCGACTCACCGTGGCCTGATTAAGACTCCTCGATCTCCTTGGTCGTATTTCCCCCCTTCCCTCTAGCTTCCTCTCTGCTTTGTTTCAATCACCTTTAATTGTCGAGGTACTGCTGCTTGAATTATCCTCGTGAGCTTAAAAGGCGCCCCGCTGACATCACTGACTTAGAATCCTGCCGACAATGTCTCTCTCCAACAAGCTCAACATCACCGATGTCGACCTCAAGGACAAGCGTGTCCTGATTCGGGTATGTGGAAAGATCTGACCTCATTCACCATGCATCTCAATGGCTCATTATTACCCCGCCATAGGTCGACTTCAACGTCCCCCTCGATGCGGACAAGAACATCACCAACAACCAGCGCATTGTCGGTGCCCTGCCCACTATTAAGTATGCCATCGACAACGGCGCTAAGGCCGTCATCTTGATGTCCCACCTGGGCCGCCCCGATGGCAAGGTCAACTCCAAGTATAGCCTGAAGCCCGTCGTTGCTGAGCTCTCCAAGCTCCTCGGCAAGGACGTTATCTTCACCGAGGACTGCGTTGGTCCCCAGGTTGAGGAGACCGTCAACAAGGCTGCCGGTGGCCAGGTTATCCTCCTGGAGAACCTGCGCTTCCACGCTGAGGAGGAGGGTTCCTCCAAGGATGCCGAGGGCAACAAGGTCAAGGCCGACAAGGAGAAGGTTGCTGAATTCCGCAAGGGCCTGACTGCTCTTGGTGACATCTACATCAGTATGTGACGAACGCTCCCTGAGCTGAACTTTCAAGTTTCTTTGTTATACTTACGACCATCTCCTCCAGACGATGCCTTCGGCACTGCCCACCGTGGCCACAGCTCCATGGTCGGCGTTGACCTCCCCCAGAAGGCCGCCGGTTTCCTCGTCAAGAAGGAGTTGGAGTACTTCGCCAAGGCTCTCGAGAACCCCCAGCGCCCCTTCCTTGCCATTCTCGGCGGTGCCAAGGTCTCCGATAAGATCCAGCTGATCGACAACCTGCTCCCCAAGGTCAACAGCCTGATCATCACCGGTGGCATGGCCTTCACCTTCAAGAAGACCCTCGAGAACGTCAAGATCGGCAACTCCCTCTTCGACGAGGCTGGTAGCAAGATCGTCGCTGAGATCGTCGAAAAGGCCAAGAAGAACAACGTTGAAATCGTCTTGCCCGTCGACTATGTGACCGCCGACAAGTTCTCTGCCGAGGCCACCGTTGGCGCTGCCACCGATTCCGAGGGCATTCCCGATGGCTACATGGGTCTGGATGTCGGCCCTGAGTCCGTCAAGAAGTACGAGGAGGTCATTGGTAAGGCCAAGACTATCCTCTGGAACGGTCCCCCCGGTGTCTTCGAGCTGAAGCCCTTTGCCAACGGTACCGAGAAGACTCTCAATGCCGCTGTCAAGGCCGCCCAGTCTGGCTCCATTGTCATCATTGGCGGTGGTGACACTGCCACCGTCGCTGCCAAGTACGGCGTCGAGGACAAGCTCTCTCACGTCTCCACTGGTGGCGGTGCTTCCCTCGAGCTGCTCGAGGGCAAGGAGCTGCCCGGTGTTGCCGCTCTGTCCAGTAAGTAAATTGGCATGTTAGTGGAGGAGAAAAGAAAAGCATCTCCCCTTTGATGTCAAATGGGACATTTTCATGAAACTGTAATGTACACAGCCAAGATTTTCCTTTTCGATTTAAATCACAAAACTTTTATGTTCAATTTTGTCTTTCTTTCCATGTATGCTTGGTAGCTAAGTCCTGTTTTCGGTCAGATACAAGACCCAAGTTGTGACGGCGATGTGTGAGCACCTGGCTAGTGGAGATCAGGCTCGTGTAGGGGGACCTTGGTAGTTTACTTGATTTGTTAACAGTGCCATGATGAGTTTTACGAGGTCGACGACTAAGAACACGATTCCTGGATGCAAATGTGTAGGTAACAAGAGCCCAATTGCATTATGATGACCGGCTTGCTTTTCCCAGCGTTATCCCCGTCTAGGCCTCCAGGGATGGAAATGGAGGCATTGATCAAACAAGCGTCAGATGAATGAGCCCGAACCACACAATGACGCGAATCCAATGTATTGGTAGTCACATTCATAGTCTCGCCTGCCTTGGCCTCGCCCCGCAGTAGTGGGCATCTCTGCTTGTATCGGGCCCCACGTCTTTAATCATCGTCTTGATATTCATCCTCCCATCGGCTCAAAAGGGGGTATAGTTTGTGTGTAGCGCGAGAGACATTCAGCGCGTTCGAGGGGGTATGTCATGTAAGAACGCGGGATCTCTGTTCGTATACTGTGTTTTCCATTGTCTTATCTTGTCTAGTGCGATGCTTCGACCTTCTTGAGCTCCTCCCTGTAAAGCGCGAACGGGAAGTTAGTTATAGGTCCACAAAATAGCATGGGAAAAGGAGAGATCGCTCGATAAATGGGTTGAGGTTGTCATCCCGATGCCGGGGAAGCTGCCCGGTATCTCGTATCTCGCGCCGGGCGCAGGGCAAGGACTATCGATGCGGTTTGGTAACGTACCTCAACTGCTTGGAGAAGTCCTCCGCAGCATCGTCGTCATCCCAGCTCTCCTCCCAGAGATGCTCGTTGCCTCCGTTGGCTGCTGATCCATTCTGCTCGGCTTCTTCCTGGGGCCAATCTGGCAGAGAAACGGTCAGCACATGTCCACGGCTTGACGCGGTGGTAGAAGCCCGCGCGTAGAGGGAGAGCTTACCCTCGACGGGGAAGTCCTCGAACTCATCGTCTTCCTCGAGCACTTGGGGCTTCTGCTGTTGTTGGGGCTGCTCGGAGGCATCGGCCTTGGTCTGGGCTTGGGTGGAATTGGACATGGTGGGTGTGAGGTGTAGAGAATGGGTGTCGAGAATATGGAAGGACACGGTTGTTCTGGAGAAGATGGGTATTCTCCTAGACTGATGGAAGTTGAATGCGAGAGGAGAGAGTGGTGGTGATGGTGGTGGGGAAGGATGGGATGTGATGCTGTTGTTCGATCGGGAGCTTCCCACCTTGGCGGAGGTGCGGCCTCAGGCTGCCAGTCGGTGTGAGGAGAGATAGAACTACGGCGTGTAGAAGAGGGGATGACGAGTTCATTCGATAATCATGTTATTTTCATTGTTAAGCTAAGAGCATGAGCTTTGTTTTCTATTATCGCTAGTGTGAAGTTATGCTTCTATTCTCGGCAACTCCAAGCTCCCCATTGATCCTTATAGGAGCATATCTCCGTTCTATGCTTCGCCCCCCCCGGAGCTATCGGCACGCCACTAGAGCCCATGGAAACGCAGTGCTGATTTTGGGGCCGACTCCACGACTGATTACTTCTTCGCTCTGCCCCACGATCAATATATTGTCATCATGGTTCCCTGAATCTGAGACAATCTTGGACTCTCCGTCTTCCATCTTCACGTTCTCCTCGTTATCTTCCTCTCAACCGGTTCCTCTTCTCCCCGCGCGCTATCTGGCCGTTCCCGGTAATCCGTTGTGATCCGCGCATGGGACCGTTGACATTCTTCCCGATCCGTCCCTCTCTTTCTAGTCTGTCGTTGCGACGGAGAGGAGTACTTCGATAGCGTCGACTCCGATCATCTTTTAGGTCCTGTGGTTCCCTGATTACTCCACGATCTCTCGCTGTGAGGTGCAACTATCACGATGTTGCGAGTGGGGTCTTGGTTGTATGGGAAGAAGCCCGCCAATGCCTCGACTCAATCGCTGGACTCGCTTGCCGAGTTAAACGACTGTAAGTTTAGATCCTGCGCGTGGATGCGCCCTGGTTATACCCGCGTGCGAGATGGGCTGCGCGGCTGCGCGGCTGCAACCCCTTCTTACTTGATCGTGGCTTATGCTGACGGTGGATTCTTCGAGCGGGGAAGTGGACGAGGCGATGAAAGGTAAGGCACCGTGCCCGATGCTTCAATTGTCTGAGTCGCAAACTAATTCGTCGATCATACAGCGGCGACGTTTATCCTCAACGACGATGTCGATAGCGCCGAAGCTGGCTTAGCCAAGGGAACCTCATCTTTCCATAACGTGCGTGTGCTGTACCATGAGCGATCACCCAGGGTACGAGGAACGAGACAGATTCCATACTGACATTTGGCAATAGCTAGGTAAAGGCATGGTGGCTTTCGTCCGGGCGACCCTGGGCTTTGAACAAGAGATTATGCGACAAGGTTCGATGCCCTTCTTGTTCTCATCCGTTCGATGCCCCATCGCGCTAACTTTCCACAGCGTCGGAACGATTGAGTGAAGCGGAAACCTCAGCAGCCAGAGATCAACACCGCGCCCAACATGTTTCCCACGCCCCCAATGCTTTTCGCTCGGAGATTTATGCTGCGGGCAGCGAATATGCACTATGTCAAGCCATCGCGCAGCTAATGGGCGCGGTCGTGGGTGTCCTCAATGAGAGCCTGACGGAAAGTATCAAGGCCTTTTACCGTCTGCGCAAGGCATACATCGCCTTGGATGCCATCTTGAAGATGGAAGAGAAATTCATGGAGTTGAGAGATCCCAGCCGAGTTCTCCTTCCAAGTTCGAGTGACCTCTCCAAGGCTAGTCGTGCTAGCACAGAAGTCAAGTCTTTGGACTCACCCAGCGAGCCCTTTCATAAAGAGCCGTCCCAGCCAATTCCACCCGAAGAAAAGGACCTCGCCCAGACGTTATCTGGATTGGCAGTTAGCCCAGAGCCTGAGTTCGCATCTGGTACTTCCACGCCCGGTGGTTCCAACATCAACCACGATCCCGACTCGGACATCTTCCAGAACGAGATTGACGTGTTCGTACACTCTGGCGCTAACTTCTGCTTCGGTATCCTTCTCCTTCTCATCTCCATGGTCCCTCCTGCATTTAGCAGGCTACTCTCTATTATTGGATTCCATGGCGACAAGCAGCGAGGACTACGAATGCTCTGGCAAGCCAGCAAGTTCCACAACATCATCGGTGCCATGGCGGCCCTGGCATTGCTTGGCTATTACAATGGATTCGTTCGTTATTGCGATATCATGCCTGACCCAACCCCGGGTGAGGATGACGTCGAGGGCTACCCTCAAGAGAGACTGACTGAACTATTGACTGAGATGCGATCCCGGTTCCCGAACAGTCGCCTCTGGCTTCTGGAAGAGTCGCGGATGAAGGGCGCTAATAAGGATTTGGAGGGCGCTTTGGAACTCCTCAGTTCAAACAGCAAGAGCCCTCTTAAGCAGGTGGAGGCTTTGTGTGTTTTTGAGAAGAGTCTGAACGCGCTGTTCTTGCATAACTACGACGTATGCGCGGCAGCGTTCATCGAGGTAAGTTTGGCAATCCCGTTCACCTCCGTTTGATCGTTCTTCCCTGCGCAATTGAGGACTCATTCTTGACTTGTCAGTGTGTGGATCTCAACTCCTGGTCCCGGTCGTTGTACTACTATATCGCCGGCTCCTGCCATGTTGCGCTCTACCGCCAATCCGTCATCAACGATCCCAAAAAGGCCAAAGAGCACGCGCACAAGGCCGTAGAGTATATTCGCGCAGCCCCTCCCTTGGCGGGCAAGAAGCGATTCATGGCCCGTCAACTGCCCTTCGATGTGTTCGTCACGCGCAAGATTGCCAAGTGGGAAGCCCGCGCCAAGGAATGGAACGTCGAGCTAGTGGATGCCATTGGCGTGGACCCCATCGAGGAGATGATTTTCTTCTGGAACGGACATAGCCGTATGACCCGCAGCCAGCTCGAAGAATCTCTGGCCCGGTTGGCATGGTGTGAGAGCAGTGAGAATAAGACGTGGTCTCGCGAGGGCCCCGAGGAGAAGGCCATCTTGGAGCTTCTCCGGGCTGCCGTGCTGCGGTCCCTGCACAACCACGAGGAGGCGAAACAGATCCTCCAGACGAAGGTGCTGACACACGAGAAGTCTTCATTCAAGGGTCATTTGAAGGACGATTGGGTCCTCCCTGCTGCGCATTTTGAAATGGCGGCGAATGTCTGGATGGAGCGGCCTACTTATCAAACCCTGCACAAGCTCTCGTCGGATGTCTCCGAGAAGCCAGAGCAGGAGCGGAAGCTGGTCCAGACCTGCAAGGAGCATCTAGACCATGCTGCCCGCTGGGAAAGTTACGAATTGGATGCCCGTATTGGATTGAAGGTGACTGCGGCCTTGGAGGCCGTCCACAAGTGGGAGAACATGCACCCATCAGCCTAAGGCGCTACCAGGCCCCGGATGGATATACAGAGCGTGAATTGTTCACAGCATGCCCACGGTATGGTGTATTATAAAAGCAATAGACTACTACATGGAATTCTCGTAGACGGCCGGGCGGTTCACATGAACGTTCTCATTCCTACCCACCTTCTTTGAAACCATGCAATCGCATATATCAAGTATTCTACTACCAACACTCCAACACGATCCACCATATAAGCGGGCCTCCACACCAGCAACAGCGGCCGTCTCCTCTTAAACTCTCGGCATGGACTTAATACACGCCGAGCTCGGCTCGCTTGCCGAGTCTCGATGCCCCACATCTCACGATCTCGTCGAACCAGCTCCCTCGTCGGATAAGACGGCTCGCCACCGGCGTCGGACGTCCGATCAAAGAAGCTTTGCAAAAGAAATGAAATGGCAGTTGGTCAATCGGCACTACCCGACAAAAGGAAAAGAATATATACCCCATCTCCCCGGGGAATGGCCCAGCCAAGCATCTGTGGAAATCGCATATGGAGCCCATGACGCCTTAAAACGTCGAAATCAGGCCCACGCTTTCCTGCTTGTACCCATCCGATCGGCGGGCAATTCCTTATCCCCGTGCGTGCTCGGAGTTCACAGTCAACTTTTTTTTTTCGATCGCCCTAATTCCCTTGATCGTTGAGCAACCTATTATCGATATCTTCATCGTCGCATTCGTGCACATAAAGCAGTCATGCCCGAGCAAGCCGCGCACGAGCACGAGCACGAGCACGAGCAGGTGCATGAGCATGATGCGCACTCAACCACTTCAACAGACGACATCGAGTCTCGCGATTCGGACCATCATGCCGACGAGGAATCTGGACAGGCGTCCGTCCCTTTAGAGAAACAAACTACCGCAGCATCGGGGTTTTCGGTATTCGAGCAGCGCACACATTCGGTCGTTTCGCGCATTCGTAGTCGAGATCCCGGGCAGACGGCCAAGTTTACGCACCCATTGACGCATACGAAGACGAGTCCGGACGTGATTGTGGATTTCGAAGGTCCCGATGATCCTTATAGACCGTTGAACTGGAGTTTTGGGAAGAAAGCAGTGACAACGGTGTTGTATGGATTGACGACGATGGGTATGTTAGATGATTCCTCCCCGAATGACGTGCGGGGAAACGTGCAAGTACTAATTGGTGTTATATAGGTGCCACTTGGGCTAGTTCTATGTAAGAGATCATCTCTGCAAGAGGATCTGCGATGGATTGCTGACCAGATAAATACAGATACTCTACGGGCCAGAAGCAAATCGCTTCGGAATATGGCGTTTCCTTGGAGGTTTCGACGCTAGGAACGACACTGCTACTATTCGGTCTGGGTTTGGGTCCCCTCGTATGGGCACCTCTGTCAGAGGTGTATGGTCGTAAACCGGCTGTGCTCGCTCCTTACTTCATTGCTGCGATCATGTCGTTTGGTACTGCGACTGCAAAGGACCTACAGACGATCATGTTGACTCGGTTCTTCACGGGCTTCTTCGGCTCAGCACCCGTTACCAATACCGGTGGTGTCCTGGGTGATATCTGGTCACCCGAGGAACGCGGCGTTGCTATTGTCGGATACGCCATGGCTGTTGTTGGTGGACCTGTCCTGGGTCCCATTGTTGGTGGTGCGATTGTTCAGAGCTACCTCCACTGGCGATGGACTGAATATGTGCGTTCACCTTCTGTTCCCACCCCTTCCATTCAATTTCTAACGTCCCCTAGATCACCGGTATCATGATGATGTTCTTCCTTCTTCTCGACCTCATCTTCATCGACGAGAGCTACCCGCCCGTCCTTCTAGTCTACAAGGCACAAAGACTCCGTTTCGAAAGCGGCAACTGGGCTCTCCACGCTCGACATGAAGAGTGGGATGTAACCCTCAAAGAACTGGGTAACAAGTATCTCGTCCGACCCTTCCAGCTACTCGCCACTCCGATCTGCTTCCTTGTGGCCTTGTACGCCTCCTTCGTATACGGCATTCTCTACCTCAGTCTTGCAGCATTTCCCATCGTCTTCCAAGAAATCCGAGGCTGGAACCAAGTCGTCGGCGCCCTACCTTTCCTCGCCTACCTAGTCGGCATCATAATCGGCGCTGTAATCAACGTATCCAACCAGCGCTTCTACCTGAAGCGCTTCAAGGCGAACAACAATCGCGCGGTCCCCGAGGCAAGACTACCACCTATGATGCTCGGCTCCGTCCTCTTCGCAGCCGGCATGTTCGTCTTTGGCTGGACAAGTCCTAAGCACATCCACTGGATCGGCCCCATCATCGGCGCCGTCATGATGGGCTTCGGCTTCTTCACTATCTTCCAGGCTGCTCTCAACTACCTGATCGACACTTTTCAGAAATCCGCCGCCAGCGCGATCGCAGCAAACACTTTCCTGCGCTCCATTTTCGCGGGTTGCTTCCCGCTCTTCACCACCGCCATGTTTCATAACCTCGGTGTGCCATGGGCGGCTAGTGTTCTTGGCTTCATTTCTGTTGCTCTGATACCCATTCCGTATCTTTTCTTTACGTACGGACGGCGCATTCGAGCGCGCGGTAAGTGGTCGCGTGATTCACTTTAGACTGTCGCAAAGAAGGAAAATTACTTCGTTTCTGATTGCATATAATTTCTCCTGCATTTTCATATGACTTTCGTGTTCTTTGGTCCGGTTATACTGGCCAGATATTAGATACCCTTGCATTTTTTTACTTATTTGAGAATGGTCGCATTGGGACAATTGATTTGGATTATCAGTATATAAGCATTTTTACATATCCACGATTAATAACAAAGAGTTAATCTTCTTTCTGTCCTTCTACTCTCTGAATGTCTGACCGACTTTTTCCATCAAACTAACATTGCATGCGCCATCCACGAAGTAGCAAGATCCCAGTGCCCCCCGTCACAGTGTAAACAGATCCGACGAGAACATCCAATCACCTTTCGATCTATCAATAAACCCCCGTCTAATGAATGAACTCCACCAAGAATGGCAACCGAGCGCGAGGACAAACTTGATGTGGCTGGCTTTACGGCTTTATGTGAATAACGCTGTGTAACGACGCTAGCCGTATAGCACAGATGTGGCGTTGCCCCGAGAAGCTGAAGAGTTCACGCAGTATATCCGATTCTCGAGAGGAGGGGTAACTTCCACAAATAGAAGAGTCTTGACTGATGCTGATGTTCTTATTAGCTCAGTAGCCCGCCGTTAGCTGAGAGTGGATGTCTTATGCATTCGGATACACCGGTTGAACTGGCTGTTAGGTATGGCGGGGAAGAGGACCAGATCCTCTCGGCACTTCTCAGACGATCTAAGCGTGTGAAGAAGAGGGGGTGCCACATCATCAAAAAATTCTCGGATGATTTATCCGGGGGAGATCGAAGCCTATGATGAATCACGCAGGCGATTCTATAAGTATCTCTCTATTTTCTGCAGAGGGATGCATTTCTTCAATTCTGGCTCTATTTCTATGAGATTCGTATCAGATATTGAAATTTGTTTACTACCAGATTCTTTATGCTCATTAGTCTACGAGGGACTGACGTCAATATGCTTCATACCCATGAGAAATACATTTTCGGTAGAAGTCCAAAGGAATCAGAAAGGTAGAGACCTTTTTCAAATTTCACATTATGAAGCGAAAGCAACGGATCTTCATCTAATAAATAGCGCTCATCTATATCTAGGCTTGATAAACAGCACGATCTACTGACGAAGATAACCGAAAACAATCTGATCCACCCATCGATTCCTAAAGAGAGCATACTCTCGATTGCGGATATAGCGACTGGGACTGGGTAAGCACACGGTCCTCTTCTTTTCCAGTATTTCGATAGCTAACAAGTCAAATTAGCATCTGGCTCAGAGACGTCACGCAAGAGTTAGAGACGTCAACTCGAGTCCAGCGTTATTACCATGGTTTCGATATCTCGTCCGCTCAATTCCCCACAGATTCGAGCCACATCCAATTCTCCGTTCACGATATCACCAAGCCTTTTCCGAAAGAACACTGGAACCGGTATGATCTGGTCCATGTGCGACTATTAGTGGCTGCTATCGACGAATCCGACTACCAGGCCGCCATAGCCAACGTGCATTCTATTCTGAGTCAGTCTCTCTCATCTAATAAATTCTCTGTAAACTAGCAGCTTCTTGGATGTCTTTCAACTAATCCTCGTTCAGAGCCAGGAGGATATCTTGAATGGGAAGAAATCGACGAAGAAACTTACATATCAAACAACAACCCCGTCATCTGGGAGATCCGAAGATGTTTCGATTCGTCGCTCACAGCCGAGGGCAAATGCTTCCGAGCATCTGCCAAGGTTGGCGATGAATGCATCGCAGCTGGTTTCCAGGACGTGGTCAGGCTAGCCTATAGCTCTGACGACAATAGTAGCCTCCGTGTTGACACGGAACAAAGACTTGCAGCCATTATTGAAACCCTTTATGCAAGTCTGCTATTGCGATCTGGACAGGTTGCCGATGAAGTGGCGGCGTCGACACGGGCTCGGGAGTTGATTGACGAGCATCGTCGACTCTGTGAGAAAGGAAATTCCCCACCGTTGAGATTGATGAGAGTTGTTGGCCGGAAGCCATTGCGTGGTTCACGTCTCTAACAAGGATATTCATATTGAGGATAGTTTGCTGGCAATTGATGACTGGAGGAAAAACAATATGTCCGGTCTAGGAATCGACCTTCTCTTGAGCCTCTGATTTCGCTTCTTGTATGACGCTTGGGTTCGTATCATCACTAGGCCCCGGGATTATTGATTGCTGTAATGACCATTCCTCTGTGTCCCTGAATATCTAGGTGTCCGTTTATGAAGTGGGCGTTTTGGCTTAATTGGACTGTTATCAAAATCCTCAGGTTCAAGAGCTGGTTGATATGTCGAGTTCGATGAAAAGATATCGAAGCCCAAGAGCCCGCAGCTTACATCTTACGACGAAAGAACTTGAAATATGCTGTTTATCAGTGCGCAGACGTGAATATTCTGCCTCGTATGTGAGTATGTCACGAATAAAGAAGTTTTTTATCTCAATCGAATAGAGGGGAGGTTTCAAGAGTACATAGAAGGGGATAATGGCCGGAACTGTAAGATAGGGTCGTGAGAAGCTATTTTCGCCGCCCAACTTGTTCTATTATTGTAACTAGCCTTGCGTTGGAATAATGATATAGGAAATATTCAGAAAAGTGTTCTGAGACAAGTATTTCGCACATGAAAAATGAAGGAGACAAAAGAAAATTACACAATATCCGGCGATGGACTCTTTGGAAGGATGCAGTCCCCGTGGGAGTTTGACCTATTTTTTTTTTTTGATTTTTTTTTTTTGATTTTTTTTTTTTGATTTTTTTTTTTGATTGAGTTCGGCTGGATGTAGCTTTGATATGAAGTCATTCTCCGCAACGGAGGGTGGTTGTACGATCGAGTATCAAGCGTGGCTTGAAACCATGGTGTTCCTGCGCGTCAACTTGCGAGCGAGCATCATGGCCTTCTCCCAGGTCTTCTTCTTCTCGCCACGGGTAGAGGTGACAGGATCAGGTGAGACAGCACCAGCAGCAAAGTCAGGGGGGAAATCTTCTGGATGTTTTGCATTGTGCAAAGCCAGCACGGCCATCTGACCAAGGAAAGAAGGATGCTCAAGAAGGTCCTCGAGGCGGACTTTGAGACCTTCTTGCTCAAGGAGCCAGGTGAGTTGGGCCATGTTGAAGATGTCGCCCCCAAGATCAAAGAATGATGAGTCAAGCTGGAAGGCAGCCTGGTGGCTAGGTTTGTCTCCAGCATCTGGGTCTGTCGTGGTGGTCGAGGCACGGTTTGGGAGGACTTGATGCCACGAGCGTGACAAGATGTCGGAGTGGACGAGCAACTCGGCAATAGAGCGCGACTTGAGGTGAGCGCTGAGGAAGTGCTCATCCGAGGACCGGGGTTGGTCATCCACAACCTGGGGTGGCAGAGAGCGAAGCATGCTTGGTGAAGGCAAGGCAGTGGAGGGGTTTGCGACTAGGGAAAGCGCAATCTCGCAGACCATATCGAGGACCTTGTTTGCAAAGGCAGGGAGGATAGGTCCCTTCTCAGAGTACCCAAGAGTGACGCTTAGGCTGCGGTCGTCTGCAGGACGAGAAACCATGGTCAAGTCTGCAAAGTTGTCGTTCACTCCGGCACCACCCATGCGGTACTTGGTGTTGTCAAGCTCAAGGGAGCCTTCGTAGTCAACATTCTGATGGAACACCGAGGTGGTGAAGTATGTCCATGCGGGCCAGTCAGTGCACTGCTTGATAATCTCGCGGAAGCCCAGGGACTCATAGGGCATGTTCGAGACTTGTTGATCTTGAAGATAGCGGAAAAGCTCAAGACCAGTCCATTTCTCATCAAACTTGACGCGTACTGGAATGACGTTGACACAAGGGCCGACTGTAGTCTCAATGCCAGGAACAGTCGCGTTTCGCCCACTGATTGTCAGGCCGAAGACCACATCAGACTGGGCTGACAGCTTTGCCAAGGTGATGGCCCAAGCAGCCTGCATAAGAGTCGCAACAGTGACGTTTCCAAGAGCGGTGGGAGGGATTTCAATGTTCTTGCGAATTTCGGTGAAAGAACCAACGTTCTGGAACATCGAAGTGCCCTTGCGGCGCACAACCTGCGTCATTTGCGAGTCCCTCAAAAGCTTGGACCAATGGTTGTAATGGTCTGGACCGACGGTACCTGGAAGTTGACGCAGGTAACTAGCAAAGGGAGTCACAGGAGGAAGCGGGCTACCCTCATATCCAAGCTTGATGGCAGACATAATCTTGGAAAGACAGACACCGTCGTATTGAGTGTGGGAAAGACGAATCATAATGCGGTGTTCGTCACTGTTCTTCTTCTTGACGACGTAGAACTGTACGTACTGCTCTCCTTCGCGGGGGCCATATTCACGGTCGCGTTGCTGCAGGTTCATGACAAATTCGTCCATTCCACGATCAGTCTCGTAGACAAAAATGCTGGGACGAATCTTGCGAAGAACCACCTGGAAGAACTGGTCGTGGAAGCAGACGAAAACAGTACGCAGGATATCAAATGCATCAACAACCTTTAAGCAACTCTCACGGAGACGGCGCAGGTCCAAAGGTCCGTTGCCCTCGAGGAAGAAATAGTTCAACATCCATCGTGACTTGAAAAGAGTTGCAGTTAGGGACATGGCCTGGAAGTCGGTCACTGGCAGAACATCGGCGATGCCACCCTTAAAGACACCGATCTTTGGGCAGATACCACTCTGAACCGAGGCATCGTCGACAGCCTGCATCGGCCTGAGAACGGAAATACTTTCGGAGGATGGAGTTGGTGCCAACGTTGCGGGCTTGCTGTCAGTGAAAGAATCAACGTCCTTGTGAGCAGCCTTCAGATCGACATCCAACATTTGTTGAGTGCCATTTGCTGCACGAACGGTTGCCAGCATATCCTCGAAAACGGGATTGTTGAAAACATCTGCAACAGTAAGAACCAAACCCTCTTCGCGGGCTGCGCTCACCATCTTCATTGCGGTGATACTGTCACCACCCAACTTGAAGAAACTTTCCTGGTGTCGCACAACATTGGGCGAAAGGCCCAGGGCAGTGCTCCAAAGAGTCCACAATCTTCTCTCAAGGTCCGCCATCATCCCATCCTCGCTGGATCTGGAAGTTGCAGAGCAAACACCAGAATCATCAGCTCCTCCTTGTATACCCTCTAATGGGTACGGCGAATCCACTCCATCTTCAGTGTGTCCATAGCCAGACAAACTCTCCGGCTGCATGTGCGGCACCATCAACTTTCCATCCCTGAGCATCTGACCAATGATCTCATGCACACGACTGTCAATCATTTTCTGGATTGCAGCACCATCCAAAGCTTCGATGCCCAGCTTGGCTTTCTCATTGAGAGTGGACTGAGAGTTGGCCCATTCCGAGTTTCGTTCCTCCACAAGACTCTTTTCGAATTTCAAGGATTGAATCTTTGAAAATGGCGACTCAATGAAGCTAGTGAAGACCTTGGCAATGCTACGTACCAAGTAATGTGCTTGGTCATCGCTCACCATGTCATTCCAGTAGCGCAGCATGATACCTTCTGCGCCTCGAGAGATATCGACATTCACAGTAACAGCATACTATACAAGGATTAGCGGACTAAAGTAACAAAATTAGAGATGTCTACTATGCTTACCTCACTGGGGTCGTGAGCATGTTGCAGGTCAAAGGAGAGACCTTTCTCCTTGTTACCACCCGCAACGTTGTGGTTCTGAATAGAGAGTGTAGTGTTGAAAAGAGACTGTCCCTGCCAGCCGAGTTCATGCTGAATGCTGGCGAGGGAGCAGCTTTGGTGAGGAATGCTGCGAATGTAGTCACCATTAACTCGCTTCGAGACGTCAGCGAGAGTTTGATGACCAGAAAATTTGACCCTGCAGCAGAGCATGTTGATGAAAATTCCAACCATGTCCTGGATACCGTTGACGGGCGCATCGCGACCGGCAGAAAGGTATCCGAAGCAGACATCATCGGAGTGAGTGACCTCCCGCAGAACTATGGCCCACGCTGTCAAAGTCAGATTGGCCAGAGTGACAGAAGCCTGTTCGCAGAAGCGCAAGAGCTCGGGGTATCGCGTGAATTCCATCAAAACACCCTTCAGCTCACGCTTGGCTTGTGGTTGAGCCGCGGGAGGAACATGGCATGGACGAACTCCCCCTAGATAGTCTTTCCAGTGATCAAGGGCGGCGACTTGGCTCTGTGTTCTAATGTACCGGATGTACTCGCTGAATTTGGGACCAGAACCCTCAGCAAGACGGCGATCATAAGCTAGGGCCAAATCGCGAAGGAGCACATCAACACCACCACCGTCGATGATCGCGTGGTTGATTTCAAGTTTGACCAGCACACGTCCGCTTGTAGTTTTGCAGACTGTAAGTTGGTGTGACAGCTTGGCTGGTCGCATGGCGTTAAGGTCGTGAAGTGAGATGGCTCTCAATTTGTCATCAGCTTGCGAGTCAGAGCACTCAACACGAAGTACGTGATCATTGAGCTTGCTAAAAACAAGCTGATCAAAAGATCCACCGCTATAGTTGCTGTCAATGAAGACGGTCCGGAGGACTGGGTGTCGATCAACGAGCATCTGCCATGAGCGAGCAAGTCTCTCGGCATCAACCTTTCCAGAGCGCGTATCCTTAATTTCAAAAATGGTGTGAAACATGTAAGCACTGGAATCTCGAAGCTGGCTGAGCAAGAGACCCTCCTGCATTGGCGAGCAGGGGTAAATATCCTCCACCTCTGTCTTGCTGCGAATGCTAAGCTTTTTGAAGGTGTGGCTGGTCAGAACTCGGAGACCGTCATAGCTGATGGGCAGCAGAGGGTAGTCGCTGAGGGTAGGCTCTGGGGTGGCATTTCTCAGAACAGACATATCTTTCTCGAAAGTGTGCTTGCACTGTAGTATCCAGCGGCGAATTTGAGGCTCTCGAGACATCTTGCGGTTATAGGCGAATGATACATTGAGACGCTGCTTTACGACAATTGCAGAAAGCTCGAATAGAGCAAATCGATGTGTCTCGGGGCCCATGTCTCCTGCGACCGCAAAGTCTGAGCTGTCGAAAACACTACCCTCGTGGCGGAAGAGGGAATCGGGTCGCTCCAGCTGCTGGAGCTTTCCAAGGTAGTTGAAAAGAATTTCGAAGGGAACATTAAAATCATCAGACGACTGTTGGTCAGATGCAAGAAGACTCTTAGCGAAGTAGGGACGGCCATTTTCGGTGATCTTGCGACGTGTGTCTTTGACACGCTTGACGATGTCAAGAATAGTACCTATTAATTTTGGTGAGAATTGTGTCCTAATATTTCCAGGCAGAGATTAGAAGAGAACTTACCTTGGTTGCTGTCAACAAGCAATGGAGTCATAGTTGTGAACCAGCCAACAGTTCTGGAAAGGTCGATGCTTGCGACCCATGGCTCACGACCATGACCTTCATTGTAGATAGTAGGAAGCTTGCGGTCCGTGAAAATCAGGCTGAAAGAGTGAATGATCGCCGCAAGCAATATGTCGACAGTATCCGTTCCAAAGACTTCATGGCAATCATTCAGGAGGAACCGTGTGGTATCTTCACTCAGTGTGAACGACTCCATTTTGAGGTCACCATATTGGTTTGCAGTGTCGGTCATTCCCCAGTAGCCTAGGTTCGGCTTCTCTGGGGTAAATGGAAGAGTAAGACCAGCGTCATTCATCTTTGCGCGTTCCAGCTGCATGGCACACCAGCTCTGGAAGGACAGTGCTTTCTCATCAGACAATGAACCCGAGACAACGAGCTCCTCAAGGTCCTGGAGGATGATTCGCCATGAAACCATGTCGACACACAGGTGGTGTGCGACAACAAAGAGAACTTGGCCACCACTGCGAAGATTGAAAAGATCGGCAGCAAATATAGGACCGTTGAGCGGGTCCAGGCAGGACTGGCTCTCAGCAATCTTTGGAACCATTGCCCGAGTGTCATTCACAGAGTGCACGCGGAACCGGTAAGACGCCTCAAGGTCCTGGGTTCTGTTAGCATTGTTCAAATAGTATACAGCCAACGGTGCACATACCACTTCACATTTCTGTTGCCAGATTCCGTCCTTGGACTTGTTGAAGCGGGCCTGCAACATGGAGTGTTGGCTGGTGACAGCGTTGATTGCTCTGCGCAGGACTTCGCCTTCGACTCGACGGGCGATGCGCACAGTAATGCTCTGGTTGAATCGAGATGCACCCTTGAAGGAAGCTGAGGACTGCATATATAACTTTTGAACAGGCGAAAGCCCGAATCCTTCCCCAGACATTTCCTGTCGTTGACTGACAGCCGGAGCCTTTGAAGTGGCAGCCTGGGCCAATTCTTTGACAGAGTTGGCTTCCAAGATGTCATTCAATGTGACAATGAGCCCCTGTTTTCGCGCTTTGGATATCACAGCCATTCCGGTAATACTGTCACCGCCTGGATGAATTTGTTAGTGTGAATGATCATTTAGATTGAAACTTGGGTCCATTGGAAACTTACCCAGGCTGACAAAAGATCGGTCGATATTGACCTTTTGCAGAGACATGTTGAGAACCTGCGCAAGAATCTCGCGAATGATCTTGAGGGAACCACTCTTTTCCTGCTCGGCCTGCGGCTTCTCAGTCACGCCACGCTTCATGCGGTCGAAGTCTTGCATAATGCGCTCATAAGAGTCATCATCAATGTTCTCGAGCCAAGCAGAAATCTTCTTCCGATCAAGTTTGCCAGATACAAGCATCGGCAACTTCTTCACCAAAGCCCAGGTTTGGGGAACCATGTAGACAGGCAATTGGGCTTCAAGGCTTTTCTGGACCTCAACAAGAATGGCCAGACCCTTGTTGTCAAATTCGTCATCATCGAGGAGCTCGCAAGGCTTATCAGAAATCAGCTTGTTGTCGGCAGCAATCTCGTTCGCCGACATGACGGTCACAAGACGCTGTTTCAAAGGACCAGTCTTGGGCAGAATGACGACCGCGTGCCGAACTGCGTCGTGTTCCGAAAGTCTATGCTCGATTTCGCCAAGCTCCATCCTCTGACCGTGCAGTTTGACTTGGTGGTCCTTGCGGCTGATGTACTCAATGGAACCATCGGGGTTGTAGTAACAAAGATCACCAGTTTTGTAGATCCGCCGGGGCGATGGAACGGAGGACTTGAAGTCTTTGACCCAGGCAGGATCCAGAATAAACGACTCTGCATTCTTCTCCGGATTGTTGAGATATTCCCGGGCCAATGCTGGACCTTCAAGTGCAAGCTCTCCGACAGCGCCGAGTGGTGCAAGGCGCTCATGGTTCTCAGCATCAACGATCCAAGTCAAAGTGCAAGGGATACCATAACCGATACGAGCAGGGTCACGACTGCTGGCGACAGCAGTATCAACCACTGCAAACACAACGGTTTCCGTGGGACCGTAGCCATTCATCAGATGAAGCACATTGGCCCACTTTGTGATGACTTCCTGTGACATTTTCTCACCACCGACGATGAGGATTTCAAGTGAAGGCACGGACGACGGCTCAATGATGCTTGCAATAGAGGGAGTGAGGAAGGTCCATGTAACATTGAGACGACGAATGGCACCAGCCACGTCGTTGAGGCGCTCGTCCTCACTTGGAACGCAAATACAACCGCCAAGCATTAGGATTGCCAAAGTCTCCATGATCGCGGCATCGAAGGTCAGCGAAGCAAACTGGAAGACCCTCGACTTGGGACCCATCAGAGTCATTGGAGCAAAACCCATGATACTGCTGACTGCGTTGCGATGCTCAACAACAATACCCTTAGCGCGTCCGGTGGATCCAGAAGTAAAGAGTGTGTAAGCCATGTTTGAAGGTTGTACTTTGGTGCATTTCCTGGCTGGAACATTGAGAGATCCATACGCTTTCAGAGTATCCTTGCTGATTGGAATAACAGTTTTGACAACTCGGGTGTATCTGTTGGTGTAGTTGGGAGTGCACAGAATCATGTTTGCACCGACGTCCTTCAAGATCTCTTCGTGTCGGGAAACCGGATGGTGAGGATCCAAGGGAACGTAGCCACCGCCAGCGATCAGAATACTGATCAGGGTAACCATTGCCCAAGCAGACTTATCGAGACACACAGGGACAAAGACTTCCGGGCCAACACCGCGAGAGACAAGGTACTTGGCGAAGGAAGATGCGAGGTCCCAGAATTCACGGTAGGTGAGCTCGCCATCCCATGCACAAACTGCAGGTGCATTTGGTGTCTCTATACACTTGTCCTGAATGAACTCATGAACGCACCGCTCGACAGACGGAATTTCACGCTGGTTCCATCGAGCAATCTCTGTCTTGTCTTGAGGGCTGATAACTTCCAAATCCGCAAGCTTGTCCGTACTTGTCTTGTGGGTTGACAAAAGCTGACTCAACACATGGCCAAATTGCTCAGCAAGGTGTCTGCTCTGCCAGCCATTGATGACAAGTTCATCATGATGAACGGTGAATGAAATTCGTGTCTTAGAGATGCCACATTCAATGACGAGTGGGTGGGTGAAGAAGTCTTCGCTGGTTTCGCGCTTCTCGTCAGTCCAAATACTGCTGTTCAGCTCACCCTCAGTGGGCTGGATGACCAGGAGGTTCTGGAAACCACACCCTGCAGAGGTATCGTTGTTCAGTGCGCGGATACGTTGCAGACCAGAATGCAGATGAGGGATCATGTCAGTGGTGGATTGATGAATCTGATCAAGGTACTTAATGATGGACATCTCCTGGTCGACCATGATACGTGTGGGAACAGTTGAGAGTACGGGCCCCGCAATATCACCAACGGCAGGTAGATCGATGTTGCGGCCGGACAAAGTCTCGCCAAAGCAGACATCACCCGTAGCGGTGTGAGTCGATACCACGAGGGCCCAGGCGGCACGGAGAAGAACAGGAAGAGTGAAGTCAACGCTGTTTGCCGGTCGCGTAAATTCCATTGTGTGGTACTGGGTGTTTCCCGCACGAATAGCATCAGGAACGGAATTCTTGTTCTGTGGGAATGGAGTGCCAGACATGTTGGCAAGATAGCTCTTCCAGAATGCGTCGGATTCCTCCATGTTCTTGCTATTCAAGTACTCTATAAAGAGTCTGTATGGGGCGGCGGGCATCTTGTTCTGCGAAGCATTGTAATTTTCTTCGAGTCTGCGATAAACGAGCGGAATGCTCCAGCCGTCGTAGAGGGCGTGATGAACTGACCACACAAAGTAGAAATCTGAAGATTGGCGAGGGTGGACAATTGCATATCCTGCTAAAGGAGCACCGTTGTGCTTGGGAAGTTCGGTGATGTCCTTGGACAAATCTTCAAACGAATCGGCGTGCACCCAGTCAATGGGCATATCCTTGAGAACGACCTGTGCGAAGTTCATTGCTTCAGTGTGAACGATTCGAGTCCGAAGAATGTCTAGGTCTGCGACTGTCTGCTGCCAGGCGGCCTTGAAGCGGTTGAGGTCGGCACCATCGGCCAGGCGGAAGGCCGGTTGCGCAACATATGCCCCGTGATGTTTGATGGACATTGTCAAGAGGCCTTCCTGAACGGCACTGCATGGGTATACATCAAGGACATCATCCTTTGTCAACGCGCAATTTTCAGTCACCTCGTCCAGGAGGCTGCCGAGGTCAACAGAGGATGGCAGGAGTGAGAAGGGCTTGAGAGCCATAGCCTTCGCGGGCGGGGTCTGTATGGATTTAGAGCAGCTCTTTGCCATATCAATGAGAACAGGAGTCTTGAAGATAGTCGCAACGTTGAGTGCGATTCCCTCGGCCTGAGCAGCACCGACAAGGTTCATGGCAGAGAAGGAGTCGCCACCCAGGGCAAAGAAGCTGTCTTCGTTAGAGACTGACCCGGCCTCCAGGTCGAGTGTCTTCTCCCAAAGGTCGCGTAGCTTTGCATCGAGACCATCCGTGCAAGTTTCCTCGTCCTTGCCCGAGGCGTTAAAGGTGATGTAGGACTTGAGGGTTTCTTTCGACAAAGTCTGCACCATAGCACGAAGCCTGCGGCGGTCAATCTTGGCAGAGGAGGTAAACGGAAGGTTTCGTAGCGGGAAGAAGAGACGAGGCATCATGCTTTGGGGCAAAAGGTCTGGTAGGGAGCTCTTCAATCTCTGAACGGCATCCATGTTAGAGACCGATATGGGTAGTAGCAGGGGATCAGCGCCGGGAATCGTAGGTGTGAACTGATCGGTGCTACCACCTTGGGAATCCTCATCATGAACGGTGAAGAAGGCTGCAAGCGCCTTGGCGACGGTTCGCTCCTGGGGCACAACGACGTCGACGGCGACTTGAGAACCCTCGGGCAGGCATCGAACGCATTGGTGTTCAATCTCCTCAAGTTCAATTCGCTGGCCGTTGAACTTGATCTGGGTGTCCTTGCGGGAGATGAATGCAAGAGTGCCATCGTTGTTGTAGCGAACAAGATCACCAGTACGGTACATACGATCCTTGCGCTTGAACAGTCCAAGCAGCCCATTGTGATGGCTCCAAGTCGGATCGTCCACAAAAGCAGCTTTGGTCTTTTCTGGGTTGCCGAGGTATTCACGGGCAATATTGCTTCCCTCGAGGAGCATCTCGCCGACAGCACCAACAGGAAGAAGGCGGTTGTAGTTGTTGGGATCGACGATCCAGACTCTGCAGTTGGCGGCGGTACCAATGGAGGTTGGATCATCGTTGACACGATTACCCTCCCAGTCCACCTTCACGCCGACAGTGGCGACAACCGTGGCTTCGGAAGGACCATACGCGTTGATGACAAACCGATCATGCCAGCGATCAATGTGGTTTGCAGGCATCTTCTCACCACCAGTAATGATAGTCTTCAGGGTGGGGACGGTCTTGGGCTCCAGGGTATTGACAATTGCAGGGGGGGAAGACATGTAGTTGGCTTCCATGCGTCGGATGGCACCACCAAGATTGTTCATCCGTTCTTCTTCACTGGGTACACACACACAACCACCGGTCATCAGGGTCATCATAATCTCTAGAACACTGACATCAAAGGTGTAGTTAGAGAATTGAAGTGCACGAGTGCCAGAGTCCATGTGGAGAGCATCCATCATGGCAATAGCAGTGGTGCTCAAGGCAACATGCTCGACGACGGTTGCTTTGGGCTTGCCGGTTGTTCCAGACGTGAAAATGGCATAGGCGGCATTTTGGGGGGTGGGTCGAATACTGGAAAAGGCGAGAGGAGATTCTGGAAGCTGTGAGATAGAACTCTGGGAGACACCAAAGGCCTTCTTGCATAGCTTGGCGAGCTTCGTCTGGAGGGAGGCGGAACACAACACAAGATCAGCACCAATCTCATCGATCAGCATCTGCAAACGGGAGTCGGGATGGGAAGGATCGATGGAGACAAACGCGCCTCCAGCCTTGAGGACAGCCAGCTGAGCGACAACAGCCCAAGCTGATTTCTCGAAGCATAAAACAACGAAAACCTCAGGCTTCACCCCGGACTTTGCCAAAAAGCGTCCAAGACGACTGGCAACGATTTCCAATTGACCATAAGTAAAATTCTTGTCCCAGGAGCAAACGGCTTCAGCACGAGGATGGAGGAGGGCTTGTTGTTGTATAAGCTCGTCGGCGCACTTGTCCATTCTGGGGGGAAGGGTGGCATTCCAGTCACGAATTTGTCGGCAAGACCGCTCAGGGAAGAGATCAAGATCGCCGATAGTGCGATGTAAGGGGCTACTAGACATCAGGTCGTTCAAAATATGATCGAAGGCATCTATGACATGGGTGATTTGGGCGGCCGTGAGCGTGTCCGAGGTATATGTAAAGTGAATCTCTGCGACAGTGTTGGAAACAACTGCCGCAACAGCAATCTTGTAGTCTCTAGTTGCGGTGGAATCACCCGCGTCGCCTTGGGGCAATGAAGAGGCAGTGCGGTAGGTGAGGAGGGTGTTGAAGAGACTAGCATCGTCGAGGCTGAGGTGGTGTTTGATGGCGGCAAGATCAGTAAAGTTCTCGCAGACTTTATTGGATTGGGCCTTGGACTGTTGAAGGGTTTCTTCCAAGTTACGGTCGTTGTTCAGAAGGAGGCGGCAGACAGAGATGCCTTGCGCATCTGCCTCGGTAGAGAAGCCGAAGCAGATATCGTCGCACCCGGTGTAGCATCGCAACACAATACCCCAAGCTATCTGGAACAAGATCTCGACAGAAACATCAGACATTTTACTGAACGCATGCAACTTCTGGGTCTGTCTGTTGAGAGTCCGGGTGGAACGTTGAAGATTGGTAGCATCGTGTGAGATGGGCGGGAAATTGCAAGGCTCAGCATCAGCAAGATACTCTTTCCAGAAGTTGAGATGGTTGTTCAAAACAGCCGATCCAATGGAGGTGCGATTAGCCGAAATGGACCCAGTCCAGTGTTTGCAGTCGAATGATCGCAGCTGACTGTCGGGTAGAGCTCCAAGCTCGGTTCTCAAGGCCTGATAGTTTAGCTTGCCAAATGGAGTAAGGGGCAGGGAGGAAAGAGGGACGTATCTACTAGGAACCTTGCTGGCAGGGAGTTTGCTGACCAGATGAGAGTGCAGCGAGGTGATGGTAGACTTCAACTCGGGCGCAGACTTCAAAATGACTTGTTCATCAACGGTGCTTGTTGCGGATCTTGACGATCCAATGAAGGCAACGATGAGGTCTGAGCGATCTTCATTCAGTCTCACCATATCGATGGCAGACATTCGCTTTGGTCCAAGGAAATCACCCGCGAGTTGCTGGATGAACATTGTGTCAGGGCACATGATGCCACTGCTCTTCCTGCCGAGGAAAACGAGAGAGCCATCGGCATTGTACCGGACAAGGTCGCCAGTCTTGAGGAACTTGCGATTTTTACCACCGGCGAAGGCAGAAATCCAAGCAGGCTTCTCGAAGAATTCCGTCTCGCCATCTTTGGTACCAGCCAGGTAGCCACGAGCAACAACAGGACCCTCGATTGTCAATTCACCAATGGCGCCGACAGGAACAAGGGCGTTGTGATTGTTGGGATCAACAACCCATGGGACGCATGAAATCGCCGATCCAATGACAGAAGTCTCGGTAACATTGCCGACAACTTTGCAGTGCATAGACGCGGTAGAAGCTTCGGTGTTTCCGTACAAAAGGTGGACTTGGAGATCCTCAGATGTCCAGTTTTCCAGCAGCGTTTGAGATGCAGCTTCTCCAACGAATGCCACAGTCTTGAGAGTAGGTACCTCTTTGGGAGTTAAAAAGCTGGCAATCGTGGGAGTGATGCATGTGAGATTGGTTTGCAGAACACTGATTGAGGCAGCAAGATTCGCTGGCTCAACGTCAGCTGGGATACAGAGACAGGCACCGCGGCTCAAACTTGCGATATTCTCGAGCAGGAACAGGTCGGAGGTATGCGCGGCAAATTGCAATATCCTAGAAGATTCGCATATGCCGAGAGAGTTGGCAAAGGCCTCGGCACGTGTCATAATTGTACCATGTTCAAGAACAACACCACGAGCGCGGCGCGAGGTCCCAGAGGTGAAGGCGACGTAGGCCGGGTCAGACGGGCCAGCTGTCGACGGGAGGGGCTCGTCATTAAGATACTCTAGAAGAGACTCGCTGACGGGGATAACATAAGGGATAGCCTCCTCGAGAATTTGAGCCTTCTCAGGCGAAGCGACGGCAACCTGCACGACATTGTCGAGAACCCATTTTTCAATCAAACTCATGGTATTGGGGCCGTCAACAGGGATACATCCGCCACCGGCCTTCATGATGGCCAGCATAGACACGGTGTTCCAGACGGACTTCTCGAAGCACATTGGAACCAGGCTTCCGGGGCCAACTCCAAATGTGACTAGATAGCTGGCTAACCTTGAAGAGTAAATATCCAGCTTCGAATAAGTGAGAGTTCCGTCCCAAGCGGCGATGGCCAAAGCGTCCGGCTTTTGCTTCGACATCTTCTGAATGCCCTCATAGGTACAACGATCCACACCTTTGGGGCTCTTCTTGTTCCAGGCTTGGATTTGAGCCTTATTGGAATCACTCAGGCAGTCCAGCTGGCCGATCTGGCTATCCGCATTGGTCAGGATGCTCTCGAGGAATCGGACATATGTGTTGGCAACGTTGGCTGCTTGGGCATCAGAGAGATTGGTGGTCCAGTAGTTCAGCTCAATCCGAGCTTGAGAATCCATCGCCTCGATGTTGATAAAAACAGGGAATTCGGCTGGATCGTGAATAGAGCCAACCTCCACACACTCGATGTCGCTGCTGACAGCATCCTTGGCACTAGGAAGACGACGATATGAGACGCCAGAGTTAAACAGGTTGGTATCAGCTGTTTTGAGGGCATGCTGAATGTCGATGAGGGAGGTGTGACGATGCGGGATGCCCTCCATGTAGTCGTTCTGGATCTGCTCAAGGGCATCCATGAGAAGGGTGTCACTGGAGATCTTCATACGGCAGACCATGAGGTTTATGGCAGGACCAACGACCCTCTGAACTCCCTCGGCTGGCACATCTCGAAGAGAAGCCATGTAACTGAAGATCACGTCATCGGAACCACAGAACAAACGCAGTGTGAGGCCCCAGGCCGCATTGAATACATTGGCCAAGGTGATGCCCTTCTTCTCGCACACAGTCTGTAATTGCGCAAGAGAGCCAAAATTCACGGGTACTGATCGTAAGTTCTTTTCAACAGAATTCTGGCCATCCGTGAGAACCGGGAAGAGACAAGACCTGGCATCAGTAAGGTAGGAGCGCCAATACTGAGTACTGGCCTCTTGCGGCGCATCGAGCAAGTAGCGTATGTAATCCTTAAATAAGGGACGTCGACTCTCCTCCAATCTACCATTATAAGCCAGCTGCAGGTCGCGCATGAGAATAGAAATTGAGTTGCCATCCATTGCCGCGTGGCTGAGCTCGATGCGACAGAAGAGCTTGCCACCGAGGGTCTGGCAAATGGAGAACCTATACGCGGGGGCAACCTCACTGTAGTCCTTGGGTTGTTGAGCATCGAAGGTAACCATAACATCCTTTTCACTGGAAGATTGCAGGATGACTGGCGAAATGTCACATTGCTTCAGGACCACTTGGCAGAAAGGGTCGCGAGGAGTGAGGTTCTCGACGAAAATGGTACGGAACATAGCATGATGAGAAACGACCTGCCTCCAAGCCTCAACCAAGCGATCCAGGTTTGGCTTGGTCGCCCCAGTACCGCGAACCTCAAACGTGTCGTGCACCGCATAGTACGAACTGTCCCGAGTCCGACCAAGTAGAATACCTTGCTGCATACGAGAGCAAGGATAGATGTCTTCGATCATGTCTGGCGATTTGACCTTAATTGCTGGCAATTTCTGTGTGAGCAACTTGTCCAAGCTCTCGTAATTTAAAGAAAGCATCGGGAAGGAGCTCAGCGTCAATCGGGGCGACATCGCCGTCAATTGCTCAGACAATGAAACCAGCTGCTGCTGACATTGAGAGACCCATTCATGAATACGGTTCTGATGCTGCATAAATTTGTTGAAAGAGAATGTGAATCGAATCTTTCCAGCAACAACCATGGCAGAGATCTCGAATAAGCCAAAACGGGGAGTATCCTTTCCGAAGTCAGCAGCGTCACTCCCTTGACCAGCTTCACCAGCCATTTGATCTACAAGCTGGAAAAGCCCGTCAGTTCTCTGGAGATCACGGTGCTGGCCGACATAGTTGAAAGACATTTCGAACGGGTGGGGATGGCGATGAGCTGTTTTGCCTTCGAGTTGAAGTACACGGCTGGCGAAGTCCGCACGACCATTATCAGAAACTTGGCGGCGCAAATCCTTGACCTGGATGAGGGTATCGATGGCGCTGTCTGGCTTGTAGTCGGAGACGAAGATCGGGTGTAGAATGGTGAACCAACCGACAGTGTGAGAAATGTCAATCGATGGGTCCCAAACTTCTCTACCATGGCCCTCATTGTAGATCGTTGGTAAGGATCTATCGGTAAAAGACTTGCCAAACGAGTGAAGCATCGCTGCAAGGAACAAATCAATTGGCTCGGTGTTCAGGGCTTTATGACATTCCATCATGATTCTGTTGGAGTGCACAGCATCGATCTCGAACGATGCGCAGTCCACATCGCCGTATGTTGTCTGGCTATTCCTGAGTCCCCAATACCCAAAGTCGATTGCTGGAAGCTGATCAGTGGCTGCCTTTTTCTCATTGATCAAGTTCTTGCAGTGTTCCTCTTGCAGCTTGCACCAGGTCTGGAAAGGCAGAGAACCATTCTCACTCGAGGACTTGCCGGGGTTGACTAGCAAATCCTCCAGATCTTCAAGAATAATCCTCCACGAGACAATGTCAACCACTAAATGATGAGCCGTCATGGACAATATGTGGCACTGCTCCTGACCATTGACGTGGAAATAGTCAGCAGCCAGGAGCGGCCCAGAGAATGCGTTGATGCAAGCTTGACTGCTAGCAATGAAGGTCTTCGTCTCTTCAATGGTGTCGACACTGTTCGTTCGGAGCCGGAAGGAATTCTCCACATCCTGGGTAATGCGCTGCTTCAAAGCTGTTGCAGATCCGGAATCATCAAATCGGGCACGGAGCATGGAGTGACGGGAGACGAGTGTTTCAATCGCCTTGTGGAGGGTACGTTCGTCGACAGGCTTGTTGAGGCGAGTGAGAATCCCCTGGTTGAAATGACCCTGGCCCTCCTTCCGAATACCAAAGTGCAAAACCTGGATGGGGGAGAGCTCGAACGGTTGGTCAACCGTTTCCTGGTAGGTCGTCGCATGGTCAATGGCTCGAGCCCGCGATGCCAGATCCCGAATGGACTTGCTGCGCAAAACCTCCTGCACCGAGAGAGCAAGGCCACGCTTCTTGCACATACCGATGCAGGTCATGGCGGCAATGGAATCACCACCCATTGCGAGGAAGCTCTCATCCAGGCTGACGTGATTCTGCGGAATGTTCAGAACACGACTGTACACCATGACCAGAGCCTCCTCATTCTCATTAGCAGGTTGAGATAGCTCTCCTGGGAGTTGTGTTCTAGTAGCGGCCTCTGCAATATCAGGGTCCTGTTCCATGTTGACCACCCAACCTGCAATCCCCTTTCGATCAAGTTTGCCAGATGGTAGCAGTGGCATAGCTTCTACGCACAGCCAAACCGAAGGAACCATATAAGTCGGTAGACGTGCCGACAGTCGTTCGCGGATTCCTGGCACAAGGCTCGATTTTTGGCTTGGAGATATCAAACGCAAGGGCTCCAGATCTGTATCTGATTGTTCTGCGAGAAGCCCCACGGATGAAATGACAGCTGCGAGCCTACCCTTGGAGAAACCTGACTTGGGGAAGAAAACAGAGCAATGCGTAACGAGACTGTCCTTATTCAATTGATTCTCAATTTCGCCCAGTTCGATACGCTGACCATGAACCTTGACCTGGGTGTCTTTGCGACCGACGTAGTTCAGCGCGCCCGTGTCGGAGTTGTACCTCACCAAGTCGCCGGTCTTGTAAAATCTGCGGTTCGATCCCCTTCCAGGATCAAGCTTTACCCAAGCGGGATCGTAGATGAAAGAGTCGTTCGTCTTCTCGGGATTATTCACGTAGCAACGGGCGAGCGTCGGCCCCTCGAGAATTAGTTCACCAGGGCAGCCCACGGGAAAGAGTTCGTCATGGTTTTCAGGATTGACCACCCAGGAGCGCACACCGACGGGCAGGCCGATATCTTTACAATCGGTAGTAGGTGTGACATTCGAATTCAGCACGGATGCGACACTGGCCTCCGTTGGACCGTAGCCATTGACCAGTTGAATTTTGGACCATGTGGCCAGTTGGGACTGCGACATTGCCTCGCCGGCCAAAACGAGACTCTGCAATCCGGGCACACTTTCGATTTCAATAAAGCCGATGAAGGACGGAGTGAAACATGCCTGGTTCACCCGGTGTTCGTTGATGAAACCAACAATGTCGTTCAGTCGCTGCTCCTCGCTAGGAATGCACACACAAGCACCGTGGATCAGGGGGGTCAGCGATTCGGCCAAGCTCGCATCGAAGGTGTGAGCCGCAAATTGGAGGGCGCGTGTCTCTCGGAAGATACGCAGGCCAGGGCCATGCACCATCGCACTTGACAAGTACGCGCGGTGCTCCAACAGGGTGCCCTGGAGAACGAACGTCAGTACTCTTGATATTCCAGAGTTCACAGAAAAGTCCATTTTTTTTCCTCCACGCTCTGCCACAGGATCGATTGAAAACATACCTTAGGCTCTCCCGTGGACCCGGAAGTGAACAGAACATATGCAGCATTCTCGCTGGTAACACCGGATGCAAGTTCGACGCCCTCTGCAGGGTCCGATAGTCCTTCCAGAGTATCTGCGCAGAGAGGGATCAAAGTGTTCGCAATAGGTCGCAGAGCCTCGGCGCGCGATGGGGAGCACAACACCACCGCGGCCTTGACAGATTCGATTAAACGTTGTAAGCGCGAGGTTGGGTGGGTGGGATCCAACGGGACGAAGGCGCCGCCCGCCTTCATTACGCCAAGCATGGCAACGATGTTCCATTTCTGCAGCTGTCAGCGCCCGAGCCATCACACTATCACACACAAACTTGTCCCCACATTGTCCCTGAGGTACTTCAGCACAGACGTGCCCGGTACTCTTGGGACAATGACAACGACGACTATCAGATCAGAGCAGAACTCACCGATTTATCAAAGCAGAGCGCAACGCGCACTTCCGGGCCAACCCCCTGCATGCGCAAATGGCACGCGAGCTTCGAGGCCAACGCATCAAGCTCAGCGTATGTCAAATTGCCATCCCATGCGCTCACGGCCTCCCGCTCAGGGCCACTGAGAGCCTGGTCATGAATAGCGTCGTGGATGGTGCGATCGTACAGCTTGGGGGTGTGCGAGTTCCACTGGCGGATGCGCTGCAAGTCGTTTTCCGAGAACAAATTAAGCTGGCTAATAGCGGTGTTTCCAGGCGAGAGTACTTGCGCGAGCATCTGCTCAAAGATGTGGGCAACGCTTTTCATCTGCTCCCCAGACATGTCCCCGTTTCGCCATTCGAGGAAGATGCTGATGTCCCGGCGCAACACCTTCGCATGGAGGCGAACTTGGCACTGCAATCCATAACAACTTGAGATTAGCAAAGATGATATTTTGACCAGCAACAAACAAATCCCAACCGGGTATTCCATCGCGCCCGCATATGCAGGAAGCCGACCACGTAATAAGGAAGCAGAGAAGTAAAACAAGAGAAACGAACCTGGTCGGGAAGAACGTTTGCCGGAATTGGTTGTTGAGAACGAGGCGAGGAGGGTGAATCGTGCGCCTTGCGATATGTACGCAGCATCAGGATGGTGTTGAAGGGCAAGTAGCCTCCCACGGAAGCGCCCTCGTCGCTTCCCACTTCCCCCAGCTGCGAGTCGACTCCATCGCGGTCACGCACTTTATCTACAATTCCCTGGATGGAGTCGCTCTCGTTGATGGCCAGCCGAAATTTTGACAGGTTGGCGACACTCGACCGCTGTACAGGGTGTCGAGAGGAAATAGAGTCGCCGTCGATGTGTTGATAGCCGAAGCATATATCCTCGGAGCGGATATAGTAATGCAGAACCAGGGCCCAGGTGGCCTGCAATGTCGATTCCAGACGCCCTTCGTGCCATGCGGTTAACAACTGCGCATGTTGCGAAGGCGTCGGTCTCGTCTTCATCGAAATCGGGCGTTTAGGCCCATCGACCGCCGGAGTGAAGCGAGGCAGATAGCAGTGAGATGAATTAGCCATAATGATGGTTTTTGGTAGTCGTAATAGTAGATGATGGATGCTATTATGCCGGGTAGAAGAATGCGAATGCGAAAAACAAAATGCTAGAGGCCGGTTTGGGCTTTTCGCTGTAGAATAACACTGTATAACGGGAGCTTCGTCGCGGTAGTTCGATTAAAAAACGAGAGACGGATCGACAGAGGCACACACGATCGTGTGGAGTACCTTCAATTAGTATTGGATCGGGGAAGGTTCAATTAAGAGAAAAGTTCCAAGTAAGAGGACGAAAGGTATCCCGCATTGAGTGTGCCCGCGAGGTCGGATAGTCTCAGATATTTGAAAGAGCAGGCGGGTTTAATTTTCCCAGCCGACCAAAATAGTTACGCCATCGGTCCTCGGGACTACTACGGATGCATGGCCATGCCCCAGCTCGTTCACAAACTTCGTCGCGCGGTCTACGGACGTACGGGTACCATAGGCACCAATAGGTGCGGTGCATATTGGGCACATTGCCTCGAAGGGAGGGAAAAATTACAGTAATACGGATAAGACACCACCCCAATTGAGCCCCAATAGTATGACACCACTGGGGGCAACTGAAAATTTCAGGATCCCCCATGTATCTTCCTTGCATGGGTTCGGATCTAGATGATGAAGGGTTTGAGACGCCCACGCTGAGTGGATCTCGTCCTACTGGCCCCCCCCCTTCCCTGTGGAGCCAGGTCAGACACTGCCAAAGCGGATACTCTCGACCTTACTCCTTTTTTAAATGGTTTTTCTTTATGGAATTAATGCTTTGACTGCTGTCTGGTCATACGACCGTCATGACAGCGCTCGACCACCACTGAGAAATTTATACAAGAATATATGGAAGACTAAAACACAAAATACGATGATCAATCTTTACCGCCGAATACGTTTGCCGTTTGTTGTTTTTTTTCACTTCTTTTGGATGAGCCACCATAATCCACTCAGGTAAAGTCTATCTATCTGCCATTTCCCGATCCAGATGCCCTCGGTGCGGTCTCGAACGTGGTTCAGTAAGGTGGCTGCCAGGCCATCTACTGTAAGCTGCACTCTTTCGATCAGGACTGCATCGTAAAGATTATGGCGAAGGGCGCGGTATTTTTGGTGCAATTCCATCGATTCTCCTCGTTTAACAGTAGGGTTGAGTAACAATTCGTGCATTCAGTGATCCGCTGGTCTTGATGGTGATGTCAGATGAACAGTATATAGGGTTGGGCGCGGGGAACATTCCAACAAGATCGAGATTCAGACGGGGTAGCCTCATCCTGTCACGATCAGCATGGTCTGATGTCGACTTTGCGTTACAATCCGTTGATCTAGTGGGGGGCCTCGCGAGTGCTCTTGAGGCTATTGACTCGACCCTTGAGAGTTACACCGACAGAGTGGAAGTGCCCATGGTGCATTGCTGCACACATGGCGAGCCTCCACCGGTTCAGAGCTCTCTCGGTCACTTTCGTATTTAGCTGCGGCGTTCAGTCCCCGGAGCTCATGGGCCTGCGACTGCGGTCTGTGCGGTACACGAAGCATAAGGCTCATCAGAATCAGCAAGGCGAGTGCGGACGGGCAGATCAGCCAGAACGATTTACCGCGCATTTCAGGGACTACACAGGGTCTCCAGGTCAAGAGGGGCTGAACAGTAATCAGGACCGGGGCTTCCGTTCGATGCCTACATTTTGTCTCGCATTCCTTCCCCTTTCTGCCTGAGCAATTGGAGTGCGGACGGCGAACCGGTGAACAGTCGGTGGGGGCGAGCTGCAATTGCTGAGATGAGATGATGTGTGCGTGTGTGTGGTTCTCGGTCCAATTATCAATGGCCACTTCTTTGATTCAGGGTTTCTATTATCCATCTTATCCTTAGAGCTTTTTTCCTTGTCTTTGTTCTAACAATTCGTGTATTTTACTTGGAGATTCTGTGTATCTCCCTTTAGGCTCGCGTGCGGCAGCCAGTTGATATTTGCCGTGACCTCAACAAAAGTGGATGCGAGAGCAGGACTAGTGGCTGGCGAGGATGTCGGAACATTACATTACTCGGATAATGTGACCAGCGAGTGAGCAAAGCAGTACTCCGTATATCCGGAGGAATCAACCGCGCGCCCAACAACAAATGCGATTGGTTGCAATGCCAAGACAGAGCTCGGCAGCTCGAGAGACCCGAAGATTCGAGGTACGGTCGTGTCGTGGTGCCTTGGTGTGGAGATCGAAGGCAATTTCGTGGCGCTGACAGGCGTAAACGAGGAGGCATTCAAGCCACTGACTCTGCTTCTTAGCGCCCAGTCTTTCCGAGTTGGGAATTCTGCAAGGGAGTCGTTCCAAGGCAGAGGTGGTCAAGGGGAAAAGCAAAAAGGAACGCCTCAAAGCAAGACAGGGAAAATCGCGGGTCGATCCGAAGGGAGCCACCCGTTCCGATCGACCTATCAGATGGGAGCGGTAAACTTCGGCGCGGGACATGGTTAGCAAAGGAGCCGAGTAGTGGAGAAAGTGCTGAGTTTTCCCTGTTGATTAACTTTTCTTAGTTCTACTTGTACATACTTAGCTAGGTACCCCTTTACAATATCATTCTTTCCCTCCCTTCTCCTTGGAATACACATCAGATTTCAACAAAGCTTGGAGAGGATCCAAATGACCGAATGATGGTCACATTGAAAGAAATTACACTCCAAGGTCCATGCACTATCATTAATTACGGTCCGAGGTCTCGAATGACTGCTCCTAGAAAGACTACAGTATGTAGCAAGGGAAATGGCGAAGGATAATTACGTGAAACGGTCACCGGCGGTACCTTCCAGCAGGGCAGTCCAGCACAGGAGTCCTCCTTCTCCCCGGTCGCCACGCTCCACTTGTCAGGGAGCTACTATCCCTATGTACATCATTGCTTCTTCAACATTCCGGGGAACGCGACAAAAGCATGGTTCGGTAGAAAAGAATGTCATATGCTGCGAATTTCTCCGTCCATGTGTCTGGCGGCCGGAAATTTTCGTAGTTTGTGTTGTTGGTTTCCCACTACACTGGTTCTACACTGGTTCGAGTACGATTTCCTTGATTTGAATCATTGTATTTGCTGTCCCGCTTTGTATGATCGTCGCTGGAGCTAACAAAGCGCGACGTTCTGGAACGTCGCATTCCGAGTCCTATCATTGGCCTTGACAGCGAAAACGACGTTAACTCATGGACCCGCCGCAAAGTGGGATCGAGACGTGAGATTAGCTTGCTGATCCCTGCCCGGAAAACCATGCCGCTCGTCTGAGGACAGCTAGCTTGGGCGTTTGACAGTGGATGGACGCCCGTGCCCGGTCGAACACGACCCACCGGGTCCGCTAGTCAACCGGATGGGCTCAAGAACGCCTGAAGGAGGAGGAAGTGGGGATGGCTTGGTGGCTGCGGATGGCTCAGCCAGGATGGCGCAGACATTACCTTTAGTGGTGAATCGTCAGCTTGATGGCCCACTCAGGTGGGGAGATTTCGGTAGGGGCGGACGGCTCTACGATGGAACTAAAAATATTTTGAACAAACTGAATGAGCCCTAAGCAAGACCAAGGCCAGCTAAGCCAACTAGACCGACTCTCCCGCCACTAAAAAATCTAGTGGCCGCCAACCGGTGAGGTTCATCCAATACCTCCTATGTACTCCGTACTGATGCGAGTCGAGCTAGAGACTAGTGGCGCACCACCACAATTTGCACAGGGCGCTCAACCTATGACGATGATCGACCTAGCGCATTAGCATGACAGGTCATCTCCGATCTATCCATCCCTCGGGTCACGTCCCGATTTTTAAAGATATCAGCTATTGCTTCGATGCCCGAACCCGGTAAACCGGTAGATATGGGTCACGATAAAGCCCCTTTTGTTTGGTGACAACCTCCAAAGTTTGGGTCAGGGGAAGTGTTGGGGTTTGTAGTTTTTGGAATTTCCCGTCTTCTCAGGGCTTTTGTTTTCCGGGTCCTCTGGGTCCCTGTGGGTAAAAAGTACCATGCTGCACCCACTTCTAGCCTCGCCACCCACCAACCATGCTGTTCGTCAAGCGAAAACCGGCTCACAGCTGGCTCATCCTGGTCAGACTGCATATGTCTTGCTTTGCGAGGTTGCTCCCCAGATGCGGTTGCTGTAGGTACCGGCCCTAGGAGATGCAGAGCGGGATGGCTTCGCATGGGGAGCCAGCACGGGGAACCTCCCACGTCGCCAGGAAGCCATGGCTCTCGTCATCGCAGTTGAGATTGAAATACACTGGGTGGAATGGCCATCCGACGGCCTCCTCCGAAAACCAGTGAATTCGAAGAAGTTCCCGCCGCGACCGAGTAGCAGAAACATATCGATTGGGCTAGAAATAAACTAACGCCAAGGTGAGCCGTCACGGCAAAAGCAAATCCCGGGCATGGCAGGTTGAGTTATGTCAATCCAGAAGGGGCCCGGACACTATTGGATGCACTGTGTACATTCATTTGTGCCCGAACACATTAGTGGAAACGGAATAGGTAAGACAAGCCGAAGACAACGTCAACATCACGACAGTACTCCGTACAAATCTACAAAGTACTATGTATATGTATACCGTGACTAGATGGCTCTAGTCAGCGATTCAGTACGAATCGTGTTTCTCACAAGGAATTACAGCCAATACTTTTCAAATACCACCCCATCCAGACCCTGCTCCGGGTGAACATCTACAGATCCAAGATGTCGTGTCTGCGAGTTACCCGAGGGCTGAAATTATTGTTGCGCAGTCTTGGATACATCCATCTCGGATGAGCCCTTGGTTTCTGACCGGTTGTACAGTCCGAAATCCAGACAGCCAGATCCATGGCCTTGGGCATCATTGTGTCTGACTTCTGCTTCCAAGTTCATGCGGTCAAGAAAGGTTCACGAGAAAAAGATTTTCGGCAGCTGCAGTGTCTCAAAAAGGATCGCGTCAGCAGCAATCTCTCAAGAGTCATTTCCCAGGGATCCTCCATCATACAAATGGGAGACGCCCTCGCATGAAGCCTTGGGAAGTAGGCCCTGTGGGGATAACCGCAAAAGGCAAAACAAGATTAAAGCCAGGAAAAACATTTTTCACCGTCTTGAATGTCGGAGCAGAACCATTGGACCAGTTCTTTGTAATTGTCACTGTAAGGTTACACGACTTTTTTCCCTCGTGTTGGCCGGTGGATCGATCCGCTTAAGTGCGTCGCGAGAGGGGGTTCCTCTTTGACTCCAGGGGGCGAGGCTCTATTGAGGATACTGCATCACCCACATCCCTGGAGGGGAAAGACCAAAGTCAGTGGGCCCGAGAATTATACTATGAAAAATAATGAGAAAAAATAAAAGATATTAGTAAAAAAGTAGTACCTTGTTCTCTGGCGCCAGTCAGTATTGGAAAAATACGCAATAATAATCCACTCGGGGGATTTCCTCGGAATCAACATGGAGCTACTCACTACATCAGGATTTTCCATAAATAAACTGAAAAAGAAAAAAAAAAACACGCACGGACAAGGAGCCACCAGTGGCACAGATCTCAATCAAGCAGACTAAACCCTCAATGCTCTCATAGAGCATGGCCAATGATAAGATCGTAAGATGGTTGTATCTGGGGAAGCCCACTCATTTGCAGGGACCAAGTAATACCAGGAGTAGAAGGGAGATGAAAGGCCCATAGGAGTGTAGGAGCATAGGTCCGCACATCTCCTAGATGCAGTAGTAAGCTCCTCCTGCACAGAGGGATGCGTATTAGCAAAGACCTGGCACCTTGGCCCGTCCCTATGTAATTCGTACCTAAAGACGACACCATTTTAGATGAATCAATTCTAGACCCCCCCAGTTCGCCCCCCTAATGCAATGGTTTCTCCCAAACTCATCGCTCTAATCTAACCAACCGACACTCTTGGTCTTCTTTCCTGACTCCTCCCTCTCCAACTCCCATCCTCTTTGTGTTGATGGTACCTGGAGAGTATAGTCATGGCCACCTTTAGCTCTTCAGGGCCTTCGTGCCGCGATCTGGACAACACAATGCGCGTGGATGCGGGTTCATGTCGCGGGGGATTTGACTTTACGCTCTTGTTCGAGGAGACGATCCTCACACTTCTGCCCATTGCATTGATTTCGATTGTGGTTCCATTTCGGATGTGGCAGCTTTCACAAGAACGGCGCAAAGTTTCGGAATCATGGTTGCTTCCGCTCAAACTTGTAAGTCAACCTATTTTCGATAATATTGGGGGCTATACTGGCTGTGAACCATGTGGTCTGACTACAAAATTAATTGTATTTCTAACGCAATCATTGTTACAGGCTGCATGGTTGTTTTTTATTGGACTTGGAATTGCGCAGACTGCCCTATGGGCTTTACCCGCCGCTGACAGAACAAAAGCTTCCATTGCGACCAATGCTGTGCTCACCGTTGGAGCTCTAATGCTCGGCACTCTCTCTTATGCGGAGCACACGCGGTCTGTCCGACCTTCATTCCTTTTAAACATATACCTGCTCTGCAGCCTACTTTTCGATATCGCGCGGGCCAGAACACTATGGTTCAGGGCTACGGATGGATTTAATGAGGTCATTTCAATCGTCACTATCGTCGCAGTGGGAGGCAAATTGCTTCTTGTGATTTTGGAAGCTGTTGAAAAGCGTCATATTCTGAAGAATGAGTTTTCTGGGTACCCGCCAGAGGCTACCGCGGGCTTCTACAACCGATGCTTCTTTTGGTGGTTGAACCCGCTATTCAAGAACGGCTTCAGCAACGTTTTGTCGGTGGAAGACTTGTTCGTCTTGGACAAGGAATTGAGCTCCGAGAGACTTCTAGCTATGTTTGAGGAGAGGTGGAGCAAAGGTAAGAAAGCGGCCTGGTCATCAATTCAGCCCATAATCTATGGTGAGCTAACATTGTCCAGTGAAATCGAAATCTCCCAACACGTTACAGTTTGAATCATTCAAGGCCGCAAAATCACCACTTTTGGCCGCTGTTCCAGCTCGCGCATGTGTCGTTGCTTTCAACTTCTGCCAGCCCTTACTTCTGACTCGATCGCTGTCTTTCTTCGATGAGCCCGTGAACAATGCCACGAATAACATCGGATATGGACTGATCGGCGCTTATATTCTGGTCTACACTGGCTTAGCTGTGAGTTTGCTATGTTTTAATCCTTGGAATCATTTCTAACGATCTCAAAGGTCTCAATGGGCCAATACCAGCACAACACGTATCGTGGTATTACCATGGTCCGCGGTATCCTGGTTACAATGCTCTACAAAAAAGCTAGCAGTCTCACTCTCAACGAAGCCGACCCCGCCAACTCGCTCACTTTGATGAGCGCCGATGTTGAACGGATTACTCAGGGCTGGCAAACCATGCACGAAATCTGGGCCAACTCCGCCGAAATCGGTCTGGCTATTTATCTCCTCGAGCGCCAGCTTGGGATCTCCTGCGTTGTTCCAGTCTGTGTCGCTCTGGTTGCGTTGGTTGGATCTCTCATCGGGATGTCTTTCGTGGTTTCTAGACAAGCCAAGTGGCTCGAAGCCATTGAACGACGCATTTCGTCTACTTCCGGAATGCTAGGATCCATCAAGGGTGTTAAGATGCTTGGCCTGCAAGATTCGTTTATGAAATTTGTGCATGGCCTGCGAATCGACGAGCTTGATATCTCCAAGAAGTTCCGTACACTTCTAGTGTATAACATGGGCTTTGGGTGGTTGACTCGCATCTTCGCGCCGATCTTCACTTTTGGCGTATATGTTGCCATCTCTGATTCAACGTTGAATGTCTCCCGAGTTTTCACCTCCCTGTCACTCTTTTCACTGCTGGCAGATCCCCTGCTTACGCTCGTTATGGCTTTGATGTCTTTTGCCGGGTCGGTCGGATCATTCGCTCGCATTCAGGAGTTCCTTGACAAGAAGGATCACTCTGACCAGCGACGCAGTGCTCCTCGGATTCCTTCTCTCGAGGATCTTGGCAAGGCCAAGCTCCTCTCCAAGTCTGGTGATCTGGATGTTTGCTCGAGCAACTCCGGGTCTGTTGAGTCTTTGAAGCGCGGTTCAACCTCGTCTTTCTCCGCCAATGCCGCTATAATCCAAAACGGTACATTTGGATGGGATGCCGAAAAGGAGCCCGTCCTGAAGGATATCAACCTCACGGTTCCTCGTGGCAGCTTCACTATGCTTATTGGACCTTCTGGCTGTGGCAAATCAACTCTGCTCAAGGCTCTTTTGGGTGAGATTCGATGTGAAGAGGGCAAGGTCGAATTGACATCACCAAGCGTGGCGTTCTGCGATCAGACGCCATGGCATATGAACGCGACCATCAAGGACAGCATCGTCTCCATGTCGGAGTATGACCCTAAATGGTATTCCTCCGTGATTCAAGCATGTGCGCTGGAAGAAGATCTCTCACAATTTCCTCGTGGAGACCGAAGTGTCATTGGAAGCAAAGGTGTTGCTCTCAGTGGTGGTCAAAGCCAACGTATTGCGCTTGCCCGCGCAGTCTATGCCCGAAGAAAGATTATTATTCTAGATGACGCGCTGAGTGGCCTTGATGCCACAACTGAGAGTCACATTTTCCACAATCTCTTCGGAAACATGGGCCTCTTGAGAGAAATCGGCACATCTGTCATCGTCGCTTCATCATCTGTTAAACGTCTGCCCTACTCTGATCATATCGTTGTATTGGATAAGACCGGTTGCATCGCTGAGCAAGGTAGCTTCAGCGCACTCAACAAGACTGGCGGATACGTCTCCAGCTTTGATCTGGGTGCACCGGACTGGGACTATAAGCCGAAGAGGTACTCTGCGTCCCCGAGCTATAGCACTGTCGACTCTGTGGAGAAGGAGAAAGAGACTATCATCCCTGAGCCTGAGAAACGCGATATGGGGGGTGATCTTTCCATCTATACCTACTATGTTGACGCAATCGGGTGGCTTCCTGCCCTCGTCTTCATGGTTTCCATGGCCATCTTTGTCTTCAGCATCTCGTTCCCCAGTATCTGGTTGAAGTGGTGGGCCAACTCCGACACTGCAGAGCCCAAGCAACATGTCGGTTATTACCTTGGTATATATGTTATGCTTGGCTGCGTCGCCATGATTGCCTTGATCGTGAGCTGCTGGGAAATGATCATTACCATGGTCCCCAAGTCTGGTGAGAGTTTCCACCGCAAGTTGTTACAGACTGTCCTTAGTGCCCCAATGCTCTTTTTTTCGACAACGGACAGTGGCAATATCCTCAACCGATTCAGTCAGGACCTGCAACTCATCGACATGGAACTTCCCATTGCTGCGATCAACACCGTCGCCACTTTCTTCCTCTGCCTTGCCCAGATGGCACTTATCGGCGTTGGCTCTAAGTATGCCGCAATCTCATTCCCCTTCGTCCTGGGACTTCTATTCCTCATTCAGAAGATGTATTTGCGCACTTCTCGGCAACTGCGTTACTTGGACCTTGAAGCTAAAGCTCCCTTGTACTCACATTTCACCGATTGTCTGCAGGGCCTCGTTACACTTCGGGCCTTTGGCTGGCAGCACGGCATGGAGATGAAAAACATCGAGCTTTTGGATTACTCGCAACGGCCATTCTACTTTATGTTTGCAATTCAGCGCTGGTTGACACTATCTCTGGATCTTGTCGTCGCGGGTATTGCCGTACTGCTAATTGTTTTGGTCGTCGTCCTCCGTGGGACCAGTCTGGGTGCCGGATCCGTTGGTGTCGCCCTTCTCAACGTCATCCAGTTCAGTCAGAGCATCAAGCTCCTGGTAACCTTCTGGACCAACTTGGAAACCCATATTGGCTCTATCCTGCGTGTGAAAGACTTCACCCAGAATGTGGAGTCTGAGGACCAACCTGGAGAGGATGGTGAAATCCCCCCCAACTGGCCATCAAACGGCGCAGTGACATTCCATTCAGTATCTGCGGCCTACAGGTATGGAAATTAACTTCTTTCATCTCGGTTTGACTTCATGCTAACAATCCACCTAGACCTTCAGAGCCGGTTCTCAATGATGTGTCTCTATCCGTTGCAGCAGGTGAAAAAGTTGGCATTTGTGGACGTACAGGAAGGTCAGAAGCCACTACAAAGACTATTGTCGTTGTATCTCAAAACTAACATGACTACAGCGGCAAAACTTCGATGATCATGAGCATTTTCCGGATGATTGAATTGACTAGCGGTATCATTACCGTGGACGGTGTCGATATCACCAGTCTGCCTCGCCGCGAAATTCGCTCACGCATCAATGGAGTCTCACAGGACTCGCTACTGTTCAAGGGCAGCGTTCGTCTCAATGCCGACCCAACCGGCTCGCGCACCGACCAAGACATTCACAACGCGCTCAAGAGCGTACAGCTTCTCCCTGTGATCCTTGAGAAGGGCGACCTCGACACGGACATGGATGAGATTCACTTGTCGCACGGCCAAAAACAGCTCTTCTGTCTCGCACGCGCACTCCTTCGCCAGGGCAACATCCTCATCCTCGACGAGGCAACCAGCAAGTGAGTACAAGTCATTTATTGATCCTCCCCTAACATGATTTCCTCGCATTGTCCCATCCCCACTTTATTTTCTTTCTTGTTCGAAATACTCTTTATTTTTTCCTGAACTATTGTTTTCTTTTTTTCCGCGCCTGTCAACTCCCCCCTGCATATGCGCCATGATCCGAGCGCCACATTACGCTCGGATCGACTGAACGGCGTTTCCCCTGACGCTAGCACATGTACTTTCACCACCCCTTACAGTCTTGGACAAAAGCCGGAGGATCATCAAGTCCGAGACATTATTTGCTAATGAGGCTTTTCCAAATAGCATCGACGCGAAAACGGATGATATCATGCAACGCGTTATTCGCGAGAAATTCTGCAACCACACCATCATCGCGGTCGCGCACAAGCTCGACACCATCCTCGACTTTGACCGCGTCGTGGTGCTCGACGCCGGCCGGATCGTCGAGACCGGGGAGCCTTACACGTTACTCGCAGACCCCAGGTCGCACTTCGGTCGACTATATGCGAGCTCCGTGACGACTGAGGACGCGCAATAGGTAGATCTAATCATTGCGATCCTCCGGCTCCGCTGGATTTTGATTCTTCCCCCCATTTCCTTTCTTGATTGCACTACACAGACTCAGCATCTGACCTCTATCGACCATGGTCAAGTTTGCTTTGGCGCGTTTGTCGATTTTCACTCATTCGCGGTACATATCGACGTCGGCATGCTAATTTAGTTTCCCTGGCGCTGCTGATTATATGCTCTTTGTTCTTTGTCCTTGTGATTTGATCCTTTTCTCGACTCTCGTTCATTCCAGTTGCAAGTCTGGTTACTTCTTACTCTCGTTGACTCCCTTTGGCATTTTTATTTTTGCTGTGCCTGTGACAGATGAAATTTGGTGGCTTGTCTATAATTCGGCCCACTGGTGCTCGTACGATTTTACACTTAATGATAATCGGGAAACGACTTGAATATCAATCATATCAGGCGATTTGAGCACTGTTACATGACTTTTAAAGCTCAGAGTAGCTGGAGATCTTGTAGTTTTTAAATACTCAGTTACTGGTTGACTTAAAATGGATGGACAAACAATCAACCTTAGGTACCATGTTAGGCTGCTGCCCGGAAAAATGGGTTGTCGATACCCTAGATCATATATACGTGTAGGAACCAAAATCCCTTCCGGTGTATATCGAAGAGATTCAATCAGCTGTGTTATACGATTCTTGATATTTATCTGTCTAGTCTCTCGGTTTGGTTTTGTTCACTGTTGGGGCACAGTCCAGTCTTCAGGCCTTCCCCGATATATATATTCGTGCATGCTTACCACCTCCAGCAGGAACCTTCACCTACACATGGACACGACTATCCTACTCACCTATGAATCGTCTTTAAAGTTGTCTGGTTGGAAGTAATAGGCGAGAAAAACATAACAGAAAGGAGATCCTTAGGCTTAGACAAGACAAAGTTGCGAGAGCCACTTTGTGATTGGATTGTAATGAACGACACGGCCACGACAGAAAAGTCCATGGCACGATAAGGCTAGTCCTAATAAGGAATCTCCCCCCCCCCCCCTTTCGATACAGAATGCTATATACAAGATTTATAAAATACCAATAGAGTCCATTTGGATGTATAGCCCTATCTAAGAAAAGACCATTGAAAAGACTGTAGAAAGGACCGTTGAAAAGACCGTAAAAGAGGGCGATAGTAAGCATCACCCGGGCGCAAGTCTAGCATTTATGTTGGCATGGGACCCCTAATGGATGGGTCTTGACCTATACCTAGTCGACAATGGAAGAATTTGGGATACAATGATGGAATACGGTATGCCTATTAGATCTGTCTCCAGCACAAGGAGCGTTTAAGATCGACCAACACGATTGGAAAACAGTCCAAATCCATTTTCTGCACCACGTCCCTATAAGATGAGACTACCCTATGGAGAAAAGATGAAAAAAGCAATTCGGGCATCATGCTAAACTCCCCCTCAACTTTCTGTCCCGCATAGATAAAAGAAAATAAGAAAGGAAGGAAAATTGAAGAAGTTTCCCAATCCCAAATCATAGATGGTCGCCCGTCAACGCTACGACAGAACCATCGTGTCATCATTATCGACATCCTCGTCTTCATCGCCCAAGAGACCAAACTCCCAGTCGCCGCGCTCTATACGGCTCACGCGATCGAGTTCAGATTGATACTCGCGACGCAGGTGGTCCAGTGTAACGATGATTCTTTCCTGGGGCGGTTCGACTTGCGCTTTGAAGGATACGCCGCCGCGTCCACCGCTGATTGAAGAGCGACTGCCTCTTCTACCGGTGGGGATGATGGAGGCTCCGCTGGAGGATCTGTGTCTGGCTTCGATTGGAGTGGGGGATGACGCAGCCGCATCTTCCATGAAAACGTTGCCGTCATCGTCTGCTTGGCGACGCTGCTGCTGTGGAGATGGTGTGCCCGCGGCAAAGGATGCGAGTGGGCCGGTTTCGACAAGGATGTAGGCTTCGTCCTTTTCGACCGAGGCGAGCAGGTTGATCAGCGATAGAAGTTCATGGCGGATCTCCTTACTCTCAAGGTCGTCTTCGGGTACACCAGATATCTCGACTTCTCTCCGGGTTTTGCGAACAAGCGCAGATGAAGGTGCGTCCCTTGCCTTGCGCAGACGTTGGACATTCCGGTAAGCGATCTCGGCAGCTCCGCGATAGTCATTGCGGGCGATGCGATAAGCCTGCAAGATGCGGTTGTAGTCGATTGATGAAGCATCAACCTCCTCGTTGTCAATATCGGTCCAGGAGGTAAAAGTATTCTGCTTGCGGGCGAGAGAAACGAGGACTTCATCAACGTGAGAGGCAATGTTGGGAATTAGCGCGGTAGGGAAACGGAGAATCTGCTTGATTCCAGCGGCACCGGGTCCAGACACGGTGAGGACACTGGAGATGAGAGAGCTGAGAGCGGACCTCTGCAAGGCGAGATCCTGGTACCGGGCCAAGGCGGAGTAAGCCTGATCAAATTGACAGGTCTGAAGGGAAGCGTGGAACAGGCGAGAGAGCAAATCAGTTCGCGTGCTGGTGTATTCTGCGTCGTGCTCGGCCCAGGCCTCCGAATCGAGAGCCTGCAGCGCCAGGCTAGCAAATTCCGCGACATGAGAGAATGAACGCACTTGCTCAAAGACTGAAAGGATGTGCTGGTAATATTTCGGGATACCATTGTGGAAGCAATTCACGGAAACAAGGTCCAGGAGTGTTGACGACATTTCATGCAGGTTACCCAAAGGTTTGCCACAAGCTACAAGCTTCGTTAGTTTACCGCATATCCGATACGTCCAGGTCTGGGGTCGCCAACTTACACAAAAGATATGCCGCCTTGCGGAAATAAATGGCTGCAATGTCATACTCGGCCATAGCCACATGCAGGCGACCCTTGACATAGGTTGCCCAGGATGTGCTGGCTTGGAAACGTAGGAAGTCCCATGCGAGGTCAATATTGTTCTTAGCAATAAGGTCGCACTGAATGTAGGCCAAGGCGTTAGAATACGCCACTTCACCAGGTCTCGTAACCCAAGCCAGGACATCCCTGATCCCAAGAGTCAGCGTATAACTCTGGGGCACGCCAATCGCTTGACGCGGCTTGATGTCTGTGACAAATAGGTCCTCTAGTATCGTTGCCGTCCGCAGGTTCTTGTTCGGATTGGACTTCTTCTCATTCAGAGGGATGACCGGGGTGGATGCCTCTTTACCCGTATTGGCGGCACGGTCGGGGCATTTCCGGACATTAGAGCTGAGCCAATACATCATTTCGTACTCACGGAGAGAATCAATGAGCGTGGAGAACAGATCAGCAGCGTCGAAGTTTGAGCGTTCGCCCTGTTCAATCTCGCCGTCCACAAATGTGACCAGGATCAACAAATCATAGAGGATCTGACGAGTGAGAACCACTGTCTCGAATGCACCACTCACAGCAACTCGTGCACCAAAATATGTTGAAAGAAGCCCCGAGTCCTTACCATTAAACCCAGAAGGAACAGTGTCAATGATAGCGTAGAATGGATCTCCAGACAAGTTCTCCGCATCTAGGTACTCGTTCAAGGCCGCAACTAGACCCTCAAAAGTCTTGTTGGAGATTCGGTCTCCAAATTCACAGCGCTCTCGGAAACTATCCATGCGGTCGACAATGGACGAAGAGGGTTCGTTGAAAATTTCGACTTCGAGAGCTGCCCGGCATGCTGCATCCAGTTCTGCAGAAAATTTCTTTCTGAACTCGGCAGCCACCTTCATCAATGAGGAAGCTTGTTCATACAGGTTGCCAAGCTCGGCATGGAGATTGCGATGTCTCCATCGATCCACGATCTTGGGGGCCTCCTCGCGTAGGTCGGAGCTGGAGTTGTGTAGGAGCAATTCGGCAGTATTGCACTCTCGTATCACAGCACAGGAATCAGAAAGAAGAAGCCAGGGCATTTCGTAGAAGGAGTCGTAAGCAAGGGAAACGGGTTCGAATCTGCGCTTGTTGAGGTCTTCCGCAACTTGCCAGAACTGACGCCATTTGGCATCGGTATCCGTCCGGAATCGAGCATAGTCCATCTCATCCTCGGTATATTTGCGAAGGGAGACGGTTGCTGCGATTGTAGAGCAAAGCCTCTCTGCCAGCGGTACATCCTTCTTCAGAACCCCGGACGAGGTTAAAGACAGCGGTCTAAGCGCCTCCTGGTAGACCGCCAAAGCAGTTTCAAGAACCTCGGGCAAATATCGAGTTGGGTGCAAGAGATAAGCAAGCCACTTCTCGGTCGGGTCCTCCACATCGTCAAGGGTTGGCGCGGGTACTGGCTCTTGTCGGTGAGTTTCGAATGTTGTTGACACCCAGTTTGTTGACCAGTCCGCCACCAGGGTTTGTAGATCAAAGTGTAAGGTATAGAGCTGGTAGAGGCCATGGTTTCTCCACAACACCCACAACTCCATTCCTTTTCCTTCCTCCGCGGGCTTAACCTGGAAGTCCGCAATACTCCAGAACATATTTCCCGTCACATCGGGGTCCACAGGTCGGAAGACTGTATCGGCAAAAAGGTCCTCAATAACAAGATCGGAAGTTAAGCCGCCTTTCACAGCCCAGAACTTGAAGCGTCCATCCTCGAATGGGGAGTATGTGACGACATAGAACCTGTGTCCACCATCCATTGCCCTCTCTGCATTGAATACCCGGATGAACGATGTTTCAGCAGGATTCAAGGTATATGGCACCGCATCAGGGTCCATTGGGCGGCCCAGAAGATCCTTCGTCGCCGCAAGCTTGTTCGTTGCAAGGTTCCAGATTTTCAAGGTGTGATTCAGGCAGATAGCAAAGACGTAAGTTTCATCAGAGGTTGTAGCAATGGCATTGGCGACATTCAGGTCGAGGTTGCGTCCATTGTGCTTGATCGAGGAGGTTGCGTGCCACTTAACGAGGCCCCGAATCGAGGCGCCCCATGTTCGTTCGTCGAAAGTAAGAGGAGTCCAATGTGACCCTATTCCAATTAGAGAGTCAGTCTCAAATCCCAGTCTCGTGAAGATCTCATCAAGGGTCTTACCATCATCTCCAGCTCTGCGGGTCAACCGCAGAAGTGCGCCGTTGTCAAGGGAAATGAACAGCTCTTGCGGGCTACTCGCGTGAAGTCTGTGGGGGTTGGAGAAAGAAAGAGGTGCAGGGATGCACGTCTTGCACCATTCGCTCACATTGTCATCGATTGACTCTGTTCTCCGGAAGAACTCTGGTCGAAGAGACAGGGTATGGAGCTGTTTAGACGCGGTAATCACAAAGACGCTTAGAACCTCATGTTCCTCCACATCTGCCAGCGCAACACCGGATGGAATGATCTGCTCTTGGAAGTGCAGCCGCAAAGTCACGTTGTATTCGAAGCGCTCCGTCCCACTTTTCGTCAAGTCCGCGCATCGAATCTCCAGCGTCTTGTTATCATTGACCACCCTCCACACGAAGGTCCTCGGGTAAGACTTGCGTTTGCGGAAGTAGACTGCACCCTGAGTCGCAAGATATCTCCTGGCGAATTCATCTTCATCCTTTGCGATCGGGATTTCAGGCTGGTCTGGGGTAGAGGAGATCGAAAAGCGAGGCCGACGGGGCGCGCTCTCGTGAGGTGAGATCTGGATGTTGGCGACCGTGGTCGGCGAGAATGGCCGTAGGTCGACCCTCGTATCTTTGTAAATTTTCGCCATGGTGAACAACTGCGAAGCCTGTGCGAGATTCAGGGCCGACTCAGAGTTCCATGGCTGATGGCAGATGGGAAGGTGTGCAGGGCGGGAAGCTGGAGCTTCAAAAAACAAAGTCTTGGCGCGCAGCCGCGACCTTTCGACCTTCTTTCAGCTGCGGCAAGTTAGCTGCCTTGGATCTACAAAACACACCCCACCAACTATTAACCAGAGATGAAGACAATTCTAAGCAAACACAAGGGGTCAATGCAGGTAATTGGCGCTGAGTAATATTATTCTACCATATAAACAAGAGCATCACAACTGTTTTCAGACAAAGGTTGCTACCACGGTAGCCAAAACAAAAATATTACTTAAACAGCAGGTCAGAGGAGGCTCGTAAGGTCACTAACATCATGTCAAGGGTAATGAGATAGAGGAGAAAGCCTAGTCCTTCTCCAAATCCTTCTCACTAGGATCACCAATGCCATCTTCATTAATGGCAAAGAGACAGTCGCTTTCGGGCAGGCAAGGGCTGTCGTAGATCTTGCAAATACGAGTCTCGCCACGACCCTTCTTCAAGCTGAGTCGTGTTGTACTAGCGTGGGCAATGATGTTACCTCCAATAGGTTTCTTGGGGTCGGGATTGAACATAGCACTGGGGCCACCATCGACCTGCGCCACAACCTGGTTGGTGATAACAACAGCAATGCCAAACTCGTCTGCGAGATGCTGCAACGTGCGCAAGAACTTTGCGAGATGAGTCTGCCGTGATGCAAGCTCACCACGCCCATTGAAGTCTGTACGGTAGAGCGAGGTCGCCGAGTCCACGATCAGGAGTGAAAATCGAGTCTCACACATCATTTGGGAGGCCTGGTTAAGCAGCTGTAGCTGGTGATCGGAATTATAAGCGCGAGCATAAGCCACATTGTCGAGGACCTCTTCTCCAACGAGTCCGTATCGTTGGGCAACTGCCAGGAGTCGAACCGGTCGAAAGGTTCCCTCGGTATCGATGTAAAGACACTTGCCCTCACCTCCGCCCATATCAAAGGGCAATTGGCAAGTCACAGCAAGGGTATGGCAAATCTGACTTTTTCCCGTTCTAAATTCTCCAAAAATTTCCGTGATTGACCCCGTTTCGATACCACCGCCAAGCAGGGTGTCTAGTTGTTTGGATCCGGTTGTAATGGAGATGAGTTCGCTTCGTCGGGCGTGCATCTCAGTGGCAGTTGTGAAGCCAAGGGGAACGAGTTTGTTAGCTATCCGAAGACAATAGGTCAGCATCATCCATGCTGCAATGCAAAACCTGGGGAAAAAAAACCACTCCTTGGCACTGGGGGTAGTAATGACTCACCCTCAGCCAGGATCTTGCTGGCTTTTTGCTCTGAGATACCCTTGATCTGCTCCAGTTGGCGCTTCGGTCTATTATTTGCCCATCATCAGTTCATTTCTATCCAGGGAATCCGATTATCGCCGATGCGGTTGTAATGGCTGCAGGATCGGAAGAGGGACTCAACGTACGTGAACGCAACTCTCTCGACAGTGTGGTATCCGGCATCCACAAACAGCTTGATATCTCGAGCAGTCAAGCCAGCCATACCCTAACATGCAGTTTCAGCTTTCTGTACCGCCAATAAATTCTGTGTTTCCAGTTCACCTCTCGTTCTTACTCACCTCCAGAGCGGAGAGCGGGGTAGGAGCCCCAGGGCCGGTCAAACCACCGTCATCGTACTCTCCTTGGGTCTCCGTATCAGCAGTCATAGTTCCAGGTCAGGTAGTCTCTTTCGATAGCACAGGGGCTCTTCAGGCCAAGGTCGTGAAATGCGAGGTCTGGGGACACGAGGGGCACGCGTTCGATTTGGATGAGATGGTCCTCCCAGCACCTAGACTTTCCGAGAATTATGATAATGAAAAGCTGTGTATTTTCAGACAATGAGTCATTGGAATCTCTCGCTTGCAAATTGGGTATGTTTGTGGCAAGAAGCGAGGCACCCTCAAAGTCAAGATTCGCCTTCGTGAAAGACGCGTCGAGACTGTCGCGCAGTCACGTGATACCATGTTTATATGGAAGCGACAAGGCAACAACAGGCTAAGCGGCGTGCTGCCTGTTGCTTGATACAACACAATGATCAACATTGATTTTAACTATCACTCGAATCCCAAGGGATTTCAAAAGAATGGCCATGCTCGCTCTCTTTTCCAGTGGTGTAATAAATACATATCTGCTTGTGTTCCAGCGTCTACTGCGTGCTTTACACCGAATCTCCAGATCTCTTGTTGCCCGACATCATCCAGCAAATGACGTATAACGAAAGTATTCTTCTTCCAGACGACCATAATCCCATGTCAGTCTCATCGTCCTTTGCTCGGAACCTGGAAAAAATGCCCCTCTCGGTATCCGACGAAGGCACCTCGACCCGCCCATTCGCACGTCAGCCATCTGCCACTCAATTATCCCATGAACGGCATTGCGTAACAATCGACGTCCGTTTGTGTCGGTCTTGATTGGATCGAAACATTGGGTCGATTTCAAGTCCCTCAGATGGCGCGTTCATGTGGATTCGCTCATTGAAGATGGCGCTCATTTTTCGTCGAAACTCTTCTGAGGACCGCTTGCGAAGGACTCCTATGGTTACAGAGTTGGCTCATTGTCCACAAGTCATAATGTGGCCACAAGACGCACTTACTCGAGATTCGTGAAGCCCGATGCTGCTCATTCGGTGAATGAGGAACAGCCACATTGCCGCCCTGGGCTGAAACGGACTTGTCGCGTTCAGGGCGTCTCGCTGCAGGCTCATTGTCAAAAACTCCGCCCGCACGCCAGATTCGGGAGTGGAAACTGGCACGCTTCTGTATGTCCTTTCTGTCGCCAACGAAGCTTTCGCTGTGGTGGTTGAAGCTACTGGGCAAGCTTAGGCTCTGGGACAACGTGGTCGGGGTGTAGACTGCTCCGGGAATGTCTACTTCAGAACTCGATGCAGTTGGAGTGTCTGCAGGTAGAGCTTTTCGAGCATTTTTTGAATTCTTGATGGCCGTCGACGAGGCTGGGGTTGGAGGGCGTACTGGGTACTTCTTCAGGTCATGACTTGCTGGTTGGTCGGTACTTGGTGTCCCAGGGTGCAGTGTGCCCGAGTGTGGAGTATTGTGGCTGGAGACCCAGATGCCTTCGACCTGGACGCCTCGCTCAAGAGCTTTGGCGCCAAATGGAACATCATCTCTCGATAGCATCGGGTATAAATCTGCCTCTTCATCTTGCTGGCGCGATTCGGCCTCGGCGTAGCGGCCGGTCATCCATGTGTTGAATGCGTGAACACAGGAAGCATATACAAATACGAAAACCTGTATCATCGTCAGCTTCATGCCTCCGTCGCTGTGTGGTAACGGGTCTCATCGCACGATCAGAAGCGCCAGCACCTAGGTTGAAGATCGAGTCAGAATGAGGTGTGCTTCCAAGCAATGGGCGACTTACGAAGCTCAACTGCTCCCACAGCGCCCAGTCAACCCAGAAGGCCATGGCAGCTTCAAGGACACGCCACCCGCAAATGACTGTTGCGGCTAAAAAGTATGCGTATCTGGTAGAGGTCTTTGTGATTGGCGGATTGGTGTCGAAAGAGTAGTGAGGTTGTAGTGGAAGCGATCAACGTGGTTCATGTGTTTCTCGTGAGGGTCGCCGGGGGGGTGCCTTCCTAATTTGGAAATGTGGCAAAAGCGATGGCCTTTCACCATTCCTGCAAAATCATATTTATCCTCCGCAGTCATTGGTTTTGAGTAGGTCAATGTTTGCTCCACCCCCGGGGTGGTTTGCCTTCTGTTTTTGTGCCATAGTTTTTACGTCGGATCCGTATAGTCGGGGAACTCCTCAGCCGGGGCCATCTAGATACGATTCAACGTAACAAGAGGACAACAACCAATCTTGCTTCCCCTCAACTACCATTGCCAGTGTGTAGTATCTCCATCCCAGCCACTCCTACGTATATGCGTAGAGGGGTCCGGCTTGGCGAGATCGAAATGCGCAATCCACTTGGCACCGAACACAATCGGACGTTCGGGCTTGCCGGCCATGGAAAAGGGTCCTATAAAGTAGCTATATGGAGTAAATTAGTAAGTTCGTCACCTTGTCGTTGGGATAATATAGCAATAACGTACAGTTTTTGCGTCTCCCGGTGCCAAACTAGGCTGCTTGCTCCGCACACGTGGGGGAACCACCCCTTCTCATGCAGCGTACTACATAGTCGACAATGATTAGATCCAGTCTCGAATACAGAAGAAACATCAACTCACGGTGCAGCCTCTTGGAAAGCCGAGCGAACCTGATCCCTTTCGCCGCGTTCCTGAGCCCAAAATGGGTCAGCGCCATTGCCGTCTCCAAGGCGCACCCCTGGGACGATCTCCCACACAAGCCAGGTAATGAACCCACCCGGAACTAGCCCCGAGCGATCCTGCTTTCCGATCTTGTATCCGAGAAGCTTGGGTGTGTCACTCGAGCCCTTTTCAGTGAGGTCCCGTTAGGCAATCAATTCTGGGGGGTCGTATTTGATGGCTTGTCGGCTTCTGGTAACCGCATCATCCATTTCAGTTTTCCGATGGGGAACTTGAACGTAGATGCGCATAATGGCTTTCCTGGTCCGGGCTCTGGGATCGCAGCATGGATATTTAGCCGAGGCGAAAGAACGGTAGCCATACTCCTTGTTTTCCTCCTCGTTAACCTGATAGTCACGCTCATTCAGCTTCTCAAGAATCTTCCACCGGGAAGGGACAGGGTGGTCAAGGGTGATGATAGTTCCAGGATCAGGGCCCTTGCGGAACCAGGCTGAGTATGAGAACGACATTGGAGTTGTTTTGGATGCTTTGGGGGTGGGCTTCTTGGATAGGTTTCTTGGATAGGTTTCTTGGACGGCTCTTATGTGGGGCAGCTACTCCGGGCATATCAGTGTATGGCTGAGTGATGGCCGTCTGGAATAGATTAAATCGTCAATATTACCCCCAGAGAGCCTGTCGATACCCGCCCTAGCTCAATACAAAGGCGGGCCCAAAAAAAACCTAGTCTTTGGTTCAACCGCAATGACGTGAAAGTACAAAAAAAAACTCTCCCTCGGGGAATCGAACCCCGGTCTCCCGCGCTTATCGGTGTTAATGACAAGCGGAAATCATGACCACTAGACCAAGGAAGACGTTGACCGAGTTACTGCTCGACCACTTGGTGTTGTTGATGTCAGTCCGTCCATTTTATGATATATGACCCTGATTCGTATTTGCTCTCACGACTTTCATGTTCAAGCTCCTCCTCCGTCTCACCGACTCTAAATCTACTGATTGGGGCTCGTTTTAATTAAAATTGTACTCTGTTAAACAGTACAGAATATCATTGAATGCTTCTGATTATCCTAGCTGTGGTTTTACCCTTTTCTTGTCTTGCAATGGTCGGGATATATATTTGGGCCATGCGACATGGCTGTAACCCCGGATCCGAACTGGATTCTCTCCAATCACCTGGTAATTCCCCACATCCATCGCAAGCTTCCCAGCTCCTACTGTAGAGCACGTGTCCTAGATATTATTTAGATAACCCAGCCCATAGATATATATCATAATTACCCCGAGCCGGAAGGGAGAATTAGTGATAAGAATTGCCAGTGATGGACCAGGCAACTCTGGAATAGGACGGAGTCTTCGGTATCACCTCCAGGGCCAGACAACATAATCAGGGATTACATTTAGTGAATAAGTGGATAGCAGGTAGTATCTTAGCAGGAAAACCGCCATGGAAAGCGGAGGCTACCGGTGCATTGTACCCAACTTGTTTAAGGCAATAAAAGGGACCTTGACTTATATAATGTTTCTACCTAACCCGTGATGAAACCGAAGATCAATCTATCCATTCACCCGGGAAGGATGACCACAACAGCGAAAAAATCACCAGAGTGAGCGTCGGACGAACTCATCACATCCATATTTTCAATGAAATAAATCTCTATTGTATTACCAGATACTGCTAAGTGCCCGCAGTGGAGACAAAGTCAAAGTCAGATCCGCAACAAATGGACTTTCGCCGTACGCCAAGGGTCGGTTCCCACTCGGCCCGCCTCAGATACTTTCGGTCCGCTTTTGTTCTGAATTTTTTTAACTTTGCCGAGTGCGAATGTGGGCTCCAAGCACGAGGGATAATCTCAGAGCATGTCATGGCTTAGGGGGCGACAATCACAGTCGCGACGACACAAAATTATGATATATGCAAAAGCCCCGAAAAATGGGAGAGTTGACCCGTATGGCAGGTTGATACTTGAAGTAAAAAAAAGCTAGAGTTTTAGAACGGCCGAAAGGCTGGATTGATCTTAGATCTTTAATCACCTTTGCAACATGACTTCTGGCCCATCAAGGTATGTTCTTCTTCTACATTTGATACATCAGACTAGATAGCTTAAACCCCTTCTAAATGGGCTTAATAGGATTCACTAACGAAAACAATACGAGAATTAGTTATGTCCTTTACTGATTGATATTCATGACTTCGAAGTCCCCGAGTATAAGAGCCGCTAGGGCCTCGTCCTGGTTATGTAGGGGGTGGGCAGCAGATAAGATCAACTAGAGTTTTTATTTTATGGAAACGTAAACACCTTGCAAATATCTTCCCTGACTATTACTTCCGGAAATTGGCTTTTTTGACTTCTTCTAGAATTGTCAGTTCTCTCGATACGGGGTTCTTCTTTCACCCCTTCTGTCCCCTTTCCAATATTCTGCGATGAGTTTCATCTAGGACCATTATCTCTTAGATGGCATTAACGACACGACAGAAAAGTTCACAGCACGATAAGGCTAGTTCCAATAAGGAATTCCCCACTTCGATACAGAATACTATATTCGAGACTTATAAAATACTAGTAGAGTCTATATAGATATAAACCCTATCTTAGAGAAGAGTCTGGAAAAGAGTCTGGAAAAGACGATAGAAAAGAGTTCAGAAAAGACGATAGAAAAGACGATAGAAAAGACAATAGAAAAGACAATAGAAAAGACGATAGAAAAGACGATAGAAAAGACGATAGAAAAGACGATAGAAAAGACGATAGAAAAAATCGTAAAGTGGGCGATATAGTAGGAAGGGGAGTAGAATATTAACTTAGTCTATTAAAGGGATAACTAGATAGAGGTCGCGTATATAGTCGCTCACGTTGTTAGCGGGAAGTATTAATGTAAATTATGCAGAAGGACTCGGTAGGTAACTTGTGTATTTCGAATGTAGCATTTTGAATTAAACAGGGGAGGGAGGGATTTCCTCATTAGGACTAGCCTTATCGTGCCATGAACTTTTCTGTCGTGTCGTTAATGCCATCCTATCTCTTCTGTTTGCTACCTACATACCGATTCAATTGATGCCTTTTGCTCTGGGTAATTGACAAAAAAAGGCGGGGGCTATGAGTGAATTCTCAAGAGCTGGGATCTTCTCGGCAATAGGGGAGAAACATGGAGGCCTAGACCCGAAACGAATAGCACCCTAGGCAGAAAATTCAGTGCTAAAGGTTAGCTTGACATATTCTATCCATAGGGACTGTATTGGATGTGATATCAGGCAGAAGCGCGAAAATGGCATCGGTGGTATCATGATTCCCGTTGCCAGCCGCTTTGACCCCCACCCTGAAATCCCCAAGGCTGCCACATCATCTTCCTGAGTTCAAGTCTCCCTTCTCAACATACCTTTGCATTCATATACCTTCTTGATCATATAGCTGTCATTCAGATGACAGTAGCGATTTAGAGCTTCCGACCAGATATCTTTCTTTTACGACCGATTTAGATTCGCTGATGAGTCTCGCTGGTATGGCGAGCAATTTATCGAGCGCCAATGCTAGCGAGAAAGGCTACTATGCATCAAAAGGCCTTTCAGAATTTGTGAGCACCTTACTTGAAAGCTGGCATGTCCCTGGTATCTCCATCGCAGTGGTTGATGGCGATGATTTCCTTACCGAGGTGAGTGTATAATGTGTAACATCAGCCCTTGGGCCGCAATAAGAATTGTAATTCTTGAATTTTGGCCAAAGGCACTCATACATGACGCCATGACGCAGGGCCATGGAACAGCAGAGTTACCCTCAATGCCTTTCTCCGCAGATACTCTATCATATGCCGGCAGCACCACAAAGGCCCACCTTGCCGCTCTTCTTGCACTTCTCATCGCAAGCAATCGGTACAAAGATGACAGAGACCAGCCGCTCTCTTGGAAAACCCCGATTTGCTCCCTGATAAGAGCGGACTTTGTACTGCAAGATGAATGGGCGACTAATCACATCACCCTAGAGGATGCGCTCTGTCATCGTACAGGGCTAGCAAAGCATGATAACGCATACCCACGCTACATACGACCTGAAGGCTTCGGTGGACCCCAAAGATTGATAACACTTCAGGAGATGGTCCGAAGTCTGCGATACTTGCCAATGGCAAGCGAGCCACGCACAGAGCATCGCTATAGCAACCTTATGTTCGCGACTCTATCGCATGTGATAGAAACGGTGACCGGCCAATGGCTCGGTAATGCCCTCCGTGTCTGGCTTTGGGAGCCGCTCGGGATGAAGGACACACATCTCTCGCTAGATCAAGCCTTAGCTGCTGGGCCACACGTAGCCCAGGGATACTTCTGGGACAAAGACCAGCATCAATATAAGCCGTTGGACCGAATGCCAACAGAGGAAGTGAGCGGGTCTGGCGCGGTTATCATGTCTGCAGCTGATATGGTGAAATGGTTGAGGTTTTGGCTTCGGGAGCAGAGGCCACTGAGCCCGGAGGCGCACAGGAATCTTCGCCATCCACGGATTCCCGTTGGAGCGGAGGATCCAGCTCCTTTCGATACACCTATCATGTATGCACAGGCATGGCAGACTTCCTCCTATCGTGGACATCGCTTTTGGAGGCATCACGGAGCAATGGATGCCTTTGGAGCTTTGGTTACCTTCTTCCCTGATTTGAATTTTGGGGTTTCCATCATGGGAAACACGGCATTTACGACAAACGTAGTTGCGGAGATAGTGACCTGGCATCTGGTTGACAACAAGCTTGGCGTTGCTTCTGGAGAGAGGCACAATTGGACACAACGGTTAGCATGAACAACCTGAGAATAACATTTGAAGATACGCTAACACCAGACTTCCTACCGAAGATGGAAGAACACCGTGGAGCAAATGGAACAGAATGTCCATAATGGCCTGGAAAAAATTTACCCCAACCGCCCTGAGAAGCCCATACAAGCTTCTCTTCCACTATCAAAGTATGCCGGGCTGTATTATCACTCCGGATACAAATATCTGAAAGTGGTAACCAACGACGGAGCGAACGGAAAGTTACTGAATGCAAGACCAGAATCGCAACTACATGCGGAGCAGCCTGATAACAACTTCCGCATCAAGTGCGACTTTGTCCATGTCTCTGGGGAGAAGTGGATTATGTATGTCGACTTGATGGATGCACCGACTCTAACGAAGCATGATTTTGCTGCGGTAGAGTTTCGAACTGGCCTTGATGGAGAGATTGAGTCTATGGGGATTGAATGGCGGGCAAGGAGCGATGTGGATGGATGGATCTGGTACAAGAAAATTCGCACTGAAGATGAAACTCGTAAGGCCTAGCGGAATAATAGATGCCGAATGGAGTATCTTAAAGTTGACCTGGACTCGACGATGAGCTGGGTCTTTTCAAAAACATCAAGCTTGGCCTTCTGTACCGACACAAGTTCTTGCGATGGGCAAATGCAAATAACAAGTCTCCAGTGTTCCACAAAGTCGTAGAAGGTCATAATGCCAGTGAATCTTTGTGAAGTGGATGCTATCGTCATATTGAGGTATGTCTTCGAACTTATCAATGACTCTGCGCTAACTTATATCTTGAATTCATTCGGATGTCTCAGATTCCTAGCTATTGCGAGACTGGGCAGCAATGAGCTACCGGAACGGCTGATGTTACATGGCAAGTCACTTTTAGCTACAATTAGCTGCGCTTGCTCGCAAGCAGTCACCATGAACTCTACCCCAATCCAGAGTCGGTGTCAAATTACGAGGGGACAGACCAAATTGTGTAATTGGCGTATTCCCAGGCAGAATCAGCGTCAACAAAGCGTAAAGTCACAGTGATGTTAGAGGCGCCGTTATTCAACTACTCGAACATAAGAGTTGTGATCACATGTGTTGTCTCATTGTTTGCAGCACGACATGGATCAATAACGATCCATGCGAGAATGCCAAACAGGATAGCGCTGAAGTTGACCATTGTCGCTCGGTATACCTATAGTATATTGCGAGTAGATCAAGAATGAAGATGCAGCACAGATAAATTAGATCCATGTTTCAAGCAGTATCTGGACCAAAACATAGTGTCAGTAGAGTGTGAAAACTAAGATTCATACATCTCAGGTTTTGCCAGCCCAACTCAAGATAGAAACTCACATCAAAGGGACTAAAGGACCCTTATCGCGGAAATTTGCAATCGCTGACTCTTCTGACTCTTCCGACAATGAAAAATTCTCTAGCGAGAGGGAATCACAGCCCTATTTATGTGTTTTCGCCAGTGAAGCTCGCTAACTATCTAGAAGTACTTGGATGGCCTATTTTCATCGCTAGGGAGCAAGCTGCATACGTGAATTGATGTGGATAGCTGCTATCACTTAGCATCTAAGATGGCTTGCATTCATGATTGGCATCATTTCACAAGCTAACGACCATACGGCTAGTTGAGGGAGCAAAACGATACACCGTGAACTAGCTGGGAGATTCAAAGCGGCAGTAGAGATACCATGCTACGTACGCCTACATTCTAGTTCGATTTAATCTAATTAGTGGGGAGAAAAGGCAATCGTGAAAAGATTAGGGAGGAAGAGGTGGGTATAACTAAGTGGAACCGATATCCAGCAAAACGAAAAAAATCTCGGACTTGGCCCGGACAAATTAATACTTCCTGCGTATTTCTAGCACTCGAGCGATTATAGTGAAGATATTGACTCAAAGAGCGAGCCATCATTAAATATAATGAATAAATAAATGTGGTGTATGATGTGTTAATGATGGGGGATTTCTCTTTGCGTTCACTGCCTTCTAGGCCATACAAAACCAGAGCTTGCAGGTCAAAGATACCTAACTGACTAGTCTAGACTGGATGAATATGTACCTCACTGGTCCAAGCGTTGTGTTCAACTGATAAAGCATAAGGATACTTGGCTCTTTTGAGCTAGCATAGAAAAAGATTTGTCACCGGCTGACGCGTCGTGAGGCTGAACGGTGCATTTATCCACACTCATACTCATTTCTTTGGATCTTTCAGAACCTCGCATGTCTAGCACCTTCTAGTGTGTTCTGCTCCACCGAATGCCTCAGACCGGCCATACTCGTCTGCGCTGTGCGGTGTATAGCGACTACTCATTAATTTGATCGCCCTTAGCTCCACACAAGAGGTCTGCCGGTCACTAGACAGCCGTCATTTCTATGGTAGCCCTTGCGGATATTCTGATAGTCGTTCCACATATCGTTACCACTGAGACCGCAATTATATCCCTGTATAAAAATGCCACAGCCGCGAATCTGATCACCCCAAAAATTCCCAGTGGGGGTGCTCCCACTTAAGAGGTGATTAGCAAGTTGTTGATTTCATATGAGCATGTGGGTCAATCCATACTAATAAGCCAAGAGAATGGAAAGTAAAGGTTAAGGAGGCAATAAACTCACTTCGACGTGTACTAAGCATTATTAGCTCGCTGAATTGTGTTAACGGCGTGATCGCACCAGCTTAAGAAACCCGGAGTTACGTATATAGATGAGCCCTTGCAAGCGCACTCATTAGGGAGAGGTTTAAAGATATCGGTGAGCGGGTTGTAGCCTTGCGCCTGAACTACGAATTTGCTTGTGTCGATAGCGCCTGTTCCCAGCGGCAAGGTCCACTTATGAGCGTTTTAGCCTCAGGGTCTTTTGAGGGTCTTTAGGATGCATCAAAAAATAAGTGGTCAAAATGACGGTTGAACAGATTTCCAGGTTGACAGAATTCTCCCGAATAATACTCGGGGAGAAGACCATAACCCTCTGTCCGCAATTCAAGACCCGGCAGAATCTTATTGTAAGGTATCCTTTCCCTTATAAAATCTACGCATATCCTATATACCCTTAGTTGTGTGTAATTTCCTGCACTAAAATGATTGAATTTGACTCGGATTAAATGACTGATGAAATTACTGGAGCTAAAATATAGACGATTATAATCCTATAAATTCAATAAATACTATTATAAACTTGTTAACGATAATACTATCGCACTAGTACTTAATTAATCCGCTAAAGATAGTGATTCGTAGGTATAATCTTCTATATAGTTTCCTTAATAATTTAAATTGTTTCCTAGATAGCTTACTAGGTAGTTTCCTAGAGCGCTTCCTAAAACGTATCCTAGACGGTTTTCTAGACGGTTTTCTAGAGCTTTTCCTACTCAATCTCTACTATGGAGAGCTTTTACGGATTTCCAATAGAATAGGTGCCATCAATGAGCTCATGATATGGAGTATCCTAAAGTTGAACTAGACTCGATGATGAGATGAATAATTCTAAAGACAACAAGCTTGGTATTTGTATCGCAAGAAATGATTCACTGGATGCGAATAGCCCCAAGAAATTTAGCTTGGGATTTTGGAGTGCATTGGAAGGATATCCCGGCTAAAAAGGTTCATAAGATAAAGAGCAATGGAAATGCAGCGTAAACTAAAGATACTGACAATATGGTAAGATATCTCAGTCAAAACATTCATCAGAAATGAAATAATCAAGCGATCCCGTTGAAAATACTGCCTCTGGAAACTCCCCATTGTAAGGCTTCCACAATCTCAACAAAATGCGTCTTCGGCAATCGGCAGGCTTCGGGCTTCACACATTCAACGACCGGCGCTGCTCGGGAGGGATGCAAACAGGCTTGTGGGCCTTCCAGTGTTTTTTCTGGCAGTCCTGGGAAGTATCAAAAACATGTCAGAGGATTAGAAGAAGAGTCTTGACTAACCTTGTTGCAATACCAACCACGCTTGCACCTGTTGCATTGGAGTGGCTTGCTGCCAATTTCAGATTCGATCTTACCACATTGGAAGCAGCTTGAACGGGAAATCAGCATCATATTGTGAAGTCTCCCAGAATTAAACCAGTTCAAGTAAAGTCTTACCTTAGCTCCTGGAAGTCACGCGGCTTGCCCTGCTCATAGGCATCCAACGCCGCCAGGAACTGAGCCTTCCCCGGACTGCGAAACCCAACATCCTCCAAACTCCAGATCGTTCCAGGAGCACAGGGAACCTGGGGAACCAGATCGCGGAGATGCTGGAGATCCTCATCCTTGATTTTGGCCCCAACCCGCATGAGGAGAGCCCCGAGAATAATTGTTTTATATTCTCCGGAGGTATATCTTTCCCAATCCAGCTTGCCCTCTTGTGTCTTGCTCTTGGCAATGAGGCGCTCACCCAAATTATTCGCGTCCAGCTTTGCGCGTACATAGGGGATGATCTCATCCCGTAGCTTCTGGGCATACTCTTTGGTGCTGTAGAGGGCGTGACATTCTGGAGGGGCCATCATGTCGGTTTGGTTTACGGTTTGTGCGGGTCTGTAGGTCCATTTTTTAGTTTTAAAACCCAGATCTTCTAAGAGACTGCAGGCAAGATCGAGGTCCACGTCTTCCTCGAAGAGGCCTAGTGAAGGGATGTCAGTGAGGTTAGCGATGCTCGAGATACCAGAAGGAGGGTAGTGGGTAGTGGAAGACGCACGGTAACCCCATCGACCCATGTTGACTGGTTGATGAGATCTTGGGGTTTGAAGACGTTGAAGCTGAAGTGGTGATGTTGCAAGTCTTGGAAGGTGTAGGAGGAAGCAAAGGAAGAAGTAGAGGAGCGAGATGGGTCGTGAGAGGTGAAGAGTTGGGCAATGGAGAGAAGAGCTTCTTTTATGGCAATGCGTTTGGGAGTGACAAACGAGAGGCCTGGAATATTCCATAAAGGATGTTTGTTACCCATTGAAGTACATATCCAAAAGAGAATCAAACGATCCATGCTAGACTACAAGATTAGTCCGTCGCTCTGAAGGAAAACAATTTCTGAAGCTTATCATGTCTGCGGTAAGAGTTAGATGCATCTTTGTTTATGTTCAAGACGAGGAAAAGAGTATGAATGTAGCCAGTTGTACGATTAGCTGCATTTAGCTGGAAAACCCTATAATAACAGTGCCAACGAATAAAGCGAGATAGACCCTTTAACCGAGGCCGAGCAGACTAGTCTATTATTACACTAGTCCCTCAGGGTCCACTCTCGAGCCTTTAGTGTCAGCCCAGAGCCTCATCTGCCTCCAGGACCCCTAATTCTCACACCCTCACAGAAACTCCCTTTCACATTCAAAGTCCTAGAGGCTGCCATCTCTCCAGTCACTGAGGTTCCGTGTGTTTGTTTGGTTATTCCCCATTTGCGTTGAGTGGATCAACCATGGGCCGCCTCCACCGCGACGATCTCGCGGATGCCGCCTCCTCACACTCGCTGCATTCCATCGCCGACGAGGATGACCTGCCACCTCCGTACACCGACGAACCCGATCTCGATCTCGTCCCTGCTTCTCATTCCACACCTGCACCCTCCTCTTCACGCCCGACCGGCGTTTTCCGGCCCCTCCGCATCGTCGATGGAGCCTATGCGATCCCCGGCAGCAAAAATGTTCAGTCCTACGATAAACGCGTCGTGACTCTCGCGCCGAGCCTCTCCAGTAACAAAGACGAGCTCTTCCACGTTATCCGCAGGCAGTTGAAACTGCCCGTGCGGCCCATCCTGCTCGTCAAGGGCACGCATACCGAGTCTTCCAACGATGGCAAGCAGAAGAAGAGTAACACCGTCACCGACTTCGAGTTCCGTTTGGATCTCGCGGAGACCATGCTGACAGGATGGGAGGGGGTTCCGTTATCTGTGAACTGGATGGAGATCGATTTGATTCGGGATAATGACGAAACCTCTGCGTTCCGCGGTGGAATCTTACGGTCGCGGAACTACAAGGCCCCTCACGCTCCCAAGGCACGGCTGGTCCTTGACCAGGCCGTGGACAGCGATGCTGCCCTTCTTGGACCGGATGCCGAGGCTGGCATTGATGCCGATGACCAGGAGGAGGAGGACCATGCTGCAGTGGTGAACATCAACAATGACCTGCAGATCTGGTGTGAGCGGTTCTGTCTCGACCCGGCACCTGTGAAATCGTATGGCTTTCCCTCTACCTCAATTCCTCCATTCACGATTTTCCAAGACCTCTGGCTCACGCTTTTTGAAATTCTAGTTTCACCATCTACCGCAAATTGCACGGCTTCGATAACAAAGCGATGGGCAATATTCTAGACTCTCATATCCGCGAGCTGAACTACCGTGGCACCATCAATCAATACTTCACCCAAGCACACAGCTCCGTCACCGTCTACTCTCCGCACTGGATCAACCGCCTACGGACCAACAAGTATATATGGTGGCTCGTTGTCATTCTTCAGCTCTGGATTATTACCTGGCCCATTATCTGGTTGATGGAAAAGCGATACGAAATTGCCTTTGCACGCTGGAACGCCTCGCTCGACCCAAACACCGACTCCAGCTTGGTCAAGTGTTATGCACAGAATCGCAACGAGTCAGCCCTAGCGGAGTGGTGGGCACCAGCCGTCAAGCAGGCTGCCTGGACGCGCCGGTCTGGGGACAATAATCTCCTTACAAGGCTGGACGCTGAGCGGGTGCAGGGAATGAGCACTGAGCAATTAATTAACTTCCGCCCTCGAGAGTCAGATGCAGAACTCGAGCGGCGGGGACGTGTCGCCAGAGGTGAAGGTGGCTTCGTCGACAACGTCGTGGGATTGGCTCGCGGCATTAGCGAGGTCGGACAGGATTGGAGGTTTACCATGGGATGGGGTGCTAACTCCTGATTTGGTGTTTATTTTGGTTGCCGAGCGAATTGTATGCTTTTACTTTGTAGTTTGCGCTTGGGGCTAAAAGCCCCTTGAGCATCGTGTTTCGTCTTGTGGATGCACTTAATACGTCCTGCTTCAACTGCCCCATTTGCTGTTCCGCAGACCACGACCGGGATTACAGCTGAGATTGTTGATCGTCCGTTGTTACATATTTCCCCTGGAATACTGATGCTGGGTCTTGACGCCTGGGATCTAGGCATCGCTTCTCCACCCACGAGTATCGGCGCCGATCGAGGCTGACGTGAGGGGCTAGTCCAGACAGGTGGATTTTGTGTTGAAACCTCCGAGAAAGGGCCGATTTCTTGAGTTTATTCTTCCCAAGGGCATGGTCATATTTATAGCCCAGGGACACCCTAATGGAGCGCCGTTTTGCACATGCAACCCCCACTTGAAACCCTTCTGGCATTCTGGGGAAAAGAAAGCAGTGGCAGTGCAAATGCACCACTCAGGACAGGCGGTGTATTCAGCGGTGAATTCCAAATAACTTAATTTTAGGCCCAGGTCATTTATACTTTCGGTGGTCATGGCGTCAGCATCCGTAAGCACAGCTGAAATACGAGTTCCCGAGATGATCACTCTGATCAGCGATCCCTCTTGATATCCACTCAAGCCCCCCTCGACCGCTCTGCACACTACTGCAACCCCATCCTGATTTTCCTCTTTCACCCTAGCCTACCCTCTCTAAAATGCTGCGGAAGAAGGAGACCTATACTCACATCACACCAATCCCCTCGTGTGTACCCCGCCAACTGGCCTTGGACATTCTCCATAGCCATGGCGAAATCATCACCCTCAACCCTCTCGTCCTTTCATACCATGCCATTAGGGCCCCTCGAGATGCTGCCGCAGATGAATACTACTTCACATGGTACGAGATCATCGAACGCGTCCAGTACCTCCCGGGTCTAGGCAAGATGGGATCCGGCAAGGTCAGCTTCAAGGGCTGTTTCCACGATACCGAATGGGGTCTGGAAACGCATACGTTCGTTCCTCTGGGAATCGATATCAAAAGCAAATGGCGCATCGCAGGCAATCAACCCGACGAACCTCCGAAATTCCGTGAATTCCGCCACGATGCAGCCCCCAAGGAGGGGCTGTATCTGCAAGAGGACATTGAAATCAACTGCAATATCACGTTGATCTCGTTCGTCAAAAATCAGATGAAAGCTGCATCGAAGGTCCTTGTTGATCGTCTTATCAAAAAGGCCGAGCTCCTCGATGCGGGTGTCCTGCAGGCGATTATGGAGGACGGGAAACTCAAGACGATTAATCCTGCCGACCGATCGAGTATGTCGCGGACGGACTCGGTGGCTTCACGGAGGCTATCCGATCAGGTCTCCCTCAATTCATATCAAATGCCTCGATCGCCGACTGGTTCTACGAGGCAGTCGTCTACGTACGGGGCCTCACAGTCAAAGTACCCCTTTGCACCGCCACAATACGGCCAAGGCAAGAACTTTGCAGCAGAATTACCGGCTGATTTTCACCATCCGCAGTCGCTGTCAGGTATGTAAAGTGGGAGAATTTTAGGGTTGGAAATGTCGTTCGCTCACTGACATTTGAACATTAGATGCGTCATCCTATCGGGGTAAATCATATACGGCCGAATTGCCTGCAACGCTCGAGGGTCCGAAAAGGTATCCCCAATCAAAAAATGTGATTCATGAGCTGCCCGAATCGCATCATTGAGTGAGATTGTTGGAATGACGAAATTAAGATACCCTTGTTATGCGCGTGTTTCTTTGTACTTTCTCCATGTCTTTCTTTCTTTCTTTTTGATGAGTGAAATGACTGTTACGATTCCTCGAGATCGATGTTTGATATGCAATGTTCAGATAGTTTGATTGTACGGGTTGACTTGAGAACGCACTGGCGTTGGGGTAGTTTTGTGCAATTCTCGACAATTATATGCACGGGCATATTTGGAAAAAAAAAATCAAACTATGTTTTTTCAATAGGCAAGACCTTGATCCAAGGGTGTCCAGCGATAAAGAGAGAGTAGCTCTCTGCGTCGGGCTTTATGCTCGTCCCAAGAGTGTGGCCCCGCCTGCTGGGCGTCATATAACATGGATCGGAATACCTTGCGGAAGTTTTTCTGCAGAAATCGATAAGCCATTTGCTCTCGACAGAGCAGTTCAGAAAACAGAAAAACTCAGACTTACTTGGAAAGTGGTATCGAGAGTAACCACGCTTACCTCGTGGGCTCTGATGATTGTTTCACACACCTCTTCCACAGATCGATTGGGACCAAGTTCCGGCATACGATCCACAAAGAGCAGGAGAATGAAACTTCCCTGGAGAAGGTAAATTCCGAAAAGGTAGGGCATGAAGGCCATTTCCGGGTCGATGGTCAGAATCTGCGACACCACCCCGGATGCACTTAATGCGTGCGAGGCACAGGTCAGAAAGCTTTCTGAGGTGATCCAATCGTCTTTGTCTTCAATCATTGAGATGGGATCCCATTTCCCATGTAACAGAATGTAGAAGACATGCAGCAGATAAGTGCTGTAGATTTTTACTAGTTGGAGCTTCGGATCCTTTGAGGTTCCTGCAGTGGGTGATCCAAATGGGCCCACACCCTGGGATGGCCCTCGATTGGATTGCCGAGGGAAAGGGTGAAGTGCGACCTCATTGGTGAGATATGAATCGGCTTGGCTATCCAAGTCAACAAGCTCCTGCTCCCGTTGAGAAATCATCGCTTCTATGCGGTGAACGGCTTCAAGAGGAATGTACTGCCCGAGTGTGGGATGGGCCCGAACGTGGTGTAAGTCGATGATATGGCCTAAAACCCTGGCTAAAGGGAGGAAATATTCAAAGAACCCTGCGCCGGAGATCTGAGTCGGAGGACCCAGTGCACATGCTGGAATACAATTCAGATCCGCCGTATCAAGTGACTGCCAAAGCCTCTCCGGCAAGGGCGTTCGCACGCAGAAAGTGCCTTCAGCAATACTCAGTCGCAGATTAAAGGATAGAGCCAAGTGTCTGTCCAAGCAGTAGACCAGCCAGAACAGACGCCTGCGCTCTTCCTTTGCGACCAGCCATCTTCGGAAGGTAGCATCGCCGTTGTATAGCCCACAGAAGACGGGGCCAAGGTCAATGTCTTGGTCTTCCATGCTGAGCCCACTGGCTCGAACCAGCCGGATTAATTTGTCGCGCCATTTGAGCGAGTCGGCTTTATAGTGTCCACCCGATATTACTATTGTCAGAATAGCAACGGCGAGAATGGTGTCGGTTGAGCCTAATTGTCGTGGTAATAGGGCTTTACCACTCGCCTGTCGATCTGGAGCCGAGTGTGAATTATTTGGTGTACCACCGCTGGGATGGGGGTGAAATTGCCAGCCATCTAACACGAGTCAGTGAGTGTTCGCATAGTCATTGTAAGGTCAGAACACTTACCAGATGTGCGAAAGTAGTTATCTGGATCTTCAGATTGTAGCAGGTCTAATGAAAGACGATAGAGATCCACGCTCATGCGCTCTCGTGCCCCGGGAGTATCAAAAATCTTCATATCGGCAGTCTGCGCGACGCAAAACAGAATGACTGCGAGAAGAGCCGATGATGTTGGGCGCGGTTCGGTCGGATGAAGGACTGATGATGGATGCAAGACGTGGGCAAGCATGTAAGGAGATGTTGATTTGAACATGGAGTTATGCTTCTCATTAAAGTAAATTTCGAGCATCTCTGATGCTTGCTCTGCGGAAAGGAGACCATTCAAGTGCGGAAGGATTGACTCGAGGCAGCGGTAGGGTGATCTCATTGAAACGTGTTCTGACATTGACCTAGGGACTTCGTCAAAAACACTCTGATGAAGGCCTGGCAATGACCCCCGATGATCTAGTGGATCGAGTGATATCTTTGAAAGGCAATTTAGTGAAATGAGATCTCTGGAAAGGGCAGTTGCAATTTGGACGAGCTTACCCGACGGGGTGATATTGCCGTTTGACTTGTCTCCAGTCGTACACGGCTCAAAGATGTCTGGAAAAGCCCATCCAAGGGATCTTTCTGCGCGGAGAAAGTCGGATTGTTTGTGGCAAACTGCTCTGCACCAGAGGGACTTGTCATAGGCCCCGCGTCATTTGCATTTGCATCTAGCCCATACGATCGATGCTCCAAAGATGAAATCACCGAAGGTGCATCCTGATTTGAGGTGCTACTTGACATCACCGTGTCTCCAGGACTCCTTGACTGATTCTGAGGCGATCTGTTTATAAAAATCCGGTCATTGTGTTGTGTGTCGGGACCAGGATCTGTCCTTGGTCGGCGACCGCGCTTTCGAACAGTCTTGGTATAATGGCATTCCTCTTTGCGCTCTGCAAATACGAGTAAGCGAGTCTGATTCGAAAATTGTCCAAAGATCTTGATTGTACCTGCACATCGCCGGCTTGATATACGTGGCTAATCAGCATGGGGCTCCAACTCGCCTTTCGATACACTTACCACGGTCGCTGGCCATCGCATCTTTGTTTAGAGTATGTACATGAGTCGCAAGCTCTTAGGACCCTAGTTTGGGCCCGGGAGGCCATCTTGATGCTGGTCATCGCAGATAATCAGGAGTGATTCGAAAATGGGCCGCGACTGCGGAGACAAAGAATGCGGGGAGAGCTGGTCGAGTCTGTCGTGATGAACAAGTTAGGCTAAATCCCCGGTCGCCTTAGCCAATGATGGGTTTAATCCAAGACTGCATGCAGCCTTACCCCTGCAGGTTTCACTACGAGATCTGCAGCCATTTTGCCTAAACTGGTGTCGCAAAGCTGTTATATAACTCATTGCATTTTTATTTGGAGGAAATTGTAGACGCTACATTGGCTGATCGGGAATGTGATACTACTGTACCGAAGAACCACCGGAGAAAGACCTAGGCTATCGAGTGTCCTTGACAATTGAGACAACCCAGAGAAATGGGTTAAACCAGTTGTGTCACTAGCGCCGTATGAGTAACTACTTGTAAAGTGCAAATTGTCATCTATCGTAGGTGATGGCCGGTATTACTTGGGGCGATTTAGCCTTATAACCTGGCGGCAGCAGGCTTTTTGTTGGCCACATCCCAGTCATCACCCGGACTGGGGAAAGAGTAATCATGCCATGGCCCCAAAATGTTGTGCACGGCTGTGCAGAGCTGTGCGTCCTCTGTGACGCTGTTGATACTGACTTCAGCAGACGGACCGGCATCTGCACTCCAGAGCCAACGAGGCTCATCCGATACACGCAGAACCTGCCGAGCAGTTGCGAGATTGTCCTCTAGTTCCGCTATGGAAGTAATTCCCATGATGGTTGTTATGCGAAAATCGGGGGTCGATAGCAACTGGGCTCGACGAATAGAATGTCTAAGAGCTAGGGCTGCCATCGATTCCCCCTGACTTGCGACGTAGTCGGCTGCTTCTTTGACGGCACTCCGTAAACCAGAAGGTGCTGGATGAAAATCTCCCAAATCTCCCACGGGCACGCCGTTTGCACGAAGAAGACCAATGGCCAGCGGGCTTGAGTTACAAACGCAGGAAACTCCAGCTTCCTGAAAAGCCTTCAAGCCTTCTCGTGCCAGGCGGTCATTCTGCAGAGTCATTTGAGCCCAGTTCTGAATGATGTCAAGAGGCCGAGAGTACTGAATTTGAACACGGCGAGCGAGTCGGGAGAGGATGTCTATTCGGTAGCCCGAGATACCGACGTATTTAATATAGCCCTCGCGAACCATGTCGAGCAAGACGCCGATAGCGCCGAGAACTTCTTCTTCGGGAACAAATTCGACATCATGACAAAACACGACATCTAGATACCGGGTGTGTAGGCGTTCGAGCGAACGCATGACAGACTGTCGAACCCATACTGGAGAATAGTCGAATTCCGTGGCTGTAATCCGACCAACTTTGGTCATGAGAAGATACTGATCACGAGAGTATTGACTCGTAATCTCAGGATGTGACAATGCTTCACCAAGAAGTATTTCCGAGGGATGATAATATGCGGATGTGTCGATGGCGCGTAGTCCTAAGTGGAAAGCACGTTTAAGAACTTGTAGTGCCTGCGCTGAATCTGGATTCCGGTATACTTGATGGCTGAATCCGGCACCACCAAGAATGAGCGGTGGGAGAAGGTGTGATAAAGGCGTTGAGGCTTGGAAAACACTCATACTGAGAGCCCGTCCGTGCGAAAGCTATATTAAGGTGGTAAAAGTATTCGGGGCGAGAGATGAGTTTTGCGACGTATTCAAATAACGCAACCGTGAGACTTACCTTTGTCAATGTTAGCTATTTACCCGACAGCCTTCCATACTTCAGGGAGAATGTTGCATTTGGATGCGGGGAGTCTGGTTGGGGCTAAGGAAGAGAATACAGAGTGACCCAATTCTCCGCTGCAAATACCCGACGGGAAAATGCTGATTGGAGGGTGCGAGATCTGCCAATCATTGCGTGTTTAAATGTTCAAATCCACACGGTTGCTTTCACATATCATTCGACATGATAAAGAATTGTTAAATCATTTCTCTTGAATTTAAATAATCGCATTCTTCCAGGATGCTCTTTGTAGAATTGCTGTTAATGAGCAAGTTCCTCGAGGATGGTCTCGATCGTCCAAGTCGCCATCATTCCTTCATAGCCGCATCGTTTGCCTCAAGCAATGTAACCTGAGCCTGGGATAGTATCAACCTATTAGCCTGGAGCTTTCATGACGGCAGCCTACGTGGACTATCTGTGAGTGGCAATGTAATCAGCGTCTCTGTTCATGCAAAAGCAAGCTCAAGTGGAGAAGCAGCGTCTGCCTCCAACGTAACACCCCAGTCGTCAGCCGTTCGATCGAGTATGCATCGAACTTGGGTACGGACGGAAGTAATTTTATTGTATGTCAAAAGTAAACTACCAGGCCACAGTCAAGCAGATTAATAAATCATACATTCATTCAGGACGACTGGCTTGGCGAATATTGCGAGTTTCCTGGAACAAAACCGGTAAAGTAACCATATAGCCGTCTTGGCAACCCCGCGAGGACGATCAACTGGGTATGGTCATCGACACGTTGGACAAGTTGGCCCAGAAGAAACTTCCTCTCTCATTAGTCGTTGGTCATAAAAAGACTAAAGCTCGACGAACTTTTGTTTTTACACATGCAACACTTGACCGATAGACAAGTATTCTAGCAACATGAAACCCGCCCGAGGCCGATCCCGAAGCCTGCACGAAAGGTACCTCGGGCCCTTAAACCCAACGCCAAAGTTGAAGAGTCGGGCTATTCACCGGCCAGCAAGAGATCGGTAGTCGGATATAAGAGTAGAAGTCGGCAATTGGCGACATATAAATACACAATTTTCCTAAAACAAATCTACCAAATTTAATACACTACAAAATGGCCTCAACAAAGATTGCCCCCTCGCCTGCGCCTCAAATTAGCCCAGCCTCAACAAAACATGCGGATATCATTTATCCAAGATGGTTTGGTGGCTCAGCATCTTGCATGGCGGTCATGGTGTCGCATCCATTTGACCTTAGTAAGTGCGTTCTCTGTAACCTAGCTCTCCGAACATGGAACGCTAATACGGATTTCACTTCAGTCAAGGTCCGCATGCAGACTGTTGCAGACGGTGCGAAACAAAGTTCAGTTCGAACGGGAATACAAATCATTCATAATGAAGGTGTCCGAGGCCTGTATCACGGTGTGAGTATCCGGCCCATGGTGCCATATGATACTTCCATTCCGATAAACTAATGTCCATCCAAAAGCTTTCCGCTGGATTGATGAGATCATGTAGGTATAAATGCATTGAGAACTTCGAAAAGAGATCTAACATATTCCTAGTAACATATGGAGCCTCTCGTATTGCCCTATATGAAGAGCTGAAACAATCGGCAAACAAATCAGAGAAGCTCATCACTACTCCAATGCTCACGATGATGGCAGCAGCATCTGGCTTCGTAGGAGCTATATTCGGCACACCGTCAGATATTGCAAACATTCGGATGCAAAACGACAGATCTTTACCTATTCAAGACCGTCGCAAGTACAAGCATGTGCTGGATGCCTGGGTTCAAATGAAGCGTCATGAAGGTTGGAGAGCTTTTGCCCAGGGACTCTGGCCTAATTGTTTCCGATGTGGAATTATGACCGCAAGCCAGTTGGCTTCTTATGATACATTCAAAGATATACTGCAAAGGTGGAGTAGTTTTGGCGAGGAGAGCCCGGTCATTCACATTTCTGCGTCGTTGTTGGCGAGTTTCGTTGCAACCTCGATTTCTAGCCCGATGGATGTGATTCGAACACAGCTGATGAGTTCTCCAACTCGGGTGTCAGTCCTGAGGATTGTGGCCAATTTGACTCTGTCTGAAGGTTATCGGTGGGTGTTCCGGGGTTGGACGCCCAGCTTCGTGCGCTTGGGACCACAGACTATCGCAACGTTGGTGGCACTGGAGCAGCATAAACGGATATATCGTCTCCTCAAGACTGGAGGTGACCAGTCATGAAACGTCATAGATTTGACTTTGAATAGAAGGCATATGTTTTCTTGACGGACTAGTTCCATCTGACCTCCAGCGTGAAGTAGAGTTTCGAACATACACCGCTCTGTTGCTTCTCCGTGGAAGGGGGAGACATATTCTTCTTCGCGAAATGCCCGGAGGGTCAATTTAGATAGACCTCGATATTGATCAAATGTTGATCATATAATCAGATGGTATTAGAATAGCCATGGAATTTACCGTTCCTGTCGTAGGAAAGCAAAATGAGCTTGCTCGGTGCCTTTCCGAACGGACTTGGACGTCTGTGGAAGCAATTCAAGTGTTTGAAGAAGAATTGACTGCAAATTCTCACAAGTCGTCTGATCCATCTGACCATCGTCAAAGTCTCGCTCAATTCCTTTCCACAGTAGCTGTACACCCGCAAGAAGATGGTGGGGATAAGGGTCAATGGCGACTAGTGGGAACGAGCCAGAAGTGCTGTCTGAGCCCTGGCGTGTGGGGATTGTAAAATGATTGCTGAGACCAAACTGTAGGCAGTTTAGGAGACTGCCTTGTGCATCTGACTTTGTGATGCTCATTTTTTCGAGAATATCTTGTCTTGATGCAATTTCGATGGCATCAATCATAATTAGAATACTTAAATGATGGTGCACCATAAGCTCGTCTATTTGTACCCGGATGGCGAGTGTTAGTATTCTGGACCTGTACAGTTGGGACAGGACTTCAGAACGGCAAACTTACACCAGCGAAGCTTTGTATGCTGCGACAAAAACTGAAGCCGTCGTTCGCATGCTGCCAGCAACGGGCGATAAGTGACATTGAATTGTCTGATTGCCTCTGCGGCAGAGGTGTGTGCGTGGTATACAGCATCTTCGCCGTGACCTTCACGAAGCGCCTCCTTCAAGATTGTACCCATTTTCCACACACGTAGCTTCCATGTATGGGCTGCGCCAATGATTTGGTTTGCCGATTCTTCAGTGACGAGTACTCCATGGGTACGCCATCTCTCAGACTGTTCGTGAAATATGGTCGTGCATGTCTGGACCATCTGCCACGAGGACTCCGCTTCCCAGCCCAGGAGGCCCGAAGAAAGGACGGACTTGGTGTTGAATGTCAAGGCGGATGAGGTATCGAAAGTCATAGCTGCCCAGTATATCATACTCTCAATGTGCATAAACTCGGATCGAATCTGTTCGGGTGTGGAAAGTGGTGTCGCTTGGTCTGATAAAAGGGAGACCTTGGAGCCATTGAATTCAAGACTTCTTTGGCGGGCGCGAAGGTACTGCACTTGCTGTAAAGCAGCCTGAACACATACTTGAGCAGGTACACCGCTCTCTTCCTCTTCTTCAGGTATTCCGACCGGTACTGGGACCATGGCAAAAAGGTATAAGCTCAGCATGGACCGATAACAGGGCCGATTCATGGATTTCAGAAGGTTCTGTCTCAGTTCCCTCCAAAGCGACTGTATCAATGAGGTTTGCGCCAGCTTCTGGTCAGCTGAGTTGAAGGTGAGGGGAAGCCAGCGGGCGGAAAAGGTCTGAATTGCTTGGTTCAGTGTGTTATCAATCTGCCATTCCTTTACCAATTCGGCTTGTGTCGTGGGGTGAGCCCTCGCATCCGTCGGGCCTCGATTTTCCAGCTCCTTCATCAATTGATCGAATTGCCTGCACAATGATGAAATGCTGACCGATAGAGAAAAACCTGGATGGTCGCTTGCGCCGCCTTCCAAGTGACCATTCTCCCCGAACCTAGCCCTACATTAGAACCAGTGTAAATTGAATTGGTGAGCAATCCGACGGGCTGCTCGTCACTTACGAGAAAGGACAGCTATAGTTGCCTAGCCAGGACCCGAAGACCTGCTCAAAGACATTCTCATACATTGATCGAAGCCAGTCCGAGACTTCCAAACTGACCAGCGAGGAACGCGCAGAGGGTGCAGGAGTCCCATGGTCGGGGTGAACGGGACTATCGTCTGCCCTAAATGGAGAAAGAGTATCAATAGAGAATCAAAATAGTCAAGTGAAGAATCGATAGGGCAGCTTTACCTAGTTCGAGGTGACTCTCCCTCAGGATCGTTGAAATGCGGCGACAAATTGAATCCTTCCTCTCGGCTTCTGCCATAAGACGGCGGCGGGGAGAGAAGGGGGTTCCAGCGATCCGATGCAGGACTGGACCCATCCGCTCTGGCAACGACCTTTTTCATCCACTGCGAAAATATTTGATCAGATTCTCTCCGGCAAAGTATGCAGTCGAACGCGCTGAAAGGGACTTATCCGCACGTCAAAGCTGCAGTGTCGGTTCCGAGCCGCGCAGCGGCTACAAGTGGCGACACTCGACTCTCCGGTCGCAGAGCGTCTTCGCAACGCATCACAGGCAACGCGAGACTTGCGACAGGCATCGCAGCTGGAAAACTGCTTGCGTCGGTGGACTCGGTCGATATGCATCCTAGAGATGGGCCGATACAGTGCAAGTTGGACGCTGGCATGGGGAGGGATCATTCCTCGTATTATGAGCATTGACTGGGTCTCCCCCGCAGGGCTAATCGTGTGCCACAGACGGATCGTTGGACGAATCGGCGAGAACGCCGCCAAGTCAACGAATTGTAATGGAGAACACCATGAGCTTCCCCACTCAGATCTCCAGATGCCAGACTCGCTTGTGTACATTTCTAGTGCAAGCGAGATAGAAATCCTGGGGACGGGGCAATCCGGGGTAGGCTCCCAGACGAGCGCTGCCACATTGGATCTAGCTGGATTGCTTGACCGAAACTGGGTTTGTAGGATTACATCTTCGTTTGTAAATGTCAATCAATCCAAGCTCAATGATCGAGTACTTGCCATTCTATACGGAGATGACGGAATATCGCCCACGAGCTTCGACTTCAAAGCAATATTTGCACTTTAATACTCTTTCTCCGCGGCACAGAGTTCTCCGATCATCGCATGAGGATTGTCGCTACGCTTGAGGCTCACCACAAAAAAAAAGAGGCATATCCCGTGGAGAAACCTGCGTGCTACGTACGAGGATACAAGACGGATATCAGGGTATGCCCATCAGGGGACTAAGTTCAGACTATGTTCCCCGGGCCTCATGACTCCCCACGGAATGGTTCTGGTTCTTGGACGTGCTGGTTCCCTAGTTTGACTGTTGGACCGGGAAGATTCAAATAGCGTTGGTATGATACCGCAAAGAATCTTGGAACCATGTCGAGGGCTTTCCCATGAATAATAGTGCCCCCTAGTCATCGAAATCTCCGAGAATCCATGCCAACATAGCATCTTAGGAGTCGATGTCATCGCTTCCAAATGTTTCTAGGTGCATGTAGTCCATTCATACCTTGATTTTGGATCGCTTCAGACTAAAACCTCATGACGGCGACCGTGGCGGGGGAAACGACTATAACTATGGAAATAATCACTTCGATGGACACCCTATCATTCGCTTCGCTTGGACGTTTGTTTGGATCTAATTATCTCTGCAACTCCGCAATTCAATTACCAGGGAAATCTGGGGTATGACTGGCAGGTCTCCGTCTTTTTTCAAACCATTGATCTTGGCACATCGCTTCGGATCCGATGTGGATACCACCTCCGCCAATCACCAACCCATTCTCGCAGGACAAAGAACAGAATGGGATTTAGCGTTGGACCCTTCGGCTCAGAACCGAGGAAGGGGATCCGAGCTGGGCGAAAGATGAAGAAGACAGTGGTATCTGCTGGAGATCGGCAATGCCACTCAAGGGCATACCGGATCCGAGTGACCGGCCCGTCCCCCTATATCTGCCTTGCTTGCCGACGATTTCATTCGGTCGCTTGAGTTGAAGAAATTCTACATTTAGCCGCCTGTTCGAGACACTCGAAGATTGCAGCATAACTTCAACGCCTCTCTACGGATACAGCAAACGAGCTGAACATAGCAGCACTTTTTCTTTTCAACTTGCAAGAGCTCGGGTGTGAAATCATGACGATTGACACCGCCCAAAGGCCCACCGGGTCTGTGGTCATTATCGGCGCTGGAACTCAAGGCCGACGACTTGCATTCATGGTGAGTGAAAGCCTCGAAATTCGGCATTTCAGTAGTCAAGTTAACTGGGTGAAGTGGTCCCAAAGAGGCGGCTCTGTTTGTCTCGTCGATTTTCAGAGTCAGCAATTGCAAGACGGTCTGAGCTATGTCAATCAGCTTCGTCGCAATGCAGCAGTCGACCACGAAGCAAATTGGGGAGAGGTTACGGTTGCCCATCCAGACTCCTTGGAATCAGTCCTTCAGGATGCATGGCTGGTTGTGGAGGTAACGAATTCTGACCTCTATCTTGATGCGTGGTGAATAAAGATCTGACTGCGTTTACAAATAAAGTGCGTGCCCGAGAACTGGGCATTGAAGCAGAAGCTCATCCCCCAGCTTGATGGTCTAGCTCCAGCGCACACCATTATTGCTTCCAACTCGAGCAGTTACGGAATTTCCGAGATTATCGAGGGCCTAGATCTGAAGCACAAAAACAGGATATTGAGCGCACACTGCTGTATGAGACCTTATTTGTTTCGTATTTTTACAAAAGAAGTCCTTGCTAACAAATTTGCAATGCGCAGACTGGCCTCCAGAGACCTCAGGTACATATACCCAGGCCACGAAAAAGTAACAATGAGAATTCCAGTACTAACGAGAAACTTATCAGCAATTGAAATCATGGGACATCAAGATACTGATCCCGCCGCCATCTCCCTTCTATTGGAGGAATGCAGAGCCCATGGATTCTCACCCTTTCATGTAAAGAAAGACTCTATTGGATACATTTACAACAGGTAAGTCCAGAATTTGATGAGCTGACCCCGGTCCTTTCCCGTACTGCCCGCCCAGTCGCTTACTGTTTTCGCAGAATTTGGGCCGCTATCAAGCGCGAAACCCTACTAGCACTCTCCGAGGGTGTTTGCACGCCTCGAGAGATTGACGCAATTTTCAAGGACGTTCTCAAAACACCCAAAGGGCCTTGTGAACAGATGGATGTGGTCGGCCTCGATGTGGTGTTGGATATTGAAAACCATTATGCAGACTCCCGAGCTGGTATCCCTGCCGAGCCGAGAGCGTACCTTCAGAACATGATTCAGAGCGGGCGTTTGGGCGTTAAGAATGGGGAAGGGTTCTACAACTACGGCAAGGAAACCGCCGATAACAGCAATGGGATGAGCATGCCGAATCTGTAGCCCGGGCTCTGCATATACTGTATTTGTTTGTTAATTGTCAAAAGAGCATAGATTTGATTTAACATCATTTCTCGTGTCTGATTACCTTGAAGTCCAGTCCACTATCCACAATTCATTCAATGTTGACTCCTGCGCTTCATCAGTAAGCGAGCCTGATGAATCTGAGCACCCGCAAATCTTCAAAAGCGTGCCGAGCCGAACGAGAATGTCATCACCCACCAAATTAACAATGTCATAACTCCATTGATAGATCACTTAAGCTCTTCGTGCGCCATTCACGTTGGCCTTGTATCCTTCCACCTATAAGCAATGGTCTGGGCTACCAGAAGGTGATCCCCACCATGTGGGAAATGGGTGCTCTGCTCCACTCGCGCCAAACACCGCAAACGACAGAATAAAGATGACAATCTGGGAACCCCCATCCATGGCAGCTCCGATGAGATAATTATACTTGTTGTAAATTCGGGGCAGTCGACGGCGAAGCCAGAACTGAGAAAAGACTCCCACCGCGATCGAAGACCAGATCCAGGAGGTATTCCCATAATAGGTGTAGCCAGAATACAGCGCAATGATTGGGGTGTTGATCGGCCAATTGCGAACCCGAGGGAAAATTCTAGCCACGCCCCAATGCAAAATCGGGATTGCAAGACCAATAATAATACCAAGAGGGACAATAAAGTATCGGCTCTTCGCACCGTACATATCTTTGGCCAGAGCCCAGGTAATGGCTTGAGAGTTGAGGCTCTGCATGTAGGAACCACTCCAAACACTGTTTCCTTCAGGATCAAGGAGAATCTCGCGCTGGTTTGTCACGATAGTGGTCATCACGGCATAGTTGAGACCAGCTCCAAGAAGAGTTGCATAGATCTGAGTGCCAAACATAACCCGATGAGGTACTTTTGTGTACTGTCCAACTTTCAACCAATTTGCCAAGTTGACTGCTAGGAGGATGACCTGGTGAGACCAGCTAGCAAAATAGAAGTTGGCCAAAGGTCTGCCAGGGTGTACAGCGCCTGCAACCATCTTCGAGATCTGATTCGTCGATACTCCACTTCCATACAGTCCGTATAGAATGCAGGAGAATGGTGCAATGAATCCTCCAAGCAGTAGAGCGACTATATACCCCCAGACGGGAAGCGTTGTCTCGCCGCGGGCGGTCACGATAATTCCGGCAATGAAGCAAAGAACGAAAAGGACCAAGTACCACCACATTGGAACTTCTTTGTATTTGAGCATCGCACGATAATGCGGATCAGGTTGAGTTTTATTACGGGCCTGCTTCCATGCCAGTACCATGTCCTTGCCGAAAAAGATAATCACATGAGTAATCAGGGCTCCAATTGCGAGATTCTGTGTGAAATATCCCCAGACAGTGCTAGAGGTCAAGTATGGCAGTCCGATCTTCGCCAGCTTGGCCCCATCGATGATTCCCTCGTCGTTCAAAATCGTGGTCGTGGTCAGTTTAGTCCCATCACTCTTGAACAAGGAACTCGACATGAATGGAAAGTTTTGGGCATTCCACGCATTGCTGTAGTAGAGGCCCAGCATTGCAGGGTACCAGATCACATAGGCAATCCAAGTGTTGAATTGCTGTTTGAACGGCAAAGATAGAAACTGGCTCTGAATATATTGCCAATCCAGAGAGAAGTTGAGCAGGCCCAGTCCTTGATTAGACGATGCACCTCCAAAAATTGTCGAGATGACCGTTCTGGTGTGTGTTGGGGCTTTCATCGATGCCAAGCAGACAATGGAAAGCCCACCGAACCAAGTGATGATATATGATGGGAAAAACTCCCAGATTGCAGCTAGAGCAAGAGCCCAGCCGAATTTGATAAGTCGGCCCCTGTTCGCACGGGTGTCAAAGTGGAGATTTTGGAACAGCACCACTTGTGGCAGAGTGCTCCAGTACACCATTTCTGCAGGGTACACGATGAGTGGTCGCAGCAAGCCCGCCACGACAAACCCGCAAAGGGAGATAGAGAAAGTTGCTAGCACAGCAGTGGATGCGGAGACGCTGCGGTCGTAGAAAAGTCGCTCAGCAGCATAGACCTCGACTCCAGCGAGACCATTGTTACCTGACGAAGCGATCAGCGACGCGACAACATGTTCTTTGATTCCGAATGGCTGTCCAGAATTGACGAAGCGAAGTGTCTTCTGCACCCATCTCTGTCTGAAACGGTCCGGCAGGGGGGTGAATCTTGCCCATGCTTCGCCAAAGATGTAGACCAGCACTTAGACAACGATTAGCAGGAATATCACTTGATATTTGCTCGCAGATAGCTTACACTGAAGGAAAACAGCCGAGACTTGCATCATGGTTGGCTTGAAAATGTAGATCATGGTGATCACACTAGAAAGGGCTGTGAAAGCCGTGCCCAGAACTATCGAGCGAAATGTGAAAGAAGGGTCACCATCATCACGATCAGTTATCAGGAACTTGGACACGTCGCCTCCTATTCTCCCATAATCAGCAACAGATCATCTTTTTCTATTTGAACACGGTAGCGATCATACCGTTCTCGATGACAGGGTGGCCGTTGACATAGACGGTATCGTCCTCGCTCTTCGATCCAGCGGAAAGATCACCTTCTGCTGCATTGGGTGAGGGTGTTCTTGTTTCTTCTCCTACTGCGACTGCCGCCTCTTTAGTGAGCACATCAGTCTTGCTTACTTCTTGGGTTTGCATGTGTCCACTTCTGTCAGAGCTATTCTCTACCAACGCCGACATGTTGCAAACTGAATCGGTGCTTGGGAATTTCTGCAAAAGGGACGTGGGCGGATAGCGCCAGTTCGGCTTGAAATCAAGCTATGTGCCAGTTCTGTGCCAGTCGGCACGGGTTATAAGTGAGAGGGGGTCACCAGGACTTTTCATGACAAATTTTCTGTGTAGAAGACTGTCCCGGAATTTCTCTAGTCTGAAAGGCAAGATTCCAGGTGAGGTTAGCATGAATTTTTTGGCTCGGCTAATTGGAGTGCGCAATGATGCGATCTGTAACAGTAGTGGTGAATATCGACGGAGACCGGTCGCTTTGTCTCGGTTGAATATATTCCATAGCCGACGAGGTACTTGACACCAATTCGCAAATGTAGACGGGAATGCTGGGGAATAGCGCGAGTTTTCAAGTGCATGGATTGGCTATCTTGGATAAATTTGACAAACGAGAATGGCGCAATTATGCTCGGCAATGCCGAAGTGAAACCAAATCTTAGCATTGACACTAAGAAGACGCTAACACGCTAAGACTGCCTGGAACGTGCTGGGACTGGGGGGTTTCAGGTGATCTCAAGTCCGACTAGACTTGATAGGCAAATTTTGTATGGCACATAATGACCTCCCGCAGATTTAGGTTGCATTGTGGCGTGTTACGATCGCTTGCCTCCCCGCTTCGAGACCTTTCTCACTCTATTGGGCCGACAAGAAGCTTGCCACGCCTTCAGTATGTCATACAGGGTCCAGAAGATGAATACATGTTCTAGTCATCATGCTCTGGTGGCAAGAACGTGCCATTCGCCTTTCCTCAATTCAATAATCGTACCGTTGATTGATTTATGATCCTGATGATTGGGAAAGCCTGCCTTCACATATACTAGGTTCAAGAGCTTCAATATATTATTCGAAGCCACGAGGCTCCATTCATAATTCATGATTCACATGCTCAACAAGTGCACCTCAGTATGTGGATGACTCTCCATCCGCAGACTCTGCCTTCTTAGCAGAAATTTGTTGCCTTATAATCCAAGTGCTCTGATTAAGGTTTACTGTATCTAGTAGCTGAGTTCGCCATGGGTTTGCTGATGCAGTTATCTCTCGGCTTGGATTTATGTAAGCCATTTCTGAAACAGCGAAACTTGAAAAATTGACAAACGTACTGATGTCAATATGAGCAGATACGTATCTATGCTCTCCGTCGAGCTTTCGGCACTGGCATTCCATTTTGATATGCCTCCGAAGGCTGCAATTGATGCAAAACTCTGCAAGTTTTCCGCTACACATGAGTTGGAAATTTATTATCAGCAGGCATATAGGAGGGTAGTAAGCACACTGTCTGCCACGCTGTGCCACCTTTTTCAAGTGATTGACCTTGAGTTGTCTTTGCTTGTCTTGATGCAACGGTTCAGATTCAAATTCGTCATATTCGAAATTTCAGTGACATTTGTCGCATTGGTAGCTGATTCTTTCTAACGGGGCCGCAGCTTGTGACCGGTGTAACCCAAGGAAGTCGTCGATTTTCTTCTAACGCGATTGTCAAGGGGGTATTAGAGGCCAGATAAGACGCTTGTCGTATCTTAGCAGACACTGTGAGTGACTCTTCATGTAGAGAAAGACGACCCTTAAGTATTTTGTTCTTTTCTCTTACTCATCCCACTGAATCACGTACATGATTTGAAGCCTCCATTATATACATAGCTCAATTTATTGGCCATATTAACTGTATTCGTTATGCGTGCCGACACAGTGGAATGAATCACAGCTCTTCATGGCCACCTAGCGGATGAGCATCCTGGTCTTCTTCGATCCGGTGTTCAGCTTCATGATACTTGAAAGCCAAACGAGCACCAGCTAGAGCTTCTAGTAGAATGTCTGACTCCGTTTCACCTCCAATAATTCTAGTGTGCTCGCCAACACTGTGTCTCACGGCCTGCCTTATGATTGATCTTTCACAAGAATTACCCAGAATGATAACCTTGTCAAAGCTTGAATATGCCTCGTCGGGGTTGTCTGCATCCCGGGTTTTAGCTTATGTGTAGAATTCGTATCAGTTTACCCAGACACCAGGATTCAACAAGCGAGTTAGATGACTGAACCAGGAGCTTTTCTCACCTTCGAGGCAAAGTAGGAGGTTATCTAATGTTTCTGATAGCTCGCTGATGTACTCAGCTTCAACAGCTTTGATATCGTTCCAGTAGATGAAGGCCTCCTTCTGCTGACCAATCCACCAATCATCTAAATCAAGAGGCCATTTTTCGAACTGGTCCTTTTCAGATACTTCTTCTTCCGACGAGTCCACGCGACCGTCCATCTTCATCAACAGTCGTGATCGATGGACAGCGGCAAGAAGAGGAATGTTTGAAGCACCTTGATCAAGCTGTTGCTGTATGTCCAAGTTGGTTGAGTTTAGTCTTTGAACAAGTTTGATGGGAATGCTCATACAGCCCATCCAGTCGATTGGATAGTTCAATTTACACCGCCTGCCATGTGTCTGAACATCGAAGTACAATAGGCCATAGTCAACGATTAGGAGCTTTTGAGAATGAACAGCCAGATCGACGGATGTGATGTTCTGTTCCAGTATGTTTTCGGCCATATTGAATATATTGTGAGGGCTCACTGGGACATATGGCCTGATACCGGCTTCCTCCGAGGCCTCGACAACAAGCATTCGAACCTCCTGGCTGAAGAAGCGTGGGAATAAGATGACTGCAGTTGTAATATTTGTACCATCTTCCGCCAAGGATACATTTTTCACCCATTCCAATGCCTCTATAAAGCCTTGCTTTATCTGATCTGAGGAGGGCCTTTCATCCACTTCTGGCGGGGATGGGCTTTTGGAAACAAACAAAGCGTCTCGTAAACTATAAAGCTTGCTCAAAAGGCCAGAGGGACGCCGAGGCTTTGCATGACGTTCTTCAGAATAGTTCTGGCGCAGGAAATTCGTAATAATAGCGTAATTGGGAAGAGGCGATGTAACAGTCCGGGGATGAACAGATGCCAGAACGACGGCCTGGTCAAGGGAAGGGACACAGATGGCAGTCCTGAGATATTATTAGATTGGTTATAGCACCACCACCGGCATTGGGACCGGGAGACCTCTCACACTGCATCAAGAGACAAACTAATTGCGATTGGTTGTGGATCTTTCTTATCGCTACATGGTGATAGATTCGAGGCATGGATCAGTCCCCAGAAGTAGAGGAAGAGAATTGCTAAAAGCCAAGATGATGGGCCCATCATCTCCCAATCGCCCCGTTTCACCCCAGCCTGTGGACGTGACTTGAGTGTCCACGGGATATCTGCAGGGGTAACAGACAGCCAATTAGCGATGATACCGGCAAAAAAATGCAAAAGAATATTTCGAGGTTGGGGGTGCCTGCAAAGTGAGACAAAGCTGGGCATCAGATCACGTGTTGAGGGCCCCTTTTCGTGTTCCTCCACCCGCCCTCCACGGTCTACACCCCGAGACAGAATGCAAGGGCATAGAATTGACCTGCATCGCGAGAGTCTTACTTGACCAGCGATAATAAAGGGACTGAAAATACCCCATACGCAGAATCAACCTAGTATATAGATTGTGTGCGGTTGCTCCTTTCTGCGCAACAATCCAAAGTTCCACAAGATTCATAAGGATAGGTCCCCTTGCTGCATCTTGACTCCTGGGCTGATCTTACCCGCGGAGAACAGCCATTTGAAAAGGTACAAGTCGACACCCCCGGGTTTGCCCTCGCCCCTTACGCGGTCTGTGAGGCCATAACCCGTCAGCTATTTGTCCCTGGACCAGGCTTCCCGGATAGCCGCCGAATTTTGACCCAGCATTTCTATTTACCTTACCATTGATGCTCGTGGCTATCAATTCGAAAGCCCTTCGCGTCAATATAACAAATCTTCAATCATGATACATACAAAGCTCATGAAGCTTCTTTTGATTGACCATCGCCGAAAAGGCGTTCTAGCACCTTGAGAACATGACTCTAAACACTATGCTTCATTCATGATTTCGATTGTCCATAGATCATGATATGCGTCTAAGCGCCCTTCCCCCCCTACAAACCAATCTGAGTTATTTTTACTAGGATAATCTTCATAGCCTAATGTTCACAGATTTTGAAAGGCTTCGTGGAAGACCCAGTTATGAGACGACGACAGCCAGCGATAACCCTGTCCCTAGCCAAGAATTTCGGCCTCATTCGCCAAAGCCAATCGGATTTGGTGACATTTAGACCGAAGCGCCACCATCGGAAGTGACAGTATATTGCAGCTTGTTTAGAGTTCTAACGGGGCGTGTTATGTCACGGCGTAGTCAGAACAAAGAAATCCATACACTTTCCAGGAGAAAGAGAACGAAGCGGCGGACTCTCTGATTCGTTGTACACCCTACCCTGGATTGATTCAAGGTTACTACGGGGTAGTATCTGTACTGCTCTCAAACTTCGAATGGATTGATCCGGTAGGTCAGATCGGCCTACAACGTGTCTACGGCCCATATTGAAGACAAGGCACTGAGAATTTGAAGGTGGCGCGAATACCTCATCTTCTATCTCTATCGCTCTCTTAAATAGTTGTGTCTTTCCATACTAGTATTGCAGTTTCAATGGGAAATCCTAGTAAGCCACAGAATACGAAGAAGTACGCCTTTGATAACCCCGCTCCCGCTCATACCTGACAGTCGCTCTACATAGTTGATGTTACACAGAGCGCTAATCAGCCCGATGGTAGCCGGTTCTAATGTTGGACACCATAATGACACATTTTCTGGAGCACCAAAATGTGACGAGTGAATTTTTCAATTCTCATTTTTGTATGCGCGTTTGACCTTGCTCTTGTACGGCTGGGGGGTGATGAAGCTCTCAGGTACAAAAGCAGTAAATCTCCCAGGTCTCAGCCAGGTCACAACTAACTCTTTCTTGTTGTTTGACTTCCAGAGTATGGTTTACAACTAGGAGGCTGGCCAACATGACCTGTCGGTCTACCCCGCCACATCCCTGTCCAGCCAACCCCTTTGTCGGTAGACGATGCCGGTCGATGCGACAGCTGATCACCTGGATAATGCTTATCGGTGTTCTTTGACCCACTAAAGCTAAGGAGTGTTTGGTTTGGTTCTTCGTTTCGTTCCTCATTTGGAAAAATCCGAGGGTGAGATCCACGTGGAGAGGTTATCCTTTGTTTGCGAGAGTACGAAAGTCTAGAAATGCGCCGAGATGATCTGAGAATGCTTTTTTTTCCCTTGGATCCTGCGACTTTTGGTCAAACCAGATTTCCTCTGAGGTAAGTTTGCACAATCTATCAAGGAGCCGGTGTAAATTCAGGTCTTTATTAATCCCTTGTCCTCTCACCTAGTCTCTCAGCGGAATTGTCAACGTCTATTTCTTTGCCAGAAAAACCACCCTTGCTAGTACCCACTCAGATCCCATCATGGCCGAGAAGGTAGAACCACATGTACAGGTGCCCTCTCAAGAGGTGGCCTTCAACACTCTCATCAAGCCGCAAGCTCGCGAGCCTTATGACCCAAGCGTCACTTTCGAGGAATATTCCTTCTACGCACAGAAGACTCGAGCAGAGGAGCTGAATTTGGAGTCGCCCGTTCTCAACATACGGCGTGTCCTCGGAGGAAAACGTGAAAGTTTCGGTCATGTTAATCGGGTCACTACCCATCTGACTGCGAGTGACTTTACGCATCGCGAAAGAAGACTATTGATCACTGATGAAGAGTGGACTAATGCAAGCCGGACATTCAGATCCGCTTCGTGGGGAGCCTGTAAGTCAGCCTAAAGCCATTTTACATACCTGAAGTGCGCTGATATCTTTGCCAGGCTTCTTTCTTATCACTACCGACATCATGGGGCCATATAGCACTGGTTTTACCATAGGCACACTGGGATGGGGGCCAGGTGAGCAAAAAAAACCGAAACAAAATATCTCTAAATGATAGGTTGTTGAGATTTGATAGGCATTGTATTCTACACCGTCTTTGGTATCATGGCTGGGTACTCGGGGTATCTCATCTGGCGAGTCTTCCTTGGCGTAGATAGCTACGAATATCCAGCAAAGAACTACGGAGACCTTGGTTTCCGAACAATTGGTCGATTTGGTCGCTACGTGACAAATATTTGCCAGGGAGTTTCTCTGCTCCTAATTGTTGGGCAAGTCACGATTTTGTTCGGTCAGAACATCTCCCAGATGTCCAAATTTCGCCTTTGCTATGCGGTCTGTCCGGCCATCTTTGCCTGCGCTGGCTTTGTTGTCACCCAGGTCCGCACTCTGAGAAACTACGGTTGGTTCGCAAATCTTGCTGTTTGGATGAACTTATTCGTCGTTTTCATGTCGATTGGTGTCATGGCTAGCTCGCCTCCAAATTATCACATCTCCACCCTGGGATCTGCAGGGAGCGCGGTGGCTCCGGAAACCATCAAGCCTGACAAGGCCGGCAACTACCCTCCAATCATTCACTACAACACCATTCCCTCTGATGGATTGATTGGCGCTCTCAACGGCATGCTGTCTGGAGTGACAGCATATGCAGGCGCCCAACTATTCGTGGAATTCCTGGCCGAGATGAAACGGCCGCGGGACTTTATCAAGGCGATGTGGGGTGCTCAATTCTTCATCTATGCCGTCTACCTAACATATGGCTGTGTGGTGTATCATCTGCAAGGACAGTACAGCTACAATCCAAGCTACCAGGGTGTTAGTATTTACGCATGGCAAACTGTGGGTAACATGGTGTCCCTTCTCGCGGCTCTGATTTCAGGAGGTCTATATGGCAACATTGGTATCAAGGTGTTTTACAACAACGTTCTGCTCGATATCTTCAAGGCTCCCCCTCTCACCACTCGGACTGGAAAGTTCATCTATGCTGCATTGGTTCCTCTTTGGTGGATTATTGCATTCATTATCGCGGCGGCCATCCCTGATTTCTTTGGATTTGTCAGTGTGGTCGCGGCCTCTATGCTTCTCAACCTGACTTACGCCTTCCCTCCACTATTTGCATTGTGTTTTGACATTCACAAGAACGCCATGCACCAGGCTGATGGTGCAGGGTTCGATCCCGTGACTGGACGTGTGTCCAGAAGTGACACTGCCTCTAGACGGTGGATGCGAGGCTTTATGGCTGGCGGCCCAATTCAAGTCGCTATCAATATCTGGCACGTCATTTACTTTTTGGCAGCGCTCGCAATGAGTGGACTTGGCATGTAAGCGGCTATCGCTGGTAAGTCCGTTTCCCGATGTTTCTTTTCTGTTCCGAGTTTAACTCGTTGCTATAGGTCTGATCGATGCCTTTAAGATTCCGCAGTTGACATCGTTTTCCTGCGTATCACCGCTGAACTTGAGTTAGTTATGAGGGCTTGGATCTATTCAACCTTTTGGGCGCTTCAAGATTGGCTTTGTACGTATAATTTTGATCCTGAAACCCAACAGTCATATATAGTATTACTTCATGCAACTTATCATTACAAACAAGCTATGTGCATTCCATTTCAAGTCTCCATGTTTCTTATGCTCTCCTCCACAATAATGGTCAATATGACGCAGTTTCCGTTCACCTAAGAAGTACTTTTTCATTGGTCCGGTCTGGTTTCTGGAGCCGTCGAGAAATATACCGCCTAGCCCATGGGAACAGTCCGAAGATCTATGTATTGAGCGAGTCAAAATGCCTAGCCTATTACAAACACTTTTTGCGGTTAATAGAATACCTCGGCAGTACATCTTTATAATCAACCACCGAGGTGGTTCCCAACGCCGTGCGGGGTCACACCAACGCGCGCGCAATGTGATTCGATGACCCGCAAAACCGACAATCGCCCCGGCAAGAGTATTCCCGATGACCATGCAGCATAAGATTGCGGCTGAATACCCTTTGGGAGAAATAGGACTATTAGATTACAATCAACAACAAAATGCCATCTTATCGGTATGCGGATATTAAGGTCGAGGTGAAGGGAAAGATTGGGGTCATCAAAGTAACTTGTCTAGTGTGTGGCAATCCGCATCCTGATCTTGACTAAGCTCAGCATTAGTTCAATCGACCCAAATCGCTGAATTCCTTTGGTGGGAATCTCCTTGTTGACACTCTACATGCCGTGAAAGAACTCGACGACCACCCAGATACTGTCTTTACAGTCTTGACGGGTGAAGGCCGATTCTTCTCCGCTGGGGCTGATGTACGAGGTCAGTCTAACACCATGACAAAGATATTGCTAATGATCTCTCTGGCCTAATCTTGGAGTATAGGTTCACGGCCTCTGGATGAAAACACGGCCGATCTCACAAAGACCCAGCTCAAGATTCTCCACTTATCTCGATTCACTACCAGTAGGTTTATTCGTACCCCAGACATGAACGTGCTGTCGGCTAACGTATTCAAGTGATGGAACTGATGAGATCGCTCATCGACCACAGGAAGGTATTCGTCCTGGCCTTGAATGGCCCAGGGGTGGGAGGAGGAGCAGCCTGGTTCCAGGGAATTGCCGATATCATCCTTGCATCCGAGACTACATATCTCCAAGTCCCATTCAATTCCTTGGCTTTGGTGCCCGAGTCAGGATCGGCGACCAATCTGGCCAGACACATGGGCGTCCATCGCGCAAACGACTTTTTGATGTTTGGTCGGAAGCTGACTGTTCAAGAGTTGGAGAGTTGGGGATTGATTAACCGCATTTTCCCAGTTGGGGGCTTCCATGATTCGGTCGTTGAGTTCTTGGAAAAGCAGCTCGAGGTCAATGACGGTGTTAGCATGATGGAGACCAAGCGGCTACAAAATCTTCCGCTGAGGAGCGAGCGCATCTTGGCGGTTTATAATGCGATTGATGCTCTTTCGGAGAGGCTTGCGAGTGGAGCACCGGCTGCGCGATTCCGAGCGAAGAAAGCCGACCTGGAAGGTATGGCAATGTCCCATCTTGATGCAGCCCATGGTCTAATCGTTTCTGGTAGCGAAATCCAAGTCGCGGCTTTAAGCTTGGAGAGTTCGATGTCTTTATGAGATGTCATACATCCCACTCATGAATGATTGATGGGCAGTATCTGCAACTGGTGGGTCTCTGCGGCTGGAATGCACCTCATAGATCAGGAGGATCCGTATGAGATTCAATATTTGATCAAACTGGAAGCATGTTGCAGTACATTTAGAGTCATAAGAATATGAAACAGACCGTAGCCACAACGTTGGTTCAAACGGCAGAGAAACTAAAAGAATGTAGCGCAATAAGACTTGGACCGAGGCTCCTTTCCACATCGTTACTGCCATCCATTGCTTCGACAGATTAAGCCCAGTCTAGCTAACGCGCGAAGGCTAGATTGCAGTCAGTTGTACTAGTGACGATTCGCAGCCTGACAGCCTTGCAACAGTTAAAGGAGGCGGGGCTGCTACAGACAAGCAGCAGCTCCTTCCGCACACGCACCCTCATCCCAAACAATCGCAAGAGCTCACTTGCTCCCCCCCTCTCTTCTTCCCCTCAACCTTCCATACCACAATCACAGGATCTCGACAATATGCCCAGAAACGAGAGCAAGATTGAGATCGCTGCGCCGCCCACCAAAGTGCGAGAAGTGGTACGTCGTCACCAGGTCATCCATCAGAATAACGCCTACTGGAGTGACTGATACCCAAACAATAGCTCCTCAACTTCTCCGCCTACCCAGAATGGCACACCGATTTCATCAAGGGCATTACGATCAAGGACGAGTCAAAGACGGCCGAGTCCCTCGTCAACGGAGACAAGCTCGAGTGTAACATTGAGGGATGGAAGTTCATCGCCGAGATCAGGGTGGGCACCCGCCCGGGCCGCTCGTTGTTTTTACCTACAGTATCCAGCTCCAACTCAATGCTAACGATTCTTCTCTCGCAAAGGAAAACTCCGAAGGCATGTTCTCATGGCAGGGTCCTCCCGTTCTGACCGTCGCTGGACTGCACCAGTTCCGTATGGAGCCCACCCAGGACGGTACAGCCACTATCTTCACACAGTCGGAAGATCTCAAGGGTCCCCTGGCATTCTTGATGGGCCCGTCGCTGTTGGGCAAGAAGATGGCTGCCCATTTCGCGGAATTCAACAGAGATCTCAAGGCGAGGGCAGAGGCTTCGTGATTTCTAATAGACCCTGACAGGGGCACAAGAGACCTGGAACTCATCCTGGGAGGGTGGTGTGTTACCTGGTGGGCCCCGTGGCTTATACCACCTCTGTCGATCCTTTGTTTACTGCACACGCACCTCCGATCGATCGTGTAGCCTTTTTCCAGCCCTGTTTCGCAACGACTGCTTTGAAGACAACCCCTATTCGTTTTGAGTGTGATTCTAGTCGTTATTCTTATACAATTCTTCTCTTCTTGCGCAACAGCTCCCCAGTTTAATGGATTCTGACCTGATGTTTGTAAGATCGTGGCTTGCATGAAGGATTCTTCAGCACGAAGCTTTCGGCCCCCAAAAATGGCCGCCACTCGGCAGGGGTTGGCTAAGGATCCAGACCATGACTTGCGAGGAACAGAGCATTCTACAGGTTTTGATTGTGCAGCGCGGATGGTTAGAAATAATTGAGGTACATAACGAACTATGTACAGAAAGCTCGAAGGGGGAGAAAGAAACGAGCGAAGATGATGGCGAAGATGATGGATAATGTAAATAAAGGAAAAAGGCCAAACAAAAGAAATACAACAAAAAGAAAGGTGCAGTCGTCTCACCAAGCAGCCAGCTTCCCTGTAACGGGACGGTGTATTCCGGCGACGCCACCCCAGGGTGGAAGTGTCTCTGCAGAATTGCTTCCCTCAAGGGTCACTTCCATTGCTTAGCGCCTCACAGCGTCGTGGATTACTCGCACGAGTGTGGCGGCGACCCCAAGGTTCGTCCGGGCACGCGTACCCGCTGGCACAAGGCCGAAGCAAGGTCGCTAGCTTGGCGGTGGGCCTCCCACTAGGTTATCCATGACAGATTAAGATTATGGGGCCTATTTTACATCTTAAACCCTGCTCGGGAGTTTTGAGGGGCCTGGGTTCGAACCGGGGTGGCACCACTTTGACATCTATGACATCTATGGTAGGTGTTTTATTTACGACCTCAAAGAAGTCCTGTTTTGAATTTCATACCTCTTTTTGTAATTTTGTTTGCCTCTGGTGGTCATTTTTCAAATCAAACTCTTGGCGTACTCTACAAATGGCGATGACCGAGAGAGGCTACCTGGCAGAGTTACTCTGATCTAAAGGACCCCAGCTCAACACTTAGTTATGTTGGATCGGGTAGGAGAATACAATAACGACACACCAGTATTTGTTTTGCAAATTTACCAGCATGATCAGATATAAGAAGTATCCACGGAATACCGAAATTGTCCCGATCATGTCGGAGAAATTAACCCCCAAAAGATCCAAGCTAAAACAGCGACAATCGGCCAACTCATCGAACAGAGCGATGAATCGCATAAAAGCACTCTATATCTCAAACCCCCAACCCATTGTCAAGATCTACCGCGAGCAGCAATGATGATTACACTCACAGTAATTGTTAGGTTTGCGTGACACTCAGCAACAAAGTACCTTGAAACAAGCTTTCTCATTGTAATGGCACCATCCTTTCTTACAACGCTGTGGACAACGCAACAGTCGTCGTTGCGTTCGCAGTCTGGCTGGTAAGTCCCGTCCGGGCAAATTTCGCCCCAGTCGCAGACATATTTGGTCTCGTAGTAAAATATCTTTGGGTAGTTCTCGTGTCGAAATAAGGCATAACAGTCCCGTTGCCCGTGCCAGCAAAGCTTGAAGTGGTTTTGTGAGCAAAATCATTCGTAATGTTGTCCATAAGGCTGATATTGATACTTGAATATTAAATTTTTCTGGAGAGGGTATTCCTTGCAGGCGGAGGTTACTCGATGCTCAGTGGAGCTCTCTGTTGCAAGTAGTACGATTTGCAAAACTACAAGACCGGCAGCGAACAGGCAGAGACACCCAAGAATGATGAGTGCTATCAAAGTACAAGCCAATTTGAGCTTGCCTTTCAGTTCCCCAGGGTGGCTTCGTTCAGATTCAAAGATGACGGAGCTCGTTGATCCACATTCCGGGAGATTAGCGGACTCGACGTCCTCATCGCCTGGTATTGTAATCAGCCCTTGTAACTAGTCATGTAACAAGTAGAAGGGAATAAACGACCCGATGCTATCCACCATAACTGATAAAATCCTCAATGGTTAACAATAGTGATCACGATACTTGGAATATTTGTTTCTGTGAAGATCGTGAGAGCAGCCATCTCATATGAGAGGGACATGGGTATGGCCGCGTCCCTTTACGGACACGACAAGATGTCGTCGCTCAGGAACCACGGCTTGTACAAATTTTGGTTTCCTTCCTGAGGACAGAAATTTTCCTGTTTGGTTGGTCTATGATGCAACTGGGATCTCATGCATCTTCAAGGATGTAAATTTGAGTCATAGCACATGTCATTGATCATCATTTATCCCAAGGGTGACTGGATATTAGATACATGGATTGACCCAATACCCATTTAAAGGGTTACACTTGCTGTTTAGGTAATTTTGTTTAAATGAAAATTGCAGAACCTCATCAGCCAGTACCAATTGACGCCAATCGCGGTTCAGAGTCACAAGAAGCAAGGGACTTCCCGTCCGACCGATGGAAAAAGGGCCGCCATAGTATTGCATACAGTGCGAATTTGTTCCTCGAATTCTGGCAAATTGGAAGCAGATGCGGTTCTAAACTTACATGTGCAAAAGAAGACAGGTTACGTGCTGAAGGCAGCCAGGGCTCCCGTTGTTGAATAAGGAAACTAATACATAAGAAGAAACATTTGAAAAATCGTCATGGTTGTTCAATACTAAATCTGTAGGGCCCGCACGCCAAGAATGTCGCCAAGATGAAGGTGGCTTATCTGTCTTTTATAGATCTTCGTTAGCCCCTTCAGTGGTCCCACTATCACATGAAAGGCACCTCTCAAAGGATATGTGTTCTGCCGAAGCCTAACGGGATGTGTTCATCGTGAATGGCACAAAATTAGTGATATCATGATTAGACTATTGACTGAATGACTTTATCTCCGATTCACCACATCCCGATGAAGATCTCAAGTTTATGATTTCTAAAGTTGAAATAAGTCTCATGTGCTATTTGTGGATAATATCTTATAGAACACGATATAATTCTCTACGTACTGTATAGAATTTATTATCTCGGGTTAAGGATATAATCGGACTTGGACTTGAGAATCGGCCCGTCCCACTCAAGTCGGACCGTCGGGCATTGGCAGCCGATATGGACACTGTTCAGTGACAATGAACTAAAAATCGCTGGCCACATGGGATCGGGCCCGGTTTGACCCCGGTCATACCTGCGGATGCCGAGAACTCCCTCATGAAAGGACATTCTCGCCAAACCTCACTCGAAAGCCGAAGGCGACAAGGTTTTATTTCATTTCTTTTATTGTTTATGGAATAGCTATGCTGATAGCACTGCAGGTGTGCAGGATTCGACGGCATAACTCAGATATTTCGCAATTTATGCCCCCGTGCCCAGCACATCACTCAAGGTGCAAAGCCTGTAATATTCTTGATGTAAATCGGGCTCTGATGTAGAAGCGTCGGCCGATTTTTATGAGATGTTGAAAGGCGCTAATCATCAAGTCGATGCCGACGTCTAAACTTTAACTATGCAGACTGCAAGAGCCTTATGATGCAAGTATCGTCGAATCATTTCACTCGCTGCGAGCGCATGATAGCCTGGTATCAATTGAATACACCAATGACAATTCTGTCATTGTCTAAAAGGAAGTGTTGGTGCGTCTGGCCGACGGAGGAATTATCAGCCCGAATGACCCCATAGGGCCCATCGGCTTAGGAACCACAGACAGACGAATATGGACCCGTTTGTAAGCACCATACTTCCCGAGAACTTGTTATGCACAATTAATGCAATCAATTCAGGTGAATGAGTAAGCTTTCCGACCACAGATTGACGATTACACGCTTGAGAGCCGAGGTCTCCCGACTGCCAAGATCATGTATTGCAAGGCCGATTTTTTCTTGTCGGGTGGTCAGCCCGTGCCTCCGATTGGGTGAACCAGTGACACTTCGGCCCACACCTTGCGAGAATGGGCTTTTGATATGGAGGCAAACGACGCAATTCGCCAATATTAACGATGATTACCACAGCTTGGAATTTAATGTAATCCATCGCCTCCGAGAATCTTCGGCTCGGATCAAAAGTACCTTCCGTTCCGTGTCAATTTTAGCTCCCGAACTCAATGATCTACCTTGGCTGGTACCCAGGTCCCTCGCCTTCAATTTTCTCAATCGGCTCTAGAACTCTAGGCAGGTGGGTACTAGACGTCTAGCGGTGGGTTCAAAGCGTCCCCGTTTGTATTGTCGGGCCATATAGCCATAAGAATATCCCATGTCAAATTATAATTCCATTCATTCTTTATTCAACTCCTACCATACGTCACTCTTTTCACCTACCATGCACGTCGTCAAAGAGGAAGACTCCCATGAGGAGGCTTCCCACCATGTCGACAATCAACATGGTCATAATCAAGTGCCACCTTCATCTGCCTCCTCCGATAACTCCGATCAGACCCTCGCATCACCTACCGACACACGGCGCGAGATCGACGCAGCAGATGCTCAATTCATCACTCAAATGGTCAGCCGTGACACGCAATTATCCAAGATTGCGTCGCGAGTTATAGGCGCTGATGACCCTGCACTCGACCCTGAGAACAAAGACTTCGACCTCTCCAAATGGTTACGCTACATTGTCCGTCAGCTAAACCAGGAAGGCATCCTCCACTCCAAAGCCAGTGTCTACTTTCGCAATGTCCATGTCACAGGCACCGGGGCTGCGTTACAGCTACAGCAGACCGTGGACGGAATTTTCACCTCCCTTCTTCGTCCGCGCGAGACATTCAGCTTCGGTACCAAAACCCCAAAGCAGATCTTGAAGCAATTCGATGGAATTCTTGAAAGCGGCGAACTCCTGGTTGTACTTGGAAGACCGGGATCGGGCTGCAGTACTTTCCTCAAAACTTTATGTGGAGAGCTACATGGCTTGGAGCTAGACAAAGCCTCCGAGGTTCACTACAGTGGCATCCCTCAACGGACCATGCAGAAGGAGTTCAAGGGCGAAATGGTTTACAACCAGGAAGTTGACAAACACTTTCCTCATTTGACCGTCGGTCAGACTCTTGAATTTGCTGCCGCGGCCCGTACCCCGTCTGCCCGTCGAGAGGGACTGTCTCGTGAAGAATATGCCCGGTCGTTCACCAAGGTAATGATGGCAGTCTTTGGACTTTCACATACCTACAATACCAAAGTGGGCAATGACACAGTACGCGGTGTATCAGGTGGTGAGCGGAAGCGTGTCAGTATTGCAGAGATGGCCCTCGCCAGGGCTCCGCTTGCTGCATGGGATAACTCAACGCGTGGACTGGATTCGGCGACTGCTTTGCGCTTCGTTCAATCACTACGACTAGCCGCAGACATCGACGATTCGGCTCATGCAGTCGCCATTTACCAGGCCAGTCAAGCAATCTATGACCTGTTCGACAAGGCCGTGGTCCTGTACGAAGGACGTCAGATCTATTTTGGTCCCGCAAGTGCCGCAAAGGCTTTCTTTGAGCGACAGGGCTGGTACTGTCCACCCCGTCAAACTACCGGCGATTTCCTGACATCAGTCACCAACCCGATCGAGCGTCAGGCACGCGATGGTATGGAGGGCCACGTTCCGCGAACGCCGGATGAATTCGAGGCTTACTGGCACCGGTCTCCTGAATACCAAGAGCTGCAGCGTATCATGAAGCAGCACAACGATGAAGTTAGCTCGAACTCGGAGAGCAACGTTCGCCAACTGAAGGACCACAAGATCCAGGCTCAAGCAGACCACACTCGTTCAGCGTCGCCCTATCTGCTAAGTGTGCCGATGCAAATCAAAATGAACACTAAGCGCGCTTACCAGCGTGTGTGGAACGAGCGTACATCCACAATCACCAGCTTCGTCGGAAATTGCATTATTGCATTGATTGTCGGATCGGTGTTCTACGGAACGCCGTCCGAGACGAGCAACTTTTACCAAAAAGGTGCCGTTCTGTTCTATGCAGTACTTCTTAACGCCTTGACAGCCATGACCGAGATCAATAGCCTATACTCTCAGCGACCAATCGTCGAGAAGCACAACACTTATGCCTTTTACCATCCATTTACCGAAGCCATCGCCGGAATCCTGAGTGACATTCCCGTCAAATTCTTGCTCGCGGTCGCTTTCAACGTTATCCTCTACTTCCTTAGCAATCTCCGACGAGAACCCTCACAGTTTTTCATCTACTTCCTCATCAACTTTATCATCATGTTCGTCATGAGTGCAGTCTTCCGGACCATGGCGGCCATTACCAAAACCGTGTCCCAGGCCATGACTCTCGCCGGAATCTTGATTCTGGCGTTGGTCATCTACACAGGATTCGTTGTGCCAGTCCCATACATGCATCCCTGGTTTGGTTGGATTCACTACCTAAATCCCATCTATTATGCGTTCGAAATCCTTGTGGCCAACGAATTCCACGGTCGGGATTTTGCCTGTTCCTCGATGATCCCGGCTTACCCGAACATGGAAGGTGATACCTTCATCTGCTCCTCCAAAGGTGCCGTGGCCGGTCAAACCACGGTCAGCGGTGACGCATATATCTGGGCCTCTTATGAATACTCCTACACACATGTCTGGCGGAATTTCGGCATTCTGATCGCCTTTTTGATTGGTTTCTTGGCAATTTATTTCGTCTGCACGGAGCTCAACTCATCAACCACGAGTACCGCTGAAGTACTACTCTTCCGGCGCGGACACGAACCGAAAGCCTTGAAGCAGGGGGGTGCCGATGAAGAAGATACGAATGGCACACAGGTTGTGGCCTCTAGCGAGAAGTCTCAACACAATTTGCCAAATTTGCCTCCACAGCGAGATCTCTTCACCTGGCGTGATGTCGTTTATGACATCAAGATCAAGGGCGAGCCTCGAAGATTGCTTGATAACGTTTCAGGCTGGGTCAAACCGGGCACGTTGACAGCCCTGATGGGTGTTAGCGGTGCTGGTAAGACCACGTTACTGGATGTGTTAGCCCATCGTACCACTATGGGTGTCATCACTGGTGACATGTTCGTCAATGGAAAACCTCTTGATTCCAGCTTCCAGCGGAAAACGGGATATGTACAGCAACAGGATCTGCACCTCGAGACCGCGACAGTGCGCGAGAGTCTTCGATTCAGTGCAATGCTTCGTCAGCCAGCCTCTGTCTCAAAGGAAGAGAAGTTTGCGTACGTTGAGGAAGTCATCTCGATGCTGAATATGGAGGAATTCGCGGAAGCAGTCGTGGGTGTGCCGGGTCAGGGCCTCAACGTGGAACAGAGGAAATTGTTGACTATCGGTGTTGAATTGGCCGCTAAACCCAAGCTTTTGCTGTTCCTTGACGAACCAACTAGGTACGATCGTCCATGTCTCTCATTCAAAACGACTTGCTAACGTGGCTATAGTGGCCTGGACTCCCAAAGCTCTTGGGCAATCTGTAACTTCCTACGCAAACTCGCCGACGCCGGTCAGGCAATTCTGTGTACTATCCATCAACCCAGTGCAATTTTGTTCGAACAATTCGACCAGTTACTCTTCCTGGCCCGTGGCGGTAAGACCGTCTACTTTGGACCTATTGGTGACAACTCTCGCACCCTCCTTGATTACTTCGAACACCACGGGGCCCGCCCCTGTGCCGATAACGAGAACCCGGCGGAGTATATGCTCGAAATTGTCAACGCCGGCACGAATCCAGAAGGCAAGACTTGGTTCGACCTTTGGAAAGGAAGTGCCGAAGCCGCAGGTGTGCAACACGAGATTGACCGTATTCATGAGAGCAAGAAGAACCAGCCCGTGCACGATCCAGATCAAGTTCCGGACCCGAGGGAACAGTCCGAGTTTGCAATGCCACTCACAAAGCAAATGCCTATCGTCCTTACCAGGGTATTCCAGCAATACTGGCGGATGCCAGACTACGTGATCGCGAAAATCATGCTTGGTCTCTGTTCGGGCCTCTTCATCGGCTTCTCATTCTTCAAGCCTGATCATTCTCAGCAGGGTATGCAGAACCAGATTTTCTCTCTTTTCATGATCTGTGCGATTTTCTCTTCCCTGGTCCAGCAAATCATTCCCTTGTTCTTAACCCAACGGGCTCTCTATGAAGTCCGCGAGCGTCCCTCCAAGACGTACTCCTGGGTCGCATTTATGACCTCGTCCATTCTGGTTGAAATCCCATACCAGATCATCATGGGTATTCTCGTTTATGGATGCTATTACTATGCCGTGGATGGCGTACAAAGCTCCTCGCGACAAGGACTCGCTCTTCTATTTTTCTTACAATTTTTTGTCTATTCCGGCACCTTTGCAGATATGGTTATCGCAGCCCTGCCAGACGCCGAAACAGCGGGAGCCATCGTCACTCTTTTGTTCTCCATGGCCTTGACATTCAACGGTGTCATGCAGACCCCTGACGCACTCCCCGGCTTCTGGATGTTCATGTACCGCGCTTCCCCCTTCACATACTGGGTCGGCGGTGTCGCTGCCAATCAAATGCATGGACGGGAGATCAAGTGCAGTGACACGGAAATGTCCATCTTCAACCCTCCGTCGGGCTCGACCTGTGGTCAATACCTTCAGAAGTACCTCACCGTGGCTCCTGGGTACTTGCAGAACCCCAATGCCACCCAGTCCTGTGCCTATTGCTCTCTCTCAAACGCTGATCAATACCTGGGATCCGTTCGAATGGTATGGGACGAGCGATGGCGCAATTTTGGTATTTTCTGGGTATACATCGCATTCGATATTGCCGCCGCCGTTGCACTTTACTACTGCTTCCGCGTGAAGAAGTGGAATTTTGGTTCAAAGAAGCAAAAGTCTGCTTGATTTAGATTTTAATAATACGAGATAGAACACATAGACTGGACATATAGAACGAGCGAATTGAGACATATTTCCATCATACAGGCCAGTCAGCACGAGCACATCCAATAGCTATCTATTCAAGGTGTCAAGGAGGCAACGCCCTACTTGTCAATTTTCCTTGTCAAAACCACTTCCACGATAAGTTTCTCCACGATAATTTCAGCAACCTGCGAATTGGCTGTTATTGGGTTCACGTAACTTTGTTCCTATGTAACAGGAGCCTCTCCTCTGAGGAAAAATTCATAAGCAAACAATGAACCCGCCACGACGCCGAGGACAACAAAAAGGATCAATATAGTAATCCAAACCGATTTCCTCACTGAAGTTACCAAATAATACGGCCTTTTGAGCCAGTACTTCAATCTTTTCTTATGTGCCATGAATGCCTTCCTTGCCTTTGTAGCGCGATTATTTGCTTGACGCTCATCGTAATCGAGTCCAGTGAAAGCCCGAGGCCTTACAGTGGGGATTTCAGCGGCGGTGGTCTCTTCGTAGACTGGTGTATACGACGAGTCGCATGTGGAGTATCTGGACTTGTAAGACGGAGGGTATGACCGTGGTGGATATTGTGGAAGGTCTGAATCATCCTGTTCGTCAATGATGAAGCCGCGAACTATATTTGGTCAAATGAACCCGTCATACGGAGACTCTGACATGTACCGTTTGAACTCTCCATGTTGAGTACGTTTGGCCTCGACTGTATAAGGCGCCTGGGAGATTCACTGTAGAAAAATGATGGTCTCAGAGAACAATCATGAGAAGTCTTAGTGTAGCCGACAACAGATTCATGGAATTGTTTTGTGTATCGGGAACGAATTCGGTGTCGGGGGTAACGCTTGCCTCCAATTTTTGCCTGATACGGCTATTCCGGGAAGGATAGCAGCCCTGCGATTTACATAGTTAGACTGTAGAATATGTAGGCTGGAAACACTGAGCATAACAACAGATCCGTGATGTTGCTTGTTAAAGAGTTCGACGCAGAGACCGCTCGACTAGTAAGTCGATGTGCCATTGACATATAGCCATCTTATTCCAGTACCACTCATCCAACATACAACTGATCGCACCTCCAGCGATGCTGAGCAAAATACTCAGTGAATCTTATCCTGGGGTTACGTGCTTGGGACGTCTTCGTGTGAACCTTGTTCCTTCTTGTGTATTCGGTAATTCATGCCTGATGAGAGCTTCTTCCTAGCTGCTTAGAAATACTGCGATGGTGCTTGGTGTCGCAGTAATCGCTACTTACTCTGTGCCTATACATTCTCAATCAGGCTAAGACGAGCGACGGACTTTTGGGAATTGATATGAGGGAATGAAAACCGCTGGCGTCTTACTTCCCAACAGTATAACCAGGTATTACGATCAGAAGTCGACATTCGGCAAAGATAATGAGGATTTGCGGGAATGAAAAAGATCAACAATATTTATGTGAAGAGCTCCTAATCTATGTATCTACTTGCCTTTCACATATTGGGTGAACCATGCGCAACACGATATTTTGCTGCTTCTTTCCAGTGGCCAAATGCATCTAATTTTTTCATCAACAGACAGGTAGGCTGGTACGGACAATCGAGTTGAGGTGAGAATATCACACGATTAGCAAGTAGGGTGATTGATCGACAGAGTGACCGATCAATTACATCCTATATAAAATGGGCAAGCTCATGTAACCATCCGCTAACAGTACATACCTGCAAGTCTTGAGAGCGCCAGTGGCAACCGTCAGGCTTAGACTGGTTAGGAGTCAATTTCCCTTTTGTTTTCCATTTGGCCGCGAGTTTGGCCATTCAGAGGCACTAAAGCCTGGCCCTGAGCGTAACATCAATGCATTGCCCCATTAGTTGCTCACGCGGGCACTGCCTCATCGGGGAGAGGGGGATGTCCAGAGAGGGTGGAGTCAGAAACAGACCACACAGGGGATGCGACGGAGACAGGAACGAGTCAGTCTCTCGGAGATTGGCTGATCGAAACGATTACCGGGGAATGATGAGAGAAGCTCTGTGGATCGCCGGATGATATCCACCAAAAAGAAGAAGTGGTCAACAGAGAAACGATAGGAAGAGCAGGCATGACGTAGCGGGGGATCGGAAGGGGAAGTCTCTTGGTGCAGATCATGTGAAATTCCCAAGTCTCCAGTTGGTCCCCTCACTCTCAGTTCCGGGGTTCCCTTGGACTCGGTTTTCGGGCACTGTTCCTTCTTTTCCTTTCTGCACCTACTGGTTCCCCACGATGCCTCCGTTTCGCAATCTTCTCGGTCGAAAGCCCCAGCCCAATGGCCTCGAGTCCGATGGCTTCGACGAGGCCCGTCTGTCCCCAAACGGCCGCCCGGGGCCCGCTCCCATCACTATACGCCGGAGTTGCGATGACCAGCAGCCTCCCGAGTACAAACTGAGTGGTACGTCTCGACGGGACAAGGATTCTAGGATGCAATCAAAATATAAACCTTTCAGTGGAATTGTATGCTAATCTCCTCCGGATTCGATAGTCGTGAACGACAGCGGCGTTTATCTCCCGGTATATACTCCATCACCATTGAACAATGCGACCGACGACCCCCAGAGTGGAAAACAAAGACACATAAACTGATTACGCATAAAGCCCTCACCCCCTGAGAAACAAAGCTTCTGGCACCGATACCCCGGCTCATCGCGATCGGCTAACCATCGTGACCTTGTCGATGAGAACGAGCCTTTCTCCATATCCCGAGAATCATTCGATTCCTACCGCCGGTCATTTGTACATACTCCCATTACCATCCCTGGCCCAATGGTGTCAAACCGCCATACTTATCTCTAACAGGACATCTCTGCGCGGTCCCCGGTGATATACGCCGAAGCCGTGCCCTCCCGGACATCCCTGGACTCCCGCTTCTGCCGCATCAACTCGCCGTCCCTGCGATCGACCAGTTTCGAACGGCCCGATCGCATGGAAGAGGAAGCCTTTGAAGAAGTCGGTCTCAATGACGAGGCCAAGCCCAAGAAAAGGGGTCTTTTCGCACGTTTCGGCGATTCCTCTAACGACACCCAACAAGCAGCGAACAAGTCGTCGACATCCTTTGGGTTCCACATCCCCGGCAGGAAGCGTGGACAGAGCGGGGGTGGATCGGAGTTGAGCGCCGTCAAGACACCGACGACTACCGTAGCGCCCGCCCTTAGAGATGGGGAATAGTGGACGGCTTGAACATGCATGATAAGACGATTTTTTTTCCGACAATGGGGTTTGTTTTTCTCAGGGCGTTATGGTCATCTGGGGTGGCCCGATTATTGGACTCGGACCATGGTCTTTTGTTTCCCGGTGATAAGGGCACGCAGCTGTCCTTCATGGATGCAGGTTCTCATTGAGGAAGGATACACAGCTTTCGTTTCTTGTTTTTTTTTCTTTGTTTCCTTGTTTATTCTATCGTCTATTTCTTTTGTCCGGACCGTTGATCGAGGACTGGTTATAATGGCTGTACGGCAAGACCTAGTCCACTCGTTTCCCACCCTTTTGTTTAGAATTGGCTCTATATATTGCCAGATGAATTATGCGGTCAATCATCATGATCAATAATTATTCAAATTTCTACTGCATGCAATTTGTGACTGAAACAGGGATTTCCCTACTCCCTGCAAGCCTAAAAATCTTGTTCCTTTCCGCCTAATCGGTCGCTGGCTCTTATCGGTGCAAACTCTGCAAACAACTGGCAAAAAATCTCCCTCCGCCTGCAATCAAAAAAATTATCCACCGGCACGCTGAGCATCTGCAGCTCGGAAACCTACGCACCTATTTATCTCTACCCGGTCCAACGATAAAATCAGCGTCCCCGTGACCTATATTGACAATGGCCGGTGTCAAGCGTCGTGTCGATGGCGCCGAGGACCGCAATGGAAAGCGGAGCAAGAGCCAGGTCTCCGCACCAGTGAAGAAGTCCAAGACTGCTGCGCCAGTGAAAAAGAGTGCTGCTGCTTCTTATAAAAAGGACTCTAAGTCTAGCAAGTCCGACAAGAAGGTCTCCAAGAAGAAGGTTCAGCAGGAGGACTCCGAGGATGACGAGGACGACTTTGATATGGATGATCTTTCTTCGAACTCTGGAGACGACGATTTCGATACCCTGGATGCCACGGCCGACGATGTTGATATGAATGATGTGAGCGATGAAGACGAGGACAGTGAGGAGGTTGTCGAGGAGAAGCCCGCCAAGTCCGACAAGCAGGATACCAAGCAACAAAATGGCGAAGAGTCGAAGAGTACGTCTTTGTACCTGTTATGGTCACTGGCACTGAATTTTGACGAAAACTAACACGCATAATCTGATCAGACAGTAACTCTCGCGAGTCGCATCAAAAGCAAAAGGTCCTCCAGCAGGAGCGCAAGGCCGCCAAGCCCAACGCCGATATGATCGCCCGCTCCAAGAAGCTCTGGGAGCAGCTGCGCCGCAAGTCGCACGTCCCTCTGGAACAACGCAAGAAGCTCATCAAGGAGCTGTTCGAGATTATCACCGGCCGTGTCCGCGATTTCGTGTTCAAGCACGATTCCGTCCGAATTATCCAGACTGCGCTCAAGTACGGTAATTTGGAACAGCGCAAAATGATCGCGCAGGAGTTGAAAGGCAGCTACAAGGAATTGGCGCAGAGCCGCTACGCCAAGTTCTTGGTTGGAAAATTGATTGTTCACGGTGATACAGAGACTCGCGATCTGATCATTCCCGAGTTCTTCGGAAATGTCAAGCGATTGATCCGCCACCCGGAGGCATCCTGGATTCTGGACGACATATACCGCACCGTTGCGTCAAAGGAACAGCGCCGACGGATTCTGCGTGAGTGGTACGGTGCCGAATTTGCCATTTTCCAAGACGACAATGAGACCTCGGACTTGGCCAAGATCTTGGAGGCGCACCCCGAGAAGCGGGGACCTATCATGCACTTCTTGCATGAGCTCATCAACCACATGGTTCAGAAGAAGACCACCGGTTTCACACTCCTACACGATGCCATGTTGCAATACTTCCTCAACACGAAGCCTGGTAGCACCGAGGCCAACGAGTTCATCGAGTTGCTCAAGGGCGACGAGGAGGGCGATCTGGTGAAGAACTTGGCTTTCACCGCGTCCGGCTCCCGCCTGATGTCTCTGGCTCTGGCGTATGCCAACGCCAAGGACCGTAAGCTGCTGCTACGCTTCTACAGGGATACCATCAAGGCGATGGCAGGTGATGTGAACGGCCACGTGGTGCTCCTGGCCGCATACGAAGTCATTGATGACACGAAACTGAGCGGCAAGTCGATCTTCTCGGAGCTTCTCAACCAGAACGATGCCGAGGAGGCTCGTAACGAGGAGCTGCTCCTCCAGGTCAACGACCTAGTTGCTCGTGTCGCCGTTCTGTTCCCCTTCGCAGGTGACCGTGCCAAGTGGCTTCTTCCCGAGGCCGACTTGGAGGTGTTGAAGGAGATTCGTGAGGTCCGGAAAGAAACTTCCAAGAAGGATCCCGCTATCCGTCGTGGCGAGCTCGCTGCGGCCGCCTCTCCCACTCTACTCGCTTTTATCGCTGCCCGTGCCGAGGCTCTTCTGGAGACCTCCTTCGGCTGCCAGTTCATCGGCGAGGTCCTCTTCGAGTCTAGCGGTGACAAGAGCGCTGCCCTGGAGGCCGTCGCCAACGCCGCCAAGACCCAGTCCGAGAAGCGTGACTCTGCTGCCTTTGGCCGTCTCCTCAAGTCTCTCGTGCAGGGTGGCCGCTATAATCCCGCGACCAAGTCCGTGGACAAGGTGACTCCGGCCCTCAACTTCCACGATCTGCTGTACGAGCAGATCCGTGACGAGGTCGTGGAGTGGGCTACTGGCCCCAACACCTTTGTGATCGTCGCGATGGCCGAGTCGGACGACTTCAAGGGCAAGGCCGAGTTGCTCAAGACTCTTAAGCAGAACAAGAAGGCCCTGACGCAGGCTGCGGAGGCTGGCAAGGGTGAGAAGAAGGCCGGACCTGCGGCTAGCGGTGCCAAGCTGCTGCTGGAGAAGCTATAGAATATGGGCATTTGGGCATTGGCTTCATCATGTTTACTTGTTACTGTTCGAAAGGGCGTTTTCTCCACGGATGTCGTTATTTTGTAATGTGTACAAACGGAGTCCCGAATCAAAAGCATAAAAGCATTCTATTCTGATGATGATCTCTGCCAACACCTGTTATATACCTTTGTTGATAATCGGGTCGTTGTCGACGTAGGTTTCGAGGTTCTAATCTATGCTCCGTACATATGCCAGGGATGTTTTATTGCGATGGCATCTGAAACTGCTTTGGTTGTTCGAATCCCTCCAATCATCCCGATGAATTGCGGCTCCACTCCGTAGTGGAGTCCCGTGGATTGCATCCGCGGGATCTCAGGGGTTCGTTCCCAAATTCAAAATGATTCCAACAGTAAGTTCGGTCCGATCATTGGACGAAATCCGCTGAAACAAAATGTCCTTGCTTTTCAGCTTGCAGCTATGCCAGCGGTATCGCCGTGCAGGTACCCTTTATACGACCGTTGACTGAGCTACAGTATGAGCGACGAGCTATTGTACGAGGCGTGGATCGTAATTTACTATTGGTCGCTCCGACAGGGTCAGAGAGTCCGCTCTAGACTTTTTAGACCCCTTTGGCCGTTGAGAAACGAGGTGTTTTACTCGACAAGCGCTAAGGTGGAGGTGTAATTAAACGGACGAGCCAAGAACGAACGCTCTGAACTATTGCTGCACGAACACAATGCCTTGTTGACTTGCACGTCTCTTTGTGACTCGTATACTTCCCACCTCGTTCCCAACCCACACCGACTACAGTTACTTCTCTCCCAACTTAATCTCCTCCTCCCACCAACCACTCTGCTTTTTGACCCATCACTCTACTACACAATAGTGACTCTCTAGTCCCTCTCAGCCAACGGCACACGATTACCTGATTACCTTCAACCGCACCCTTCCGAAACGGGCAATGATCACAGTACGCTAAACCGCATCCACCGCGTGCCCGTTAGGGGCAACTTTTTCGGGGTGTGCTCCAAACAAACCGAGCCTGAACTCGACGAACTAACTCAAGACGGTATTCGATCTGGGGACTGGTCTTCCTCTTTCTGTCTCTCTCCCTCCTTTTTTTTTCCCTCTTCTCTCCTCCACGTCAACCGCAAAGCAAGTTCCCCGCCATCACGCATGCCCTCCCTCACGCTGACCGACCCGGACATGATCCTGCCGTATGACGGCAGCGAGCGCGAATCCCAAACTCCCTCCCCGCCCTCCCAACTCGTCTACTTGACCAACCTGAACGCCCGCTACAACGCCGCCGATCCCAATGCCGGCTCCGCGCGCCCCAAGAAAATTTTTTCTCGCCATCGCGCCCATGACGATGTGAATGCGAGTCGTCGATTATCCGATATTGGGGAGGAGATGTCGCCCGCGCGGTCCGAGGTGTTTGACGACGTCGAGGTTTCGCGGCACCAGCAGCAGAGGCACATGCAGGGGTCACGAGGTTCGCCTCTACCAAGGAGTCAATTGACGGTCTCGGAGACTCAGGATTCTGGGAATGCGGCGCGGAGTAGGAGCTCCAGCTCGACGGTGAGTGCGCGAAGCGGGCGCACTTCGGGAGAGACGTCCTCGCCGCAGACTGCGTCGGAGACGTCGCCGAATGTCAATGCAGCGGAGAACGCGACCAAGACTGGTAGCGGAGATGGGGCCAAGACGGGCGCTGGGTTACCTGATAGCAGCATTGTCGCATCTGCTGTCAAGGGTAAAGGTCCTGGGGAAGATTTAGCGTCGGCGATCTTGAGCAGCGAGGCGGAGAGGATCCTTGAGAATGCAAAGAAACGTCTGACGGTACGTGGAGGAAACGGCCATTCCATAATGGGGGACGACGGCATTGGCACATTCCAGTGGGAAGCTGACGTGTTTTCACAGTTGATGGAGGGCAATTTGAATCGCGCACGCTCAGCGGTGCGTCCGACGCCCTCGCCTTCGCCGTCTTCGCCGGGGAGTACCTCGCCCATGGGTTTGCACCCGGGTGGATTGTATCGATCGATTTCAAAGACCGATCGCAAGAGTTCGGCTCTGCGACGGCAGTCATTCGTTCCGAGGCAAGATAGCTCGAGTAATCGCCATTCGCGCGTGCATAGCGAAACCAACTTCCCGGCCGAGTCGAGCTTGTCGTCGGATACGAAGCGAGTGTCTCGGTCAGTTTCTGCGATGGGATCAAGTAGTTCGTCTAACTTTCACAACGACGACCGGTCTTTCCGATATGAACCTACGCGGTCGTATCTCACGCATCGGGCGTCGATCTCATCCATCCGACCCCCGCATTTACTCAAAGCACAATCGCCTCAGCCAACGCAGTCTCCAGTCTCTGCGGGATCTCCGGTTCTGCAGTCTCCCGTCATACGTGAAGATAGCTCATCCTGCTCCTCGCCGAGGGGCTTGGGCATTTCGTCCGAGGGCGATTCCAAATCCAACGGAGGCGACTTCAGCCCTGTCTACAGCTCGTACGGCCCACCCAGCCGTGCGCAGTCGCAGCTGCAGGTACGCGATCTTCAGTACCAGATGAAGGGCCTCCACATCAAGATTTCCTCGCTCAAGGTGCGCACGCAAGAGGACAATCTGCGGCGTCGCAGCTTGCAGAGCCTGCGCACGCCTAGTCCTTTGACTGCCGCGGACCCTTGGTATCAGAATGGGCTGGAGGTTCGCGACGGACGCAGCAGCCGTGGGTCGAATCCTCGACGAGATGGGAGCTCGGAATATGCGCGCGAGACTCAATCCAGACCGTATACGGAAGCAGCCTCGAAAGATCGGAACGGGTCTTATGATCCGGAGCGTATCAACGATAGCTCCGTTGAGCCAAGCCCTCATCTCTCGCAAGGCACGGGTGGATCATGGCAGGGCCATGAGCATAGCGACTACGATGGCCGTCAGTCTGTGGCGGAGACCATGTACGAGGATGCCGAAGAGGGCGATTACTATGACGACGGCGAAATTGACCGGGAAGCACTGGATGAGATTCTGCGTGAACCACTTGATGCAGACCTAGCGACGCCCCACGAGGAACGCGAGGATGCCTTTGATTACGAGCACTTCATTCTTCACAGTGCTTTGGGTAATTTCTCGCAGCAGATGCGTCGTGTAAGCGTTAGCTCTCATGGCTCCGTTGAGACAACGCGACCCACGCACTCGGTGCGACACTCGCGCACCAACAGTTCTCTTTCTGCCTCGACCGATGCTACGTTCGCTACGGCTACCGAGGGTGAGCCGATGCCCGACGATGAGGATGATCTTCTATACTGGGATCGCAAATTCAACCATGAACTGCGTCACCGCCACCACAGTCAACATGCCCATGCTGTCAATGAAACCGACCGCACCGCAACGCCCCGTGGCTCCCGTGACGACGAAAATGCCACTCCAGTTGAGGTTCCGCAATCTCCCGCACGAAGCGTGGATATGAATGGTCGCTCGACGGCCGGCTCTGCGACACCGACCTCCCTTGTGTCTTCTCTCGTCTCGACGGTGCGCGCAGCATCCAGTCCGCACCCGGCCTCTGCGACGCCCACTGTGGGCGGTATCAACGATGACGACACCCAGATGCTAGAGCAGCTCTTCTCCAGTCTCGGAAAGGTTTGCATGGACCTTCAGGCCATCACCACCTCGCCCGATCCAGATTCCAAGGCTGCGCGTGTACTGCGTCGACGACTAGATGCGGCGCGGAGAGTTCTTGACGGTGAGCTTGACGCTTGATATAAAGTCATTGTTTGGATGATGTCTGCCATGGACGGTGCTTCGAGTTTTGAGTATCATTTTGGCAGCCCTTCCGTTCCTGTACATTCTACTATTTTCCTTCCATTTTTTTTTTCTTCTATGATACCCAATGTCCTTCTCTACATTTTTTTATCGGACTTTTTTTCTTTCTGTTCGATTATCATCTATGTCAATAGTAATGTCTACTATACGATAATATTGAGGTTGCTTCTTCCCTTTGCTTGGAAACGATCTCAATAACCAAGGGTATTTTACTTCATTTAAAAAGCAATACCATAACGCAAACCAACTGCCAATACTATTTCTAATCCTTTCGCCTGACCACAATCTAGTCAATAAAGTAACAAATTCACGCGCTCGTGGCGGATCTCCTCCCTCGACCTCGACCCCCACCACCATAAAACGCGTTGCGGCAAATGAAGTACGACACAGCAATGATCGATCCACCACAGAGTTCCCCCATAATTCAAGCTTCATCATAAGCGTACCGAACTCTTCATCACGACGCGACCCAGTTTATCTAATCACGATCTATCGAAAGTCCCCCTTGGTGGCGCACATCAACGACGCAGTTAACCCTTCCCCCCCCCTTTTTTTTTGCCCCGCGGTTCCCCCTCCACGTTCCGATTTGATCGCCGGTTCCACGCGATAAGCAGAACCTGTCGCGAATTGCGATTCTCTGTACGGACAGTGCACCGGTTGGATTCAGTGGTATTCAGTAAGATCGTATGAAGAGATGCGACTCCATTTATCGAATTACATTATGCTAATCAAATCTCACAGACCGAAATACTCTCTCGCCAGCCCAAGGCGCGAAAACACCTACTCCAACCGCGGAGAGAAAAAAACAGTTGAAGTTACCATCAAATATCAAGCGCTTGATTCGCGCAATATCTACCGGGGAATATTTGATATCCACAAATATCCAAAAGTGATAATCATAACAAGACTTGTCTCCGTCACTTTCACTATTTCTTGCAACACCACATCACCACCATGAACAAACCACAACATCCCCAACCCTCCCGCCGCCTCGTCATCTTCCAGGAGACGCGCAACCCGCACAACACCGCAGAAGTGGTCTACCTCCCCGTCAACAAACTCGGCCTCCCAATTTGCGGCGATGGTCCGGACCTACCCTCGATCCTGGAACTGCCCTTGCGCATTCTAAAGGTTTTTACGGATATCTTTAATCAGCCAAAATATAAGGGGTGGTATGTTACACCTGCCTTCCCCATGCTTGGATTTATATGTCCCTCCTTCCTGTTGCCTAGAGCCTAAGCTAACATCGTGTTTCTCTGTCCTTTTGGTGGTTAGGGCCGTTCTTTCTGCGGGTCGTTACCATGATACATCCGAGGAAGGAAAGTTTTATGCGGTGATTTTGGAACAGAGTTTTGTACCGGGCCAGCAGGTATCTGGGCAGGGGACGATGGATTTGGGGACTGTGACGCCGTGAGAACATCCATATGGGGATGAAGGTTAAAGAATGCTGGTTTGGGGTGTTTTGACTTTGTATTATTTAATTTCTCTTTTTTGGTGTTATGATTCCTGCGAATGAAGGGTGTATGATCTTCTTTCTATCTTGAAAGGTCATGGACTAGATCCTAGGTCAACAGTTTTTGAATAGATAGCTTCGAGCTACTACCCGAAGCGCGGTGTAAATCTCATAAGAGGGACTTGTTGACTATTACCAAAGAAGGATCAAGCGGGACATTTATTCACGGTATCGTCGAAAACAGACAGGACACCTTGTGCCCTTTTACCATAGAGAACCGAGATCAGTTAAGAAGGTAAAATCCGTATTACTCCGCGCCTGTCTAGAGTTTTAAGGCTCAAAATGCCGAATTATACCAGTATTTATGGTACTGTTAGCAGATATTTCTTAGCTTGCTTTACTCTGAATCCTGAATAGGTTTGGATCCATGTTCAGTGATGGATTGCAGAAAGCTGCATATGAAGCTTTGATAAGCATTAACTAATGTAGGTTGAAATATATGGTTATAACGTGAAGAGAGATGTGTGGATGAACTACGAGTACGCCCGTATGTATGCATACTCACGTGACATACGATGCCCTCATCACGTACCAGCACATCTTCAACTACCACACCTCCAAACTTACGACCTACGATCGTGAAGAACAAGAAGACGACTTATTCTGACAATTAGTTTGACATTGAATCCTAACAATTACTCTTGAACAGCAAGACGACATGAAAGTCCGGGCAAGTTTCGCCTCCGAACACCAAAACACCATCTGAATCCCACAGACACCGTTTGAAAGGCAGAAAGAATAATCAGAACAAAATGATGACCCCTGCCTCGCTCAGAATTCATGCACGAAGTTCCTTTTTTGCATTATTTTCTTCTCAAGCAGTGGAATCATCCATCCCCTTGAAATCATACAAAATCGATGACGTTGTTGCGACTCTGACATGTATTAAATTTCCCACCCTATAAGGGTGCTCAGCGAGAGATCTGAATTCATGACTCGTAATTTAGGTGTTGTGCGGCAGGAGCAGACCAGCGCTGTGGCGAAGGTCGAGCGAACGCGAGTCTTGGGCATCGAAAATGGCATTGGTGCGCTCCTCGAGGTAGTAAGGGGTGACCTGGATCATGTCGAACCAGCGCATAGCATACTCGTCGCTGCCGTCGACTGCCTTGAGGGTGCCATTATCTGGGCGAACGACCGACTTGGGGGGAAGGCTGCGCATGCGGAGAAGCATGTGCAGGATGTCGGCGAAGCGCTCGGATTGGCTGTAATAGTAGGGCGGGCGCTTATCCAAGGGCCACTGTGAAATGTTAGCAATCTGGGCATTTTAGAGTCCAAAGAAGACAAGTCAAACCTACCCGCTGAGCAAATGTTTCGTTATCCCATGAGCGGAAGAGCCAACAGGTACGCTCGACGCAGTTCAGAAGAACGACAGCAACGAGGAAGGTCTCAAACCAGCCAGTCTTCTGGCGCTGGAGCAGACGGCGCTCAAGGTCGTTGATGACTGACTTGCTCAGCTGCATGGCACGCTTCTCCATGGCGGCTCGCAGCTGGCTGCACAGCAGGGCGTACGACTCGGGATCCGATACTTCCTCAATTGGAAGGCGACCCTCGTCCGAGGGCTGGGACAAAGAGTGCATCGAGGTGGGAGGAAGCGTGGGGTTGCAGTAGGTCTTCCAGGAAAGCTCATTGTCGACCAAAATGTGAGTAGCGACCCACAAGTCCACGGCACGTTCAAGGAGGGTATCCTTCTTAGCCTGAGCTAGCTCAGAGGCCAGCAGTAAGGTGGACTTCATAAAGTTGGACTCCTCACGCTCGAGGAAGAACGTAGCAGTCTTCTTGATGTACAATTCCAGCTTACTGGGAATATCATCGGCATCGCTGTCCAGCAGGTAGATTTCCTGGGTAGGTGCAGAGAACTGGTCGTCGCCCAAGCCCTGAAGCTGCGGGTCAAGAGCCGAGACAGAGGCACGGTGGCCCTGGAGTCCGCTAATGGTAACATAGACCAAGCTCTCCTCGTGATGAGTCACTTCAATGCGGCCAGCGTAATGCTCGAACTTGACCTGGTTCTTAATGGAGTTCGTGTCGTGGTAGGCAAGAGTTGCGTGCAGATCTTCTCAAATTAGTCATCAAGCAAACAAGAAAGTACCGAATGAGACAGAACTTACTGGCATTGTAGAGCTCGAATTCTTCAGACAGGCGAGTTCGGATACACGGGTGCTTCCAAAGGCGAGCACTCTCAACACTGGCACAGGTGGTGCAGGGAGTTTCTCCCGAGCACTAAAACTTAGTGTCAGTATGCTCCTTGACAAATCAGGTTGTTAATTAATCAGCGATGGGATTCATACCGGCTTCTTCAACATGCGGCAACGGATGCACGCTCCGCGCTTGCGCACTTCTTGAACCTCGCGACGACGCTCATCCGAGAAGCGGCCGCGAACCTTGGGCTTGGCAGGTTTGGTAGAGTTGCCAAACTCGTTGACAAACCCCTTGGCCTGGGTATTGGGGTTCATTGCAATGGGCCGTGGGAACGATGCGGCGCGCTGGGTGGCAGCAGTCAGGGACGGGTCATGCTCCTGCAGACTGTCGAACAAGAGTTGCTCGTGGGTCGTCAGCTGCTGACCCCATTGACCCATCTTCAATCCGTCATCATCCATTGTCAGTCCCTGAGGGACCATCTCGTTGGCAGAGGCGGCAATCATCGACAGCTGTGACTGGCGCGCATTGGAGGTCGAATCGGGGGTCATCGAGTGGTCGCCGAGAGGGGGCGACATGGAAGTATGGTGGTCGGAGGTATGGCTGGGGAGGGCAGGAATGGTAGGAGTACCAGAGGGGTGAGCATTTCCTGGCAAAAAGGCCATTGTTAGCATGCTAAATCTCGTCTTGAATATTTTACCACCACCACCAAACCACTTACCCTGAGCATTCTCGTCTTCATCTTTGACATCGGACTGAACGGTGAACTCGGCCTCTAGTGCTGGATCAACTACCACGGTCTTTCCACCGGACGTCACGGACTGAGTATATGCAGGGCCTCGTTTTGTATGATCCGAGGCACCCACCTGGCGGGACGCCTCTGCAAGCACGTTTAGACCATCGAAGTTGGGGCGAGTACCGAAGGAACCGTCGCCCTTCTTTCCAGCAGGCGCATTGGGATCCTTGTTGGCATCACCTTCGGCCAGGTCGGGAAGTTCATGAAGGCGCAGGAGAACGCGCTGACGATCACGAAGCGGAATGGCCTGGCACTTCTTGACCAGGTGGTTGGTGAGGCTATCGATACGACCTTTCGGGAACTTTTCGCCACAGGCCTTGCAGGTATGCTGATAGCGGTTGCTCGAGTCCTCTAGCTTAGGACCTCGAATGAAGAACTCAAGAATGAGCTGATTGGGCTTACGACCCATTTTGAAGAGGAGACCGTAGGTGGTCGGGCCCGGTGAGGGAGTGTGCGTGTATGTAGGTGGGGGGAAGAGTCGGGATTTGCCGACGCGTCAGTGACCAGAGTCCACCGACGACTCCAATTGCCTTGATGGCACGTTCGAGTCCCCGTCAGCGATCAAGTAACACGCGCGATGACCGTCGGCCACAAAGCAGCACGCGGTCTGGACGAATCAGAGGGGAAGGGCAGAAACCCAGCTGAGCACAACAACACGTCAGGTCGACGTGGCGGGCGACGACCTCGACAAGTGAGGGCAGGGGCAGGCCGAGGAACCAGGCACAGCCCAAGTCGAGGTGCACGTCGTCGTCAACGAGCAAGAATGTTTTTCGTATGGATGTGCGGGCAAAACTGGGGGGGCAGTAGAGGGCGGTCTGCACGTCGCAGGGGGGAAAGGAAGGCGATGAGGCTTCACCGCACGGGAGGCGGTGATGAAATGAAAAGGCGGTGATGATGAAGTGGAAAAGGCGGTGATGGAAGAGGATGAAGGCGGTGATGGAGGGAGAAAGAGGGGGGAAAAGGAGAAAGAGGACAGAAGGCGGTGATGGGGGGAAGAATAAAAGATACGGGAATGGCGAGGATCAGTCAACGACCGTTCAACGGAGGGGCAAAGGTGGAAAATGATGGAAATTGCCATCAAGTACGGAGTACTTTCTAAGCAAAACTTCCACTTGGGAAGGCACCTCCCTGCAATTCTGTATCGTCCACTTGCTGGGTTTGACTTTGGCTGGCCACACCCACACCCGCATCTATGTCGAGATCCTGCATAGTTAGATTTCTTTTCTTGTTCTACGTAGTTTTGAGGTAATTGTGAATCGGATAATAATAATAATAATAATAATAACATAATAATAATTGGGCTTGTCCTCTTCTAGCAAATTCGCTGCTCTGGAGGTCGCCAGGGTACCCCTAGCACTGCGAAGATCCGCCGCTCATCGCGACCTTCAACCAGTTGGCCTGGATTGACCTTCAACTGCCCATTACGCAGCACATATGTATAGAGTCCTCGCTGATTCAAGCACATCCCTTTCTTCCGAGCAAGCAATCGCATACTACGATTGAAGATGTCGTTGCCCGTAAAGTATATCATCGCCGCTCCAAATTGGGCTCCTGGAACGAACAGCAGATCTAGACGTCGCCAGACTGTGCTCTCCGGGATCATGGATGCCCCCTGCCATTTAGAACCGTCTCCGTTCCGTCGAGAAGTCTGCAGACCAATTTGCAGAAACCCATCCTGGAACAGCCGAGGCACCACGGTATCCAAGATCAGCGACCGAATTTCTTCCAAAGTGGCGTCTGACTTGGTGATAAGCACATCAATGTCGCCCGAATCTTGAGCCCCGCGGCGGTAAGAACCTGAGATGATCACCTGCATATCCTTGTCCACCGCCTGGACTGCCTGTCGCACTATCGCCCCGTGGGCCTCGACCTCCTTGCGCGGGATCCGCTGTGCAAAATCTTGGTAGCGTTCCAGGCCGATGCGCTGATTCTTGGTCAAAGGCGCTCGCTCACGAAGGTCGTCCAGACTCCGGTATCCTTGCGCCACCCATTTGGACGCCTGGGCAAGGCCACATCCATAGATCCCGAGGAACTCCTGGATGATATTCTCTTCTTCCGTCTCGTTGGTATGGTCAAGCCGCCGCAGGTGGTCGGTCATGACGATTTCTTCAATCTTGTCTGCCAGCCGATCTCCAATACCAGGGATAGACCGTGCCTCCGTTCTTGACATGATCTTCTTAGTCTGTCGCCGGAGCGCATTTATCCCCTTGCGATAAGCCAGCGTCCGCCAGTGATCTCCCGTTCGCGTATAGTAATCTAGCATTTGTTGCAAGACTTCGATGGTTCGGTTGTTTGGGTTTTCGCGCTTTGCATTGGGATCAAACTTTTGCATACAGGCAAAATTGCGCGCCCATAATTCAACGACAGGCTCTCCTCGCAAGTGCTCCCTTGATCGGGATTGATCAGCCTCTGATAAATCTGACTCACTTTCAGAGTCGCCAGGTTCCTCGTCGGAGCAGTCGATCGGGTCAAGGGGCTGGCCAGACTTGTTAGTTGGTGAGAACTCGTATTTCTTTGGTGCTACTCACCAGGTGACTAGTTGCTTTCGCCTCGGCGAGCAAATCATCGAGAGGATCACGTTGACGAGTCTCTTCAGGGCTGTCCTCCGGGACAGAAGACCTGACAATTACTTCGGATGCAGCAGGACTGCTCGTCATTGCCTCTTGAATCGGGGGTTGTGATGGCTCTGGGGTCTTGTCCTTCCCTTTCCTCGGTACCTTCAGGGGCAGAGATTCCACCGAGACTGGCACATTTGACAAAGCCTGAACTGGAACTGAAGCCAAGGCATCATTATGGCCAAATTTCGGGGTTCCTTCCACGCGGAATCGCACTTGTGATGGACTCAGAATAGAGCGAAATCTGATGCATTCTGGTGGGAAAGACTCATTGACAAGAGCCACGCTTTCCTATCACGACATTCAGCATATGCAGTTTCGTCACGGGCGAAGTGTACTAACCGGAAAAGAGTCGAGTTTGAGGTGTTTGAGAAGATCAGAATACTGCAGACCCTTATCCACGACCACATGCGTGATGCTCTCAGTCCAATTTATGGCCCAGTGAGCACCGTATTCCCGTGCTCGCTGGATGCGCAGTCGGCGAGAGGGAGAGATATCATTGTTCGGGAAGAAGACTGAGATGAGAGGTTAGTAACAGAGAAGAGTGACGACACGCAAATCATAAGAATGTCTCACAGAAAACGAGTTCTCTGAATATCCGCTGCTCCTCAGGAACCAGCTTAATTATACTATTTGTTCTCATTTTCTTCAGGGCAGGGCCTTCTTTCCTAAGGCCTGGCGTGCTGTTAGGCATCGTGCCGGTGGTCTGGGAGCGCTTCACCGTCCTCAAATTCGATTCTGGAGAGTGAGGCTGCCTTTTAGGGTTCGTAATATGGGCGCTCACTTCTTCTCGAAGTTCTTTGTGCGTATACGAGGAGGAAGGCGCCGTATTTGCCCGGGTCAGCGCAATAGGCTCCGCGTTGGGTGCGGCAGCGGTCGAAATTATTATTTTTGTAGGCGTTGCGCGATACAGAAGACGCTCCAGAGAATCTTCATCTTCCTGAGAGTCATCGGAGCAATCCAAATGCTCGAGGGCACGAAAGAAGCTAGTCTTGCTTGTCCTTCCCGACATGATGGCGGGCTAGTCAGGCATCCGATAGCGAAAGTAGCGTCTGATCCACGGAGGAGTCATCGCAGTTGCCTGGGAGGTACTGAGCCAGGCCAGATTAGTGGTATTATCGTGTCACTACCGTGTCACAGCAGGCAGCTCCCACCACGCAGTTGTCGGGGTGAAGCACTCGAACCAAAGTTATAGCTCCCGTGGACGCGGCGTTGCGCGAAAACGCCGCCAAGTCACGGGACTGCCCATATAACTCAATCCGTCTGCATAAGAGCCTGAATACACACACAGCTTAATAGGTATCTACATTTACCAAGCTGTCTTCGCACCTATGGATCGTCATCAATAAGCTGCTCTTAAAGTATCACGCAACTGGTACGGTGTTACATTCTATATACTTTGGAGGCTGAGCCTCAGCCGTAGAGAAGCATGTATCTCTCTCTATATGAGTCCAGACAAAGCATTTAAAATTTGAATGAAAGCTGGTATGTCCATATCCTGCATGGGATTCTACATGACTTAGTAAAAGTAGAGGCTTGCTAGGACCATTGAAATCCAACTCCAATTTGACCATGGATCATGTGATCTGACCTTCCCCATTCAGGCAATTTTGAAGATCGCAAACCTACCGAACCGACGGAGACTCAACTTTGCCCGAATCCAGCTGTTGCGCCCGGCATCCTATCACATACTTACACTAACCAAGATGTGGAAATTGCCACTGCCAACTTACTTGGTATCGGAGCTCCCATTCCTCCAAAGTGGACGCTGTCTAAGCTGCCAATTCCGAAGCACCGCAGCAATCTCCCATCTCCGCGCGAGATCCTCCGCAATACGCCACTATGCCTCTACATCAAGCACAAAAGAAGCAAAGCCCAGCAACAGTAGTTCGGAGGCGACTATATCACCCCCGCCGCGCAGGGAACCCCAGCCTGTGCGGCGCGGCACGCAATTCCAACAAAACCCAGACATGAAACCCCAGCCGGGCGATACGGATTTCAAGCCGCCAATGCTGGACCGTCCAATCGGGGCAACTACACCGCCGATGGCTGGCCAAAATACAGGAGTAGACACCCGGTCTTTGAAGCAGAGGCGAGACGAGTTTGTGGACTATGATCGGCATATTGAGCGGCGGAAAGAACTGTACGTTCTCGTCCATCACCCAGGAATACGGAAATAGTATCCAAAGCTAACAATAACTCAATAACTCTCTAGTACACGTCAAGTCGCCAAACCCTATTTCCGAGAATGGTCAAACCTACGTTTCTTGGAAGGCAAAACCTTCGTGTCGAACCCCCGGCTTTTCAAAGGCGACAAGGCCCTATACTTCCCCAACATGTCCGGCGTAACACTCGCCGAGCCAAAAGATAAGCAGCATACCACGTCCATCCTGCAGGGCAAGATCAGCGTCGTGAAATTGTTCTCCAGCGTCTGGGCGGAAACCCAAGTAGGAACATTCACGGGGCCAGCGCAAAACCCCAAGCTGGCAGAGATCCTGACCAAGAACCCGCAATTTGCGCAGATAGTGGATATCAATTTGGAAGAGAACCGTATGAAGGCAGCGCTTGTGAAGATGTTCATGTGGAGCATGCGCCGTAAGTTGCCCGCTCAGCAGCACTCGCGGTATTTCCTGGTGCAGAAGGGCTTTACCGAGACCCTCAAGGAGGCTGTCGGCATGATGAATTCCAAGGTCGGGTATGTGTATCTTGTGGATTCGGAGTGTCGTATCCGTTGGGCTGGCAGTGGTAATGCCGAGCCAGCGGAGATGGAAACCCTTAATGCGGGCTTGCAGAAGCTCATTACGGAGAGAAAGGCCATCTACGAAGCTGAAATGGCTAATCGCAAGTAAAAGGAAAAGATGGAAAGCCAAGCGCGAGATTGAATCAGGGCTACCTCCTCAAAGAATCACTGTATCATACGGAGTCTCCACTCAACAACTGGATTTGTACATAATATAGAGAATGTGTATAATAGAAAGAACATAAGACGCCATTACGAGCTCACTCCCGTTGCAATAGGGAGTCCTCAAGTAAAAATGCCCAGCCCCCGAAACGCCTCGATGAAAACCAACAAGAAATACTTAGTCGCTGTACGAGCTGCATGACGCGCAAGAGGTGAACCGAGAGACGGAGCGCAATGACACTAAAGCAAATTATGAGACGAGCCCAGCCCGCCTACCGGAAGTATACCAGCATCAAAAAGCAGAATCCAATGAAACAGCCCAGGATGATAGCATCTCGCCGCTTCTTGGTCCCAATCTTTCCGATCAAGTAGTTCATACCGGGTACCTGGCTGGCAGCACCGACGATGCGCCGGTTGATGCTGGCAAGAGTTTCACGTTGAATTCCAAAGTTCTCGTTGATGGCATATGCCTGGCTGAGTACGCCGTCAATCATGTTGTGGCTGTTCTCTACTCGCCCTCGCTCCTCAAGCATATAGTCGGCCTCGGCCGCGCCGGGGATAGATGCGTGGTAAGCGTCGATATCGGAGCGGACATTGGAAAGTAGATTGGCGCGGTCGCGCGACTCGGCGATAGCGGAGGTCAATCGTTGGAGCTCCCGGCGGTGGTCGGCCAGGACTTCGCGGTGGCGGGCGAGGTTATTCTGTTTGAGGGCGGAGGAGGTGAGGGTAGCCTCGGAATCGAGGAGGCGAGAGAGTTGGGAGATGAGCGATTCACGCTGTATGAGACAGTCAGTCGTGATACTCTTTGCTTTTTGTGTAGGACTGGACTTTGGGGGGAGCCTGGTGTCGACGTACTCGTTCAAGGAGGTTTTTCAACTGGGACTCAAGCCGTAGCTCCTCCTCTGTAGGAGACGGTGGTGGTTTGGCGAGGGAGCTGAACTGTGCGTATGTATGGAAGAGCTGCTCGGTCTGGTTGTCACACTTCGTATTAGTCTTGTGTCTCTTGTGTATGAGATCATATCGTCGCCGAGCTATTCGGTACCTGAGTTTCGAGCGAGCGGGCTTGCTGTCGAAGCTGTGCCCATCCAGAACCTGTGGACGTCATGATGTGGAGATGGTAGATGGTTCACAGAAGTCTATCAAATCGACGCCGACTCAATTTCCACTCTTTCTATTTCACCCATTTAAACCCCGGACATGCCAGAGAAGGCCCGCTGCCACTCGACGTAAGTGCACCCCTACAGTCTAACCCAATCCGGTAGAGGTCTCGCCGCCTGAACGCCTTAACACCTCGACACCTCGACACCTCGACACCTGAAGACAGGGGTGTAAAGCGGCTGCCTTGAAAATCAGACACCCACACATTTTTCACTTTTCCAGTCTCGCCCATCATCACGTGCCCGTTTAGTGCGACCAACTCGCTTAGCCCTAGTCCCACAACCACAATTTGGTCTATCGGACATCTTCAATTTTCAACGCCGACAACCCAGCACACAACACACGCCACCATGGTAGGTTCTACGACAACCGCTTCATGTGGAATCTCGCGCTGATGGAAGTTACGTCTAGTCGTCCAAGGTCAAGGCTGTCCAGCTCTGGGGAAAGAACAAGGAGGAGCTCTCCAAGCAGCTCGAGGAGTTGAAGACCGAGCTTAACCAGCTCCGCGTCCAGAAGATCGCCAACGGCGCTTCCACCAAGACTCAGAGAATGTGCGTACAACGACACCGGCATCCCTACACCACTACACTATTTCACGTATGGATTTCTGCGACGAGCGACCGGGATCTGGGGGTTTCGTGCGATGAGAGACTCGGGCAACGGAACAACCACGATGGAAAAATTTTTCACGAACTCTCAAACTTCGCAACAACGATTAAAACGATACATCAATTATCCCGGGACCACGTCGCAGAAATGAATCATCCATCGCTTTCCGCATGTTTGCACGAAAACATCGAAATTTTGAAGAACGTACACTGACCCTGGACTCTTTCTCATCTACAGCTCCGAGGTTCGCAAGTCGATCGCTCGCGTTCTCACCGTCATCAACGCCAACCAGCGCGCTCAGCTGCGTCTGTTCTACAAGAACAAGAAGTACATCCCTCTGGACCTCCGCCCCAAGCTCACCCGTGAGCTCCGCCGCCGGCTCACCAAGTTCGAGGCTACCCGGACCACCGAGCGCCAGCGCAAGCGCCAGATCCACTTCCCCCAGCGGAAGTACGCCGTTAAGGTATGAAGAATTCCGGCAGTGAGTGTGGAATGGTCCTGTTGTCTGGATGTTGTCAATGAACACCATCACAACGGAATCAGACTCCCCACAACTGCACCCTGTCATGTACGTCGGTACTTTTCCAGAGAATCCTGCTAACATGTCGAATCAATAGGCTTAAGTGCAGAACTTTATCGGATCGGGAGTTTTGTGGGGGAAAGACGTTACTTGCCCTTGGACACATTAAACAGGATGTGTGATGTGTGGACCTGAGCGGGGTCGATTTTCTCTTTTTTTTTACATCCAAAAAATGGAACTTGATTGTGTATCTTAAAAAACGATGCAAATCGACTCTTGACATGACATGACAACTTAGACGTGCTTTCTACTTCGGTCAATGCTGGAATTCTCGAATACCAAAGGAGTTGATGCGCCCCATATATTGGTCTACAGCGGCCTTCGTTATCTGGTTTGCTTTGATAGAGCCCTTACACTGTGAGGCACGCAATTTCTCCTGGTCTATTTGGTCTAGATCCTCTTATGGATTGTCGTAAATTATGGGGTCCTCTAGTGACTTGGTGTGTCTACATAGGACCCTACTCATGATACTACACAACTTTTGTGACACTACAACGCTAGGCCTCATTAATAACGCGCCTCCCTGACGAACAAAAACGGGCCAAGGATGGTAATATGATCCGCAAGCAGCGGTTCTGTATAGGTATGCACGGTGGATTCCCATATGCTTAAACTCCTAACTACACTTCTAAAATATCATACTAACTATGCTCCAAAAGATAAATTGAGAAATCTGACTAGGGCTCTATGAAAGATAATCGGAAAGACATTCCAGACGACCTTAAGAAATAGAAGAGGGTGAATCGTATCTAGCGAGCTAGGCGTTTCTTTCTAGCTCTTCATTGATGAATTGAACTATCACCAACATACAGAAGGTCTTAGTAGACATATATTGAATGTACTATGTGCTACCGGTACGGTTCGGTCTTAATTATTATCAGCGTCGTAGTGTACGAGATTCTTTTGTAGTGTTATGAGTATGGTTCTCGATCCGAGTATGCATATACCATCTGCTATCGGAAGAAGTAGTCTCCGCCTTGTATCTAACCTTCTTTCTCATCGCAACATTCTCCGGTATAGCAACATGCATTCCATAACTGGTCATAAAAAATGTTCTATCGCATGATACCAAAGCAAACTCAAAGGCCTACCTCCCTACCCTGACCCCATAACACCCACAGCCCTCGACGTCGACACATGCCCCGTCACCGGTGCCCCATCAGCACCAGTTTCAGGAATCTCCATAACCCACGCCCCACCACAAGCACAAGTCCGAAGCAAATTGAGCCGATGCATCATCTTCGTCCAAGGACCCGTCCTTGGCCGGCCTCCATCCCCAGAGACCTCACAACAACGCACGCACCGGCGTCTCCTCAACATCTGCGCCGGGCCCGAAATTTCTCGACTCGCAGCCACAGGCCGTAGAGGGAGTTTCATTAAGATATCAACATCACGACGCTTCCGATACGCCACCGTCCGCGGGTCATTCCCGAAACCGAGCCAACTGTAATCCCCCAGCACGATGTCCTTCCGATTAATCTCTGATCGAATCGACGGCACAGTCTGACTGAGCAGTGTTTCAACGGCGGAGATGAGGACGGGCGGGATACGTGCGTTCACGAGAAGTTCTTTTTCCGGACTTGGTCGCTCGGCGTCTCCGAAGCCGGAGCCTTGGTAGGCGTGTTTAACGGCGGAGTCCACACCCGCTAGGAATTTTTCGTAGATGTCCACGCGGACCGGGGAGGTTTCGAGGGCTTGGCAGATGTCGATGTAGTAGAAGCGGGATTCGGGTTCGAGCATTGCTGGATTGATTTGTTCGAAGCCGTTGCGGAGACCGCGGAGGCCGCGACAGATGAAGCGCATGAACGCGCGAGACATGCTAGAGAGGAGGATGAGGAGGGGGAGGGATGTTGTTGTTTTCACTGGAGAAAGAGAGATATTTTAGTGAGATTGTAAATGAAGACGTTGAAGTGTTCTAGGGGGTTAAGGCTTACGTTTTTGAGTAAATGCTTCCGAGTCATGAAGAACATTTTCAAAGTCATCTGCTAGATCGAAGACCTCGCTTAGGACGTAGTGGGAGAAGTCGAGAGCCCATTTTGTGTTTCCTAGAAGGGCATGTAGAATTCCTGATCTGTTGTTAGTATTTTCTGATGTGGATATTATGTTGGAACACAGCGTACCTGAATCGTGGGCCTCGGCCGGGACATTCTTGCTATTTTGGAAGTAGGCTGCATAGAGCACGGATGAATGTCGTAGTTGCAGGATAGCCCAAGAAATAGCCGAAGACAGACTCCGGGAAGGGCTTCTTCCCTTGAAGCCTAGACTTGTTTGTAGGCTAAGTGCTCGCGGGATGTATGCATGTGTCAAAAGCTTTTCCTGTTCAACGGTGAAGTTGCAGTTGACAGATAATGCGCGGTACACTTCGCTGATGAAGGTGGACTGGTTTTCTATTGAATTATCAGGAGCCCGTTCGATTTCCTATTTCAGGGGATTTCCCATAATTTACCGGGAGAAAGCTGGCCCAGGACAATCATCAGAATGTCGTCCGTATTGGCATCACTGCCAGAGCCACGGCTGAAAGCCAGAGTCAATGCCGCAATCGCAGCTGAGAATTTACCTGTAAAAGCCGGGTAAGAGTGTATTCGGTAATGGAGTGATAGATGCTGCATACTCTCATCATAAAGCCCACCGCTGGATCCGAAGGTATGCTCCATCCATCTCAGCCGAGGTTTTCCATCGCTGTCCAATGCTACAGCGGCGCAAGAGTTTGGAGAGAACGCGATAGAAAGACCTGCATGGATTAATTTCAAAGTCGATGCGACAAAGTGCCGACGTTTGTGATGGACATACCTGGTGTGTCCATTGGATACTGGAACCCTGCCTGGGCCAAGCAATTAACCGTATTGGCATCGTCCAACCCATTGAACATAGTCATGGTCTTCGTCTCGTAGAACGTAATCGAACCATCATCATGTGTAAGTGCCAGGGCAGGAGCCGTAACGTGCTCCATCAGGTCTACTGAAACAATATATTTATGCAGGTGAATGTCTTCGAGTCGGCGCATCTCGATTTTCGGCTTTTGATATTATCAGCATAACTTGCCCCAAGATAGTTGTGGTATGCCATCATACCTTAGCCTGTGCATTGCTCTTCTTTGACGCAACTTCGTCGAATTTGGGGTGGAATGTCTGCAGTGAAGAATCTAGTTGCCATCGAACAATCACACTGAGAGGACCTTGCTGGTCTGGATATTCTGGTGTGGCATGGAGGGGTTTGGAGAAGACCCCAAGAATCCAAGGGCTGGTGGTAGTTGGCCCCGTAGGGCTATCGACCTGTCCGGGGATGACTTCAAGCCGGGTCAACGAGTATACCGAATTGGGAAACGGCAGAGGTTGATCTGAGTGTTCTTCAGAGCCGAGGTTGACGCTCAAGATACTGCTGGGCATATCGATCTTGTAGTGGAGGAGGCGAAGGGAGGGGATCGGCCATTTGTTAGGGCTCCTGATTGCGGTGGGGTCCCATTTGTTGGGGTTCCAAGAAACTTCCACTCGGTATAGACAGATTTTCTGACATACAGAGTAAGTAGCCAGCAAAATGGTTCCTAATATGGGATCTGTTAGCCATCCATATGCCACATAGGTTTGAAGGGAAAGGGAGCAACGAACCTTGCGTGGCGACCATAGCTGCATGTGTCAACAAACGGTCCGAATATCCGGTATTCTTCAATTCGGCAGGGACCTCAGCCCACTTGCCATCCATATTCTGGTACATCAGTTTGATCTGACCTGCTCGTGTGACAGAGATCAACGAACTTTTCCCGGCAGGATGAGAGGGGTGAGTCGGACGCCAGCGGAATGGGGAATATGCCCATCTGTTGTTAAGTTTTGCTGCTTGTTGGAAAGCATGTACCTGTTAGCAGATGTCAGTTTTTTGAAAAATTTTCATACGGTCTCTAGGCATATCGGCCACGAGCTGCATGACCTACCTGACGCCCAGGGTTGAGCCACATCAGGCCGACAATCTGATTACTATCATCGCTGGAGTCGTACGTTGCCTGGCGCAGGCCCGTAATATTATTTAAGGCCATGAAGACTGAATATATAGACACTCGACCCAAACAGTCCACGACGGCCAGCTCCGATCCGGCATCGTTCCAGGAGAGATGAAGCAGCAGATTGCCATTATGGGCTTCGGTGACCGGGCCCAGAGGAAACTCATCACTCAGAACCCATTTCCCATCCGAAGAACGGGATTGAAGGTTCCGCACACATACTCGCACTCCATCGGAGGCGATGTAGGCTATGCCTCCTAGCCGGGACCAGGCCACCTTCCTGCGGAGAAACAAATACATGATTAGATTTGAATTACGGTGATAAACCCGAGATACACCATAACAGCGACTTACTGGCGACAACCCAGCAGGCGCATCTCATCGAGACATTGTGCCAGCCCTTTGGTGGGCGGGGCCGGTGCCGGGGGTAACCCCAGATCCAAGGAATGGGCCTCACCGAAGAGGTCGTCGACATTGATAGCTTCCTCCATGATCAATGGCATTGCTAATAGTCAGGATAGTCCACTAAATGGGATCCGGCTGTCATGCAGAGGGTCACTGGAGCCCACCCTGCATGGCACAGGTGGTCAATGCTGGGAATGCCGATATGTTGCGGGGACGGTTTGGCGGTGTTGATATGGCGAGGACCGGGATTCAATAAGCCAGGCACCGATGCAGCGTGTTCGCAATTGATTCTTGCTGAAGGTGGCGAGGGGCGTATAATTTCAGGAATATAGTAGACACTATCAGATCAACAATCCAAAGGGGGATTGACGATGATGATGTATAGCTTAGATTGGTATTAGTTCGACTTTTGAAGCATCGCAGTGCAGCCCATTTTGGTTGGTGACCCTCCCCGTGACTCTCCCGTGACTCGGCCAGGCTCCCTGCTGACTCAGCGAACCAGAAAGCGGGTCCAACTAACCTATAATACACGTGACTTGCATGGTAGCCCTGCCAACCATGGTCCACCAATCAGAAGCTATCACCGGTCCCACATCCAGCCGGGCCAATCAGCGCCCTGCAACATGAAAACTGCCGCGACGAGCACAAAGCAAAGCAGTGAAAACAGAGCCGCCCGCACGACAAACAACGGGCAAAGCATGAATGAAATCTAGAGGAAAAATCCCCGGTAACGAGAAAAATGATAAATGAATTGCCCATTCGGAGTATATACACCCCTCGTAATCGATCTATACCCCTCGTTCACTCCTCTACTTCGACTCTTCCAATCTCCGACCCAGAGTCCGATTCCTTGTCCGGTCGAGCCAGTTCGACGTTACTTTGCATCAAAACAAGCGCATCATCGAGTCCCCGCCGAAGGTGCACATACCATCGACCCGCGACCAGCAACTCTCTGCCCATCCCGGCCCATTTTCCATCAAATCTCCGCGATCTGCTTTTTCCTTCACAACAACCACATTCCACGACTCGTTTCCCCATCACAACCAAATCCTGAAACTCCTCTCCTAGACTCGTGCAAAATAAAAACTAGCGGAACGGGTTTCCCTTTTTCTCCTGGGTCTCGACGGGCCCGTGTCCGTTATTTCCTGTACCCCGTCTTTTTCGCTATTCTCTGATACTCCCTCAGTATCATCGAGCACCGACAGCTGACCTCATCGTCTTGATTCTCCCTTTTCCACCTCCCTTCTTCATCTACCACCAACCCTTCAACCTCCTCCCACTTCCTCCTACAATCTCCCCTCTTGTACCAGCGCTTCGAACTCTCTCTCCATTGATTGTGCACATGATTCCAAATCTCTATATGATTTTGCCCGTGTCAATTTCTCTGATCTGTGTGTTCCGACGAGCGGCTTGGTCTCTCCCATCCGCGACCCTTTCTGGCCCCCCTCTCTCTCCCGAGTTTGTCCAGCTGGTCCAATTCCCCTAGGGCGGCATCACCCAACCCTTTTTTTTCTCTCTTTTCTCCTCCCACCCTACGCCTACTTCCAAGACGGAGATACGCAACACGCTCCGTCATGGAAGCCCTAGACTATGATCTGTCGGACGATTCGGAGTTGAGCTCCGTGCCATCCGTGCCATCATCGTTGCGGTCCTCGCCTGAGCCGGCCACCCGGTACCTGACGCCGTCATCTCAGGATGCTGAGGATTCGACGCGCCAAGACTGCCCTCCGCCCGCGAAGAAGCGGAGACGCAACCCCCTGCCCAAAGAGCGCACCACTCAGTATCTCTATCTATCCAAGTCCTCCTATGAGCAGCAAGATCAGGTGAAATTGCTCGTCGACACTCTCCGCCACCAAAAGGACATTGTCGCCATTGCCGGCGCGGGCATCTCCACATCGGCGGGTAGTAAGTTTTTCGCCCACCCTTCTCCGTTACCCGCGTGTTACGTTGGAAAGTCCAAACCTTAGCTAACCGCTACTGACAGTTCCCGATTTTCGCTCCACCGATGGTCTATTCAAGTCTTTGCAGAAGAAGCACAACCTGAAAGCTTCCGGAAAGCTCCTATTCGATGCTGCTGTCTACCAGGATGATGCCCTCACAGGCCCCTTCCATGAATTGGTACGGTCGCTGTCGGTTGAGGCGGCTAAGTGCCAGCCCACGAAATTCCACGAAATGCTCGCCAGTCTCGGTCAGGAGAACCGGCTTAAGCGCTTATACACCCAGAATATCGACGGCCTCGAAACTTCCATGAAGCCCCTGGAGACCGAGATCCCACTCAGCGTCAAGGGTCGCTGGCCCATCACGATCCAGCTCCACGGCAGCATCACCAAGATGGTGTGCCAAAAATGTCGCCATCTCGAGAACCTAGAACCCAACAAGTTCTGTGAAGCCGACCCGCCCGATTGTGAAGAGTGCGCTGGTAACGACCGAGCCCGCGTAGGAGCAGGTCAACGGAGTCATGGTGTAGGGCGCATGCGCCCGCGCATCGTTCTTTACAATGAACATAACCCCGACGAGGAGGCGATCACGTCCGTCATGAATGCCGATATTAAGTCTCGCCCTCGCGTCCTGATTGTCGCCGGCACCAGTTTGAAGATTCCCGGTGTTCGACGCCTTGTCAAGAGTCTATGTACGGTTATTCGCAGCCGTAAGGACGGCGTGACCATGTTCATCAACAACGAGCCACCAGCGGGCAAGGAATTTGAAAATTGTTTCGATCTGATCGTGCAAGGCTCTACCGACGACGTGGCCGATCTGGTCAAGCTGAAGAGCTGGAACGACCCTCAGCCCTACGACATGCCGCTGCCAGACCCCGTGTTTGGAATCAAGCCCAGTTCCGACGAGGAGCTCTCCTCGTCAGACTCCGAACAGAAGGTGTCCGTGGTTATTACCTCCACGCCCAAGAAGCGTCCTCGCAGTGACACTGGCTTGATGACACCTTCTTCCTCTCACGATGAGAAGCCGGTGGCTAAGAAGCTTACCCAGCGAAAGATCATCAACCCGGCCAGCAGTGGTCCGAGCATCGACAGCTTACTCAACAAGGATGGCAAGCCAGCCGCGACGATCAAGGGAGGCCGCAAACCCGCAGCGAAACAGATTGCTCCCAAGAAGCGCGCCACCAAGGGCAAGACCGCGCCTGCGGCTAACAAGCCTATTTCCTCCTTCGCCACAGTCAGCAAGGCGAACAAGGTCACTGTTTCCGTTAACAAGAAACTTGGCCCTCTACCACCTGGTGCCGCTAGGGCTAATAGCTCAGTCAAGCCAGAGACCATGTTCCCTGGACTCAAGGCCGGCATTGAAGCACACCCAGTCGAGGAGGTGACCGCCGGATCGTCATAAAATTCGTGCCTTTTCCACTGTGATCGGCTCTTTTATTCATTTTCACCTCCCTATTCTCTCATCAACCCATCATCAGATGCATTACCAATGGCGCTCTGGTGTTGCTCTTCTTTCCCCATCTCCATTGCGGGGTTTTTTTTTGTTTCTTCCCGGCCTGCTCATCTGGTCTTCCAGACACTGACCAAGCGGGCCATTTTTATTTCACCATTCATCCGCCCTTCGCGAAGATACCAACGATAGACTACGGATTAGTTGCATGAGGTGGCGTTGGCGTTTTCAGTCCGGGGTGACTTGGTTTATTCATGGGTTAGAGTGCATAGCCCTGGGATGTCTCATGATGTGTTGCTGTTGCTGTGAAGCTTTACATGTTTTACTACTACCTTTTTCTAGTCATCTGGGTCGTAGTAATGCCCATTCTCTGCTGGTATGGATTATGAGGTAGCTTACGTCTGCCTTAATACATGTGAGCTTGAATGCTGCGAGATTTTTGAGTTGGTTCAAAGATATATTTTCGTAGTGAGGTCAATGTGACATATATCATCATGCGCCGTAAACTCATGTTGACATCTCAAATCTCTTGTGAGGCGTCTCAATGCTGTTCCCGGGAGATATGCCACTATATATACCATACCATCAAAAGCACCTCAGGCTTCGATCCAGCCTGCTACGCCCCGGTCAAGCACGCTCTCCAGGGACCTAACACTCGATGCAGGGTATATCCTCTCTAAGATTGCCAATACGCACTCTTCAACTAAAACGCATGAATCAATTCGTCATTATATATGTTCATTTCTATGGCGATGAGGAGCCCTCCCAAGGACTTCGCCCTCCAACCTTCACGATAGTACTAAAACCGCCCTAGCCAACACACATCAGACAACCTCCAGTAATTTTTCCAAGTCATCCCCCGTCTCCTTATCCAAGACCAAGGTCATCCCGCAACTGACTAGCAGGCCCATCATCATCGTCCGTCTCATCAGCATCGGGGTCCATCCGCCTAGGCGCATCCAAGTCCTCCACCCGATCAACATCCTCATCACCCCTCTGCCCCTCGTCATCCTCATCCCCCTCATCATCGTCATCTTCACCCTCGCCCTCTTCGTCCTCATCCTCACCCTCACCCTCATCTTCCTCTCCCTCCTCCTCCTGCGTCTCATCCCCATCAGCCTGCGCTGCACTAGCAGAGCCCGCGCCATCATCACCATCACGTTTCACCCGTTTCGCAGGGTTATCAACCATCTCGACATCCTCGTCCTCGCGCGTTGTAGAAGGACCCGCTGCGGCAGAGGAGTCGGCATCACCAGCGCCGCCGTTGGCATCGCTTTTCTTGGCTTTGCGCTTGCCAGCCTTGATTTCCGTGTAGGCTTCGAGTTCTTGTTCAAGGCGGGAGCGGAAGGAGTCAAATTCTAGTTCGGAGAGGGCATTGAAGACGTCTGCGGGGGCGACGGTGCGTTTGAGGGTTGCGTCGTTGGCGCTGTGGAGGGGAGGATTGCGTTAGTTTTGGAGTTTTCCCTAAGGAATTGCAGACGGCCAGAGGATAGGGTAGCAAGGATAGGTTGGTGTATTCCCTGCTCGACTCAATCAAGGGCGAAATAACCCAGGCAGGAAGTAGGAAGGGGAATATGTGGCTAAGGAGATTGATACAACGTACTGTGACGAGAGGTAGGAGACGAAAACGGTAGCAGCCTTTTGGATGGCCAGGACGGCATCCTTTTGAATCGTCGTGTTGGGCGGGAGCACCGATTTCGCCAGTCGGATCGTCAACGAGCGTGGGAGGAGATAGTCCTATACAGCGTAGAAGAGCGTGTCAATTCACCGTCCCGAAAGAGCCAGTCTCTTTCTCGTCTTTCCAAGACTCTGTTCGTTGGACTGGACACAAGGGTATGGCCTGCTTACATCGACGCTAACACCGAGCTCTGCCCGTGCCTTTATTTGCTGCTCCGTCGCGGTGATGGGCTTGTCGGCCGTGCCCTGCGCCTGCGGGGATAGCTGCGACGGCTCATCTGTCTCAGCCGGTGTCACCGAGGAGGTGGATTTGCGCGGTGGCATGGTGTTCCTGTGATGGAGTAGAGGCTGTGTCCTCTTTTTGTGGTGGTCGAGTCTATCTGTAGATGGTGATGGCGATGGTCGCCGTTGGTTCTCGGGATATGAATTGGGTTTATGTTGCACTGGATCTGGGCCCAAATCGGGCGAAGGATTTGTTAGCCCCGATGTCGTTGGGACTGGTCAATCCTGGTGTGCTGAGTGGTGAGGTGGCTTGAAGGGTGGCGGGTTGATGAGAACGCGAAATCCGCGACGCGAGGTTGCGTTTCGGCGGAGCGCGATGTGGGGACTGCAACTGTATGGAAGATGGTCATCAAGGCAGGACTAATATACAAAGACGAGTGGCATGGAATTCATGATATCATTCTGGATTTAATTGAAAAATTACATGCGAGAGTATAGACTCGTTTCTTAATTGCGAATAACTGCCTTAGTATTGATGCTCATTGAATTCGCTACTTCTCTGATAGAGTATGGACAAATGCCTGAACTGCGACAAATACGAACGATAAAGAAAACGATGAAATAAAAAGACCATCCATCATCCAGGAAGATTAAACGCCCACTTTTTGGTATCCAAGAATTCTAAAACGAGAACGAATGACTTCGTAAAAGGAGCAGTGAATCAAGGGTCTCAACCCCGAATGGAAGCCGGCCTTTTTTTACTCGGCCATCTCCTCATCATCGCCCTCGCCATTACCCCAAAGGCCCTCAATCTTGAATTCCTTCGCCCATTCCGTGACAACCTGCACATTGTCCACTGGACCGGCGCTAGGCTCCGCAGCCTCAGCGGTAGATCCGGCCACGGGCAGGACGGGGGCATTGGCCCAGCCCTGGATACGGCCGTCACGCCAGTCGTTGATCACGGTCATCGCGGCGCTCTCAACGTTGGGGACACCACGCTTGCCGAGACGGCCACGCTTGCGGGCCACCTGGACCAGGAAGTCGGTGGTCTTGTCACCGGTCGGGAAGAGGGTAGTGATACCGTAAACCTCCAGCATCTTGTTGATCAGAGCCTCTGAAGAGGAGAGACGCTTGATGAGCAGGTTGACAGCGGCAACGGGATCTTCGATCTGCTTGGGTGGGATGGCGTTGAGCAGAACCAGGCGGGCCTGCTCATTCTCCTTGGCCTTTTTGGTGGTCTTGCCGGCCGCGCTGGGGAAGACAATTCCAGGAGAATCAATCAGCTTGAGCTTGTTGTCAAGCTTGACGCTGCGTAGAGAGGTGGTAACACCAGCCTCCGCACCGGTGGGGCAGGCATTGCTGGAGCCCTTGTTGAGACGAGCGGACAGGGCGTTGATCACGGATGACTTGCCGACGTTGGGATAACCGATGACACCAACAGAGATGGATCGCTTCAATTGCTTGCTGTGAGCATAGGACTTGAGCGCACGGAAGAGCGTCTCCGAGGTACCCTTGACGGTCAATTGCTTGTGGTCGAAGCTGTGAGCGTTGGGGGCGCCGTTGGAGGCCTTGAGCGGAAGGGTGGGGAAGTAACGGCGCAGGTGAATCAACCAGGCCTTAAGGACTGGCGGAGGAACGAGATCAATCTTGTTCAGGATGAGGATCAGACGCTTGGAGCCAGCATCGGCAGCCATGATCTCGCGTTCAACCTCCTTCGACCGGGTTCCTTCGGGGTCGCGCGCATCGAGCACGTACAGCACGACGTCAGCCGCATCCGTAACCGTCTTGAAGACCTTGTCGAATTGACGCCGTGAGCCCTCCTTGGAAGGGTTCTGTGCGCTGCCTAGCGTGGGGGCGTCCTCGAATGTCAAGCCGCCCTCCTCTTCATCCTCATCCATCTCGTCGTCGTCCTCCTCCATCTCCTCGTCCTCACTCTCGTTCTCGTCGTATTCCTGGGCGCGGGCCCGAGCAGAAGCAAGCAGGGCCGCCATGGGGTTCGAGTCATCGCCATCAGCATCCATATCGTCATCCAGCAGATCGTCCTCCATAATGTCCACGGCCGCCTGGGGGCCACCTTGGGTCTGCTTGGACTCAGCCTTGCGAGCGCGAGCTTCCTCACGGATGCGCTCTTGCTCCTCAGCCTTCAGGCGCTTCTTCTCTTCGATATCATGGAGGAGCTTGTCCTTGAACGGGAAAAGGTTGGGAATACCAGGGTCCTTCTTGAGCTTAGACCGCCATTCCGGGTTCTGTAGGGAAAAAAGTATCAGCAGGGTTCCGAGATTTTTTTTCTGGCGACATGGATTTATTTTTCAATTACCTTCTTTGCAAGCTTCTTCTGCTTCCTCTGCTTCGCAACAGCAGCCTTCTCAATCTTGTGTCTCAGACGGACTGGCACCCGCTTAGAACTTTTGCCTGCAAAACGTTAGATGTATGGTCTGAGAGCCTGAAGAGCATGCAGGAAGACATTAGACGTACCGAGTTTAGTCATTTTGCCCGTATACCTATCTTCACTGAGTATAGACGTAAAAAGGCACACCGGTAACAGTGTCTAGTGCTCCGCAAACTCGAGTCGAAAAAGTTGAGCGCCAAGATTTCGATAAGCGGAGAAATAGTAATGCCGATCTCCGGTCCGCGGGCGGCGGGACAACTACGCCATTCGGTAGTCCAACCGCGTCAAGACGTCGAGAAGCGTTCGAGATTATCGTTCTGTTCCTTCTCCTTCTTTAAATGACATAGACATAGACATCCTTTTGCGTGTTTCTCGCGTTAATATCACTCCTCATAGAACATATCTACTTTCGACCCTCTCCTCGAACGATCCTTCACAACTTCAATCTCCGACTCATCTCCCCGCAGAACCCCTCCCACACCATGTCTTCGGCCACGACTGGAACGTTCTCTGCGCCTGCAGAGGTGCACACCTTTGATGGTCTTCTCTCCGACTTTGATGGCACAATTGTCGACTCTACAGATGGTATGGAAGACCTTCAATGCGATTCCGAGACCGATGCGACGCGGAGACTAACTATACACTCACCTAATAGCTATTGTGAAACACTGGCACCAGTGAGTCAACCAGTTAAATCGCCGATTCATACACAACACATATCTCTAACAATCAACCAAGAATCGGTGCCGAGCTGGGTGTGGACCCTAAGACCATCCTGGCCACCTCGCACGGCCGTCGCAGCATCGACGTGATGGGACTATATGACAAGACCAAGGCTAACTGGGAATGTACGTCTTCGACACCCGCGCAAACACACAGTCCACAACTCTTCTTAACACATCTCTCCAATAGACGTCACCTTCATCGAAGGCCGCATCCCCCAAGAATACGGCTCCGACGCCGTCGAAATCCCCGGTGGCCGTGATCTTCTCAGCGCCCTTGACAACTCCTCCGCCAAATGGGGCGTCGTGACATCTGGTACTCGCGCCCTGATCGACGGCTGGCTCGGCGTTCTAGGTCTCACCCACCCGAAACACCTCGTAGTCGCTGAGGATGTTGAGCTGGGCAAGCCCGACCCCCGCTGCTACCAGCTTGGAGCGAAGAAGATCGGATTGGAGAATTCGAAGAACATCGTTGTATTGGAGGATGCGCCAAGCGGAATCAAAGCTGGCAAGGCGGCAGGTTACAAGGTGATTGCTCTGGCTACGACGCACTCTTTGGAGAAGATCCGGGAGGCTGGGGCGGACTGGATTGTTGAGGATCTGCGCAGCATCTCGGTCAAGGACGTTGTGGATGGGCAGATTCAGCTTGAGATTCGGAATGCGCTGCAATAGGCGCGGAGATGTGTTGGGGTTTGGGGTTGCATTGGGTGATATAGATACAGGGACCAGGATTTGGGTTACTGCTGGATGAGTTGCACAGCAGGAGGTGATGCTCTTGGCTTGAGATAAGCGTGCACAGCAGGTTTCACAGTAGCTGTGCGATCACTCCATGGCTTGATGCCGAGTCCCTCCATGTGGATACCTCCCTCAGTCTTCTCAGTACATACACTTTCTACCCATGGTCTGTCGTCGCTGTGGTAGTGTACATAGCACCTTACTTGACCTGGTCTTGTTGATCCTTTGCTTCCTGCCCAGTTCCGTACGTACATTCTTGAACATATCTTACTGGCTAAAAGCCCGAGTAAAGGAGTTCTGGAGGTAGAGGAGGGGCACCATAGATGATCAGTTCGAGCCGTAAGGTTAGATTGCCTAAGTCTACAGATCGACATACTTCCGCTACGAATACATATATCCCACTTTGTTTCGAGACCTAAGAACCCAATAATCACTCACCTCTGGCCAAGCCATGATGATATTGGCTTATATTCGTCAGGGTTGGAAAGTAGCACATTCTCTACGCCCTTCACATATTGGGCACCGGCCCATCAATGCCTGCCGAAAGCCAATACCGAGCTTGTCCGAGACATATCTTTGAATATCCACACCCTGTCGATAACAACCTCCAGGATCAACACCCTTGGGATCAATCTGAATGAACGAAAACTTCACATAGGGCGTAACATGAAATTCCTACCCTGCTAGCTAAGTCTCGTCCGAACCGAATGCACCGACAGACTGTCGCTCTACTGCCGCATACTGTACTCGACTACGACAGAGCTTCTTGTGTGATGACGACATCTGGGCCCTGCATTGCTGCACAGTAGGCATGACGAGGGTCATTGAGGTCCGGGATTTCTTCGCCGTGTTTCAAGTTTTCATAAAAGCCTTGAAACGGTATGGATGAAGGGTGTCGCGCAGCAGGGGATCATGATCCTTGTAGGACGGACCGCCAGTGGTATATGGCCGGTTGCTACGGAGGGGCCTAGGGTGGCCACTACTGTTCTGTAGCTACATGGGTGCTATATAACTGCCCTACTCTACGCTACTGTACGCGCAGTGGTATCCAGAGGCAACGTCCAGTCCAGTAACCAATTAGCCAGCCACATAACCGCCTTGGCTAAGTCCCTGCGAACAGCAGTTCACGCAAGTTTGGCCACCGCCACAACACGGGTCCAGTCCAGAGGACAAGATTGTCAGGATCCATCCCCCGAATTTGAGATCCGGACGTGTTCGAGGAAGGCTAAATGACAGAAGCGAGAACTGTGACTTGGGCGAAGGACAGTGGAGGTACAGTCCCAGTCACATCAGAGCGAGCCGCATCGTGCAACCCGGGTGCTGCACGGCTAGGGCGCGTCTTCACACGAGGCAATTTCTGCTCGGCAACAAGCTATGTTGTCCCGTTGCTTTGGAGGAATTGGATCTCGGATCCGGCTCGGTATGCGTTGCAGATCTAGGCGTAGATCCTGATTCAGCTGCCGATATTCCGGAAGACGAGCTAGGTCACATCAAGGGCAGAAGAGCCACCGGATAGCGAAATTAGATGCAGACGACCACAAACTTCCTCGATTGGAGCGGTACAGCGAGTTCTGGTGTGCAAAATATGCAAGGGGGATCCATGGCGGATCCAGTGCACGGGTCAGAGCTCGGTCCACGGAGACACAGGCACGAATGAAGAAGAACCTGGTAGTGTACCCCCCTCGATCGTGCTCAGCTCACAGGTCTCAAATCAAACACTCGGTACGTGTGATAGCAAAAAGAAAGTCACGGTCATGCAAAACCAACGTTCATGACGATGAACTGGGGGGCGAGTCCAGTGCTTGAGCAAGCAGCACTCTTTTTTCTTTTTTGCTTCTTGCAGCTGGCCCTGATTCAGATCTCGACCACAGCATCGGGACGTGCTTGGTCGAACGGTACGGCCGCACTCTCTCCTGATCCTCGCGCGGTACATGCAGGTGCAGGTGCAGGATGCTCCCGATAGCGGACAGTGCTCTGGCGGGTCATTCATCTCTTGCCTGTTTCAGTGCAGCAGGATCCTGGGCAGATAAACTCGAGGCTTGCTACATGCAAGTACTTGCGGTTTCCTGTCGAAAGTAGAAACCTTCTCTTTGCTGAAGGATCCTCCGTATGAGCCCTTGGTAAAAAACCGCCCTTGATAAACGTCATTGACCCATGACTGGGACAAATGACTTAGCGTCGTGTTACTATCATGTGTTTCTGCCTGCATGATGAATTGTTCCTGGGCATCACGCACCGCCACAGGATCAAGCGTTCCAAAAGGTGCCGTGCCACATGAAGGGGGTGCAGAAGGAGGGGAGATCGTCAAGCAAGACTAGACAATAGGAAGACTACAAGAGTAACAGTACTCTATGTTTCCAGAGGTATTCCGTACAGTACTGAGTATGTACTTTGAGTTCAGGCCCTGGAGTGCAGCAGCAGACCAGTCACATTCCCAGGAACTTGGTGGCTTCGGTGCATCTCGTAGAGACGGAGACGAAAAATGTCTCTCAGCCTCAGTCAGCCACCTTCTGCTTCACTCCTTTCTTCCTTCCCGCTGCTTTGGACTGAGCAAACTGAAAAGCTCCGAGTCCGCTCTTGCATCGCATGAGTACAGGGGGCGCTGAAGACCCAGTGTTCGCCTTGACGAGTCAGGGCCCACCTACAGAGCCACCCCGTTCGAGAGATGACGACACAATAGCTTGAGATCTAGGGGGAGTGGCTTTGAGTAGTTACACGGGGACTTGGCTTTGAATGATGTAAATGTTGGTGCGAACGTCGATCTGAGGATCTCCCTTTCCCCAAGTGGCTAAGTGCCAAATGCTAGATTCCAAGACCAGACTAGTGGTGCCTGAGACACGATTCGAGGGAGTGATGGAGCGACAGGAAGAAAGAAGGAAAGAAAAAAAAACTCTATCCTGTCCTGTGGCTGCCGTCACACGTCGATCAGAAAGAAACCAGAAGAGTCGGGGAATTTTCTCCGGTCCCTTCTTTATTGTCTTTCTTCTTTGCCGACGAAGGGGAGTACGATACGAAGAGATCCAGGTGTATGGTATGTTTACGAATACGGAGTATTTAAGACGTGTATATTTGAGTAACGGGGTATCATTCCAAGAATTTGAGATTGTTTGATTCCGGCACAACGGTTCACGCCAGATCCAATCAATAGTCGGATGGGGGGTTAAGGGATCCGTGCGGGAGTTGCAGATCTCTCAAAGTTGAAGGATAGCTCCTGAACCAATGAGGGAGGAGGACGAAAGTGCCACTGGAGGGTTTCTACCTACAACGGACGGAGAATAGGGAGAGAGAGAGAGACCCAAAAGGAGGTGCACTAAATGGGACTTGACCAAGTCTGGTTAGCAACCCCAAGTTAGACTGTCAGTGTCGATCATTCGTGCTTGGCTTTTTGGATTTTGGGCTCTGCCCCCCCCCCCTTCTTTCTCCAGTGCTCCAGAGTAAGTACAGTAAGTTACTCTAAGCTAAGTTAGTTCGCTCGCTATTTTGACTAATTTCTGACTGATTTCAGACTCCATCTCATGACATTGTGATTATGGCGGAGATGGCGGAGGTCATAGTCGGCCCCCGTTCCGGCTCAATTGGTCCCATGCACGCCATAACTAAACATCCCAGACCATCCCGTCTCGGACTGGCGTGTCCATAGTCAAGACTAGTGATCTCGTATTCTACACTTCCCACGGGGAAAAAAATTTCCCATGAACATGTGGACACAGCGAAGACCTCGAGGGCTTCTCGGGAGGTTCTCGGCTTGGCTGAAACCAATAGTTAGAGTCCAACTATCGACGCCTGATACAGTAGTTCCCACGACAGTCCTTTTCTTCTTGGATCCGTGTTTCGTGGTTCTCGCCATGTGCGCTGTGGATTCGGTGGAGATTCTCCTTCGTTGCCGAGCCATGGGAAGCCCGTCCTCCTCGAGTCTCACGAAATAGAGTCTATGGACAAAGCCAAAAGGAAATCTGTGATCGACGGCCTTGATAAGCGCCCTGCTGCACGTGAAGCTCTCGGTTCGTCACGATTCTTGGCTGGTCATGCCGGTGGGTGATGAGATGCCATACGATCATCATGACGGAACGATCAGCCAGACGCGACATTATTCTCCTCCCTCTTAGCAGTAGACCGCACGTCCAACAAGGTCCTCGGATCCGTGATCGACCGTACAGGACAACAAGGTTTGTCGGGTGCAGAAGCATGCCACGTTGTAGTACGATTGACGTGAGTGCGGAGCCTGAGGTCTGTAGATCCCATCCCATCCCCGGTCCAGTCAGTCTAGTCTGCTCCCTACAGTACACAAGTGCACAAGGCAAGCCGTGGTTAGGACGGAGTACGTCGGACGGTACTAATCCAGAGGTTTTAGTCTATCAAGCCCCGTTGTTCATTACTCTCGTTGGTGAGGGATCACGTTGCGCGATGACAATTATCTCCGGTGAGAGAGAGGGATCAGAAGCCAGTTCGTGATCACTGCTCTCCACTTGCAGGTCCCCGAAAGTGATCCACATTGGGTCAAGAAAAGGATCGCCTGGAAATCCTCGAGCGTTGGACATTTCTGCTACATTCGAGTCAGATCCTGTGCTGAACAGGGTAGGCTGCCTCGTCGATCACTACGCGAAGTGGGATTGGATGGAGGGGTGTTCACGCCTTGGGGCTTGCAAGCCTTGGGCAGAGAACGAGGGCGAGGCCTTCGCTTCTTCCGCTGCTCTGGAATATTTGGTCTGATTAGCCCGATCACGACTATTGGCCTGGCTATGTGGATAGCTAGTAGCTACAGCGATGCCTAGAGATGGCTTGTGGGAGCCAAAGCGGGGATGGAAGTCGTTCGTACGACGGTATCAAAGTTTTTGCGATAGACATACAATACTTTTTTTGGGGCAGTGGGACGGGTCAACCCCCATAACTTAGGGTTTGCCAACATGGATCGCCTGTGAAACGTTTTGGTGTCAATCCAATGACTCCGGTTGCCCGTACTCTGGATGCTCCTCTAGGGGCGTCATCTCGTGGGGTGGCATCACTAAGAGGGAAGAAGCACCCCCGAAAAAGTGCAATTCACCGCACACTTTTAGGAATTGCAGACATTCGAATGTACGTACTCCGTAGAAGTTACCATTGGAGAAGAGGGAACGGAATATGCGATATGGGAGATGCAGGCGTCAAAAGAGCCCATCAGGTAAGCATCATGCAGTGGCCGTCGTGGAGGCAATGTCTGTGATGCTGCAAATTCTAGCGGGTTGGCACTTCAACCTTGAAAGGCATTGGGTACGGGTGGTGCTGTACCCTGCTGCAGACACTGGCCGCAGCACCAGCAGCTTCTTCTTCCGGAGCAAAGCTCTGGACAGGCGAAGCTCCATACTTTCCGAGTAATCCGGAGGAACAGCTGCAAAGCTTGGACGTGCGCCTGCAAGTCGAGGATCAGGAGATCCTCCAGACATGTTCCGATTCTCCGATCCTCTGATCCCCCGATCCTCCGATCCTCTGGGGGAGAGTCCTGCCCGAATCGGCGAGCCAACGAGGTGACGAGGAAACGAGGAAAGGGGGTGGATCAGCAGGCGTTGGCCTCGTGATCCGCGGTGCATGGAGCCTCTCTGACCAGGACATTTAGCGCCGCAACCAAGGGCCAACCAGACTATCGGGAGAGCGTGAGATGTGTTGTATCATCCAACAATGACTGGGGCCTGTTCTGACTGCTAGTGCCAGAGCCATGACCATTATTCCTCCAAGGCGGATTTGACTCGGAAATAAAAAAGAAAACAGATAAAAAGCTCGGCAGATCCTGAGTGATCGACGGGATCGGTCGACTATTGATGTTTAGGCTGGTCTTGGCGGGGCCTGCCATGTCCTGCCTCACTAGTATCTTTTGGGGGTCGATGCGGGGGCCTTGAGAGGCTTGAGAAACACGCAGGGCCAGCTTCAGATCTCAATAGTGGGTGGAATTGACGACATCATCGGGATCCATCTTGATGGTTGATGGGGGGTTCTCTCTTGGTCCCCTATCTCCCAATCCAACAATCACGTGGTACTCCCCCCCCTCTGCCAGGCGCTGAAGAGGCATAGTTGATAATTGGAGTTGACTCACTATGGAGCAGCTGAGTACAAATCGAGCTCGGGGAGCAGGGCCCGATCATCCGACCCAACGGACTGGTCTGGGATGAGGAAATATCTCGAAACACGGGCGAAGCCTGTCCTAGGCTTTAGGCGCCCTTTCTGCCTGCAAGTCTGCAAGTTTGGCAATCTGCACGGTCTGTGTCTGGCTCAGCACGTTGGTTACTACACCGTATACTCTTGGAGGGCCGAGTTCCTGGATACCTCTCTAGTTCGATCGTGAAAGCGTTGAAGAGGAGGATATGCGGTGCTTATCTTAGCGGCAGGTTAAAAGGTAGTTAGGTCATTTGCAAGTCAAACTGTGATGGAATGATCCGGAGTTACTTCGTGACAATTGGCGGATTACGATTATCATAGACATTCATTCTGTATAGGATCCAGTCGAAAATCGAACTATCTACTTTTGTTGTGGAGCAATGTTCATGTCGAGTCGACGGAGAATGAAGCCGATCCTGGACGCTTGGTTACTAGGGAATGATTTCATGTGCAGCACCACCCCTGTGATCGGTCTTGGCTCCACGACGAGCCACTTTGGGGGATCAGACATGACGCTAATGCAGGAACTGTCCAACAAGCGGCTGGTTCGGTCTCGAGCAGACTAAGTAATTTTGGTACCGGATTTACTTGAGCATACCGGATTAAATACCATATGTACCAAACGATACTACTCGTCTGCATGATTATCTGCAGAGTTATTGAGCATGCTATAATTAAATCCCAAGCTGGATAGATACAATACGCATATTATCAGGCTCCGATATATGTAAGCTGTTACCATGCAGATTAAACACCATGACTCGTGAAAAAGATCCACGGGACGCTACCCGTCGAGGTTATCATGCCTCCACAACGTAACCATGGATCGTTTGTTTACTTGCGAACCTTGTGCCTGACTAAACCACACCACATGGTCACGTCGTAATCAGCCTATCTAGTTAGCGCTAACCCCCTTTTTTCTAGTATACAGAGATAAGTGATGATGGTCAAATCAACCATTTCACGAGCCAAATTTGCACAATTTTATACTAATGAACTAGTGATAATTTTAAGTTTACAATCCACTGTCTTCGGTCGTGTACGGGGTACAAGATCCAAAATTCTCCTACGTACTTTGTAATCATGTACGACAAAAAGACCGTGGCCCTGCAAAATACCGCTTCGATACCGAGTTCAGGCTACCACATCATAGTGGAGCCCAACCTCAAACAGCGGTCGATCAGACCCTCTCTGCTGATTGGTGCCAGCGATCCAAATTGGATCTCTCCATTTTTTTTTTGTTTAGGGCTTGCCGATAGACACCGACCCTCGGGGAGGAGATGTAGTCCACTTTTCTGGGAGAATCTGTCATAGCGACTATCTCTGCGCTCCCGAACGCTACTCTAACCAGGTTATCTACTGTACCCTAAATGGGGATGTTCTTCGGAACCTCCCCTGGCTTTAGTGACCGTCTTTAAAAATTTAAACCGTGCTGTAAAAAAAGATCAAAAAGAACTTATGCACGCTCTCGCCCGTCTATTCAAGGGCCCAGGCCAGATCGGAATTTCATTCGGGGCCCGATAAGAGGTGTGTATGTGTGACCTTTCGCAGCACACAGCAAGCAGTCGGGGGCCGAGTACCTCCGGTAGGTACAGCAGCGCCAGCCAGCAAAGCCGCCACCCCCTAGAAACCCGCGCGGGTGGTAGCGCGACTCCAAGAACGTCGCAAGTGGGGAGGTTATTTTCAGTTTTTCAGCCCAGTTGAGGAGCAAGCCATTAGGAGAAAATGGGGGTGGGGGGGAGGGGAAAAGAACGAGTGCGAAAGGGAGAGTTGGTTTTTTTGGGTGGTCTTTTTAGTTGTGGTATTACGGAAATATGTTACAGCCGGCTAAAGTGGGGACCCTCTAACCGAAACTGGTGGTTAGAGACGATCTTCGTCCCTGTGCCGTGTGAAACGCTCGAGCGCCCGGGTTTAGCCCCGTCAATACCGGCACCTGGCGTCCACAGACACGAAGAACCTGTGCCAGACAGTGGCAGCTCGTATAAGGAAGAGACGATAGGAGAGAGAATTACAGAAGAGCTTTTCCAACTGAGTCCAGATAATAACAACGAGAGAGGGTAATATAGTATTAAACAATTCAGACCATGTAAATAGTCATCGCGATATAGAGCTGCTTTACGGAGTACACTGCCAAATGAAAATACGGGTACCAGATCGTACTAGATCTGTACCACAGCCCACAGCTTCCCCCGGTCTTTGCGTACCGTACTGCCCCTTACCACACAGCCCATCCTATTCGTGCCGGGATCGTTCCTCCATCACTCCATCGCTCCATCGCTTCTCCGCCGTACTTCTTGCTCCTCCTCTTCTCCTCCTTCTCTTCTTCATCACTCCCCACTAGCTACTACTTTCCTTAATTCCCCTATACATTCTTTTTCTTTCCTTTTTCTGATTTGCTATTCACTTGGCCTTATTCCTTCTAGGTCTCCGTCTCTCCTTTAATCAACCTTGTATGCCCTCACTTGGCTCTTTTCTTTTTCTACCTACGTCCACCCTCATTCTTTTCAAACTCGCCACTCATCACACCTCGCGCCGTTCATGATATAGCTCTCCTACCTCATACCTGCACTCCCCTCCTCGGCCAGCGACCTTCCTTCCTTTAGAACTCCCTGTCCCCCCTCTTCGATCTCTCTCTCTCTCCTATATCACATCACTCCTCCACCTCCCTCTTACAACATCTCACCCTCCTCTCGATCTGTCTCTCATTTCACAGCCATGAGCTACATTCACCCCTCATGGAACTACCAGCCCCATTCAGGTATCCCAATGGACCACGCCATGGCCTATGATCCAACCATGGTGCCGCCGCCCATGATGCACCACCACCCCATTGACGGCTATCTCTACCCTCATCCACCCATGGAGATGCTCGACTACTATCACCAACCCATCATGGACTACGACGAATACACAGAGAACCTCTCACGCCCTCGCCTGACCAAGGAGCAGGTCGAGACCTTGGAGGCTCAATTCCAGGCTCACCCGAAACCTAGCAGCAATGTCAAGCGGCAATTGGCGGCTCAGACAAATCTCAGTCTCCCTCGAGTAGCGGTATGTCCTCTCCGTATTGATTTCACTTGTCACCATGGTCGAGGCGACACACATGCTAACTGTACACCCGCGTAGAATTGGTTCCAAAATCGACGCGCCAAGGCCAAGCAACAAAAACGCCAGGAGGAGTTCGAGAAGATGCAGAAGGCCAAGGCAGAGGCCGAGGAAGCTGCACGACAAAAGTCAGAGACTATCGATCAACTTTCCGAGTCTCGCCAGGCGTCAGCCGTCAAGGAGAATCCCGAGGATTCCGCCACCCCCAAACCAGAGACTACTACTACCACCACCGCATCCCAAGCGACCGCCTCGACGCCGGAGACCAGCCAAGAGGTTGGTCAGACAAAGAAGCACCAGAAGACAAAGAGCGAATCAGCTCGAGAGGCAACGTTCGCATCCCTGCAACGGGCATTGAACGCTGCCTGCGCTGCCCGAGACCGCTTCACAGGCCGACGAGGCAGCAAGCACGAGGAGGAAGAACCCGTTTCTCCCACCTCGATGGCCCCTCCTAGCATTGGCTCCAAATCACAAGAACGCAAGGCCCAAGCACCCTATGGGTCTGGCTACATGGATTGGCAGAACAACGAAGAGTCTACGTCATGGGCCTCATCCCACAGCCAAGCCGAGACGAACTCGTGCCAAACAATTCCCGAGGTGCCTAGCTCCACGCACTCTGCGCTGCAGAATGTCGATGCCTTGGCTGGAGCTCAGTACCCAGCTCAGAACGGGGAATGGGCGGAACACTCCAAGAACCAGCTTCCCGGACATGGCAACCTTGAGTACAACAACATGCATTACCCGATGGCCCTACAGACACCAGATATCTCTGTCACCCGACGTGAGTCTTCTGGTGCGCTCACTGCCCTGGATGGCATCGGAATTCACACTGGAGAGTCTGGCATGCCGCAATCCTCGGGCTCCAGTGGAGCATCGTGGAAGGAGGCTGGAAAGGAGCTTGACCTTGCCGCGCGGCGCAAGCGCCCCCGTCCTGCCGCTATTGGCACCTCAAACACCCGTTCTCTGGCTGCCTCGACTTCCATGTCTTCCCTTTCCCCCACGAGCCGTGTCCCCAGCTCCGCCGGTGCCAGCAACGCCATGAGGCATTCCAAGTCGGCCCAATGTCTGAACACCCGGTATGCCGGTGTCCGAAAAGCATCGGCCGCCCAGCGTTCTCCTCTCAACTTCACCTTCGCCGAGTCTGGATCCATGAAGGCCAGCAAGGCCGAGATGCTGCGTCCGTCCGTCTCGTCGACGAGCCTGGCTCCGCCAACTCCGTTGACCCCTCAAGACTTCCAGCACTTCTTGCCTGCCTCGCCGACGGAAAGCAATTACTGCTTGTCTGCGCACTCTACAACTCATTTCTTCCCTTCCTCCCAGCCGATGCAAGTAAATATCGCCTCGCCGCCTACAACGCCGCTGGATATCTACTCCCCCTTCCCATACCAGCATATTGCCCCTCCAATGTCAGCTCCGGCGCAGGTTTCCACATTTCCCGAGTATGTGACCTGTGATCCCGTGCCCTTGACCGCTCGGAGCTGGGCAGACACTGGTTCCATACCCTCTCCCGATTTCCAGAATGGTCTCCAAGTGCCCCATTCAAGCACTGTCTCTCCCATTGGATTCGAGTCAGCGGTCGACCACTCAGGGCATGCATTTGCCATGGAGTCCGTGTCCGGCTCTCCATCCCTAGTTTACTCGGTGGAAGATGCAGACCTGCAGGGGTCAGCGGAAGCTGGTGAACGGAAGCAACCTGAGTTTATGATGCACGACTACCAGCAGCACGACCCTCGCTTTTCTGCCCATCAACTGGGCCACAAGGCGAAGGCCTATACGTTTGCGAACAACACCACTCATGGTCACTATCCTTCTTGAGATAGCTGACTCCTTTTGACAACCATTCTAGTGAACAGGATCGGTTGGCTGTGAATGAGAAATGTGCCGCGATAAATATGCTTTTGTTGATCTGGGACGAACTGCCATGCACCTTTTCGTTCCAACGTGCAGGTTGTTTTCTCCCCCTTGATTTTTCCCGTCTCTTTTGGTCATCGCTATTTTCCACCTACGGGAGGCCCCTGTTTATGTTTGATGCCGCCCGTGCGCCGATGACCAGTCACTGTTGAAAGCTGCCTCTTACATAATTTCTTCCTTCTCTTGTCTCTCTATTATTCGGTGATTGTCCCGCCGGAGGAGTTTATATACTTGGAGCATCATTTGCATTTGTGTTTATTGGCCTGGAATATTCGTTATGGGTGTCTGATACGACTTTTTAATTCTTCCGAGCCATCAATGCTCAAGATCTTTTTTTTTACCTTCTCTGTGGCCTATTGGATCACACTTTGTTCTCTTGGGGATTGGGCTTGGCTCCCTTTATTTTTTATGGGATGGGGTTTGGACTTGCATATTTGGCAGCAACTGGCTATCTGATACATACTGAGATGTACCTTCCTTCTCTATACCTACTCTGTTTTTGTTCGCTCTTGAATACTCTCTGTGACTTTTTGCTCACTTGCCACATAATCTAACCGTTTCTGGGTCTGCGCCATGGCTCAATGTGCAATATTAATCTCTCGAATACCGTTCTTCCTTCGCATGTTATTTCCGACCCTGCGCTTACGGACGAGCCAAAAGGCTACTTTGCCGACGCACAAAGTGTAGCAGGGCTCACGATTGGCCACAACTCGACAAGTCAACGCAATCGAGTTTTCCAACAGCGACTCATTTGGCGTCACTTCCTCACTAGCCGAGAGTGAGTCTTTCTGATATGGCTAGTAGCCGAGTAGTGTAAGTTTTAGTTTGTTTAGCGGCCAGCCCAATTCTTCCGGATGCTGGCACGCCCTGGTAAGCCCCGCCACGTGCGCCGCTCCGTTGGCCGTCGCTTCTCCGCTTCCCTTTGCGATCATTTCGACCCACTCCTCTGCGGAGAGCTTCAACCTTCCGGACGGTCTCCGTTGGTGACATTGGTGTAGGTATAAAAAGTGATGGCTCTGCCGATCTCTTCACGGCTTGTTTCGCTGTCCACCTGCCTGACTATCTTCAGCTCTGTCGAACTACCGTGAGCCGCAGTCATGAAGCTTTGCGCTCTGAGCCCAGCCCTTTTGGGTCTTGCCGCATCCGTGCAGGCCGCCTCGTCCTGGTCGATTGAATACTCCACCGTGACGGGATTTTTCCTGCAGGATGAGACTACGACTGATGCGTCGTCCTTTGACTACGTATGTGACCGAAATTCGAAGCTTTACTGTGGACGAAACCAACGATCTTGATCTAACTTCACTTTGGTTTGACGTATTAGACTGCTGTCAACTTTGGTCTCATCAACCGTACTTATCCCACAGACCAGTCTCTGAAGCATCATGGCAAGGACCTCACCCAATGGGAGCGCTTCTATCACCAGGTTCAGAAGCTGAATGACGAGTCCAACAAGAATGTTGAGTACAAGGTGCTCTTCCTCGGCCGCCATGGCGAGGGTTGGCACAACGCCGCGGAGACCTTTTACGGTACTCCGGCCTGGAACGTGAGTCCACACATCGTCTCTTGGCAATTTATCGCCCATCACCTAACTAATCATAAATCCTCTCCAATATAGTGCTACTGGGCCGAACTTGACGGCAACGACACCGCAACCTGGCACGATGCCGCCCTGACCACCAACGGCGTCAACCAAGCCCTCATCGCTCACAACTTCTGGCAGAAGGAGATCGACGAGCAGCGCATCCACACTCCGGATAACTACTACGTCTCCCCGCTGACCCGCGCCCTTCAAACCGCCAATTACACCTTCAATGGCCTGGACCTGCCCCACGGCTCTTCCTCTTTCAAGCCGGTGGTCAAGGAACTCTTCCGCGAGGGCGTCAGCATTCACACCTGCGACCACCGCCGCAGCAAGACCTACATCAAGGGCCTTTTCCCCTCCTGGCGCATCGAGAGCGGTTTCGTCGAGAACGACGAACTCTGGAACGGCGTGACCGCTGAGACCAGCGCAGCGCAGGATGTCCGCTCCGCAACCGCGCTAGGTGAGGTCTTTTTCGCTACTAGCAGCAAGGAAGATTCCTTTGTCAGTGTGACCAGCCACTCGGGCGAGATTTCGTCTATCCTGCGTGTCCTTGGACACCGCACTTTCAGTCTGAAGACTGGTGCTGTTATTCCCGTGCTTGTTAAGGCGGAGAAGGTTAAGGCCACCGCTTCTACTACGACAGCTGTGTCGTGGACTGCTAGTCCGCATTGCACGGCGCCCCCTGTGACTAGTGTTACGGCTTGTGTCTGCCCGTCGAGTGCGGCGCCTGTTACCACGCCTTTGGTGACGGATGTTTAGATGAGATTTTGATAGAATGGGGCCCCGAGTCTCATGTTACATGTAACAATCATGAGTGTTTGCATGTTGCTGTATGAATATTTAATTGTGTTCGACCACCGTAATTGTCTGGCTGTCTGGCTGTCTGGCCGTCCGTAACTCAGAAGTTCAACTCGCTTGTAAGGGCTCCAGCTGAGACGTATGAATCCATCATTGATACGGCTGATGTGAAGACTCGCCAGATGATGTGGTTGCAGAGACGAGATTCTGCACGGCACGCCACGTATGTACCGGATTCTTGCATGCAGAGTGATATGTGTGGTTACTGCATGAACACCCTGCGGGGGTCCGCATACCCGCGATTAGTTATCTTGTGCGCTTGATAAACGAGCCTTATTTATTAGCAGAATAGCGGACTTCCGCTCAATCTATCTTGATGTAAAAAGAAGGCCGCTTTCCGACAGGCTAAGCCATCGAGACTGGTGAGTTTTATGCTTTTGAACACAGGGATTTACCCTTCAATATAATGGCTTGGCGTAGTGGATATGGCCTCGGACTGCGTATGGTGGTACTTGTTCTATGTCTGCACATAAAACTAAGTGGACATGGCTAGCTGAGGGGATCCCCGCTGTACGATCTTATCAACCGCATTGGGTGCATACTGCCATGCAGATTATACCAACTACCTCGTTTGCGGAGTGAAGTGGAATGATTAGCTGATCCATTCGAGCGTGCCAGAGCTCATGATTGGTGAAATTCGGTCGCGAACTGGTGATCTACGTAGATCGGAACCTGGGCGAATAGTTCGGGCAGTCCAGTCCAGAATCCCGTATGCTCGTTCTTATGCGAAATAGCATAGATACATGAATGTCTCTCAAGCCTCTTCGGCGATTTTATAGCTCGATATGGGTGAGCCTGGTTGGTCTAGTTTGAAATTTGGTCGATAGGATGGAGGTACGAGGCACAATAGTGAGGCATTTGAATAGACAGATAACCCCATGAGTAGAATGGCTAGGCCATGTCAACGACTCGGTTTGTTAGGGTTTCAAGACCATGGAACCTCATTGTAAATACACAGTAAGCAACCAAGAATCACGAGCTAGCGGATATCCCTGAAGTCGAATAGGTCTTATGATATGCAATGACCTTCTGCTCAATCTTGTCCACTTGAGTCGCCATTGCCGAGGCCAAATAAGCCCCCAGATTTCGAAACTCGAACAAAGGGACTGACAGGGCGCTGTTCCCAACGATGCGTTCCCTGACGGTGCCATAGGCCCCAATCTGCGTATCAAACCATCTATCATAGAAAGCCATCAAGTCCAAAGCACCCTGCGGCTCTTTCTTGTCCGTTGCGATGGTTCCAAGGGCTTTTCTAACAGCTGACAGTGTGGTTCCGCTATTCTTGAGCCCATTCATCCAATCTTTCACAGTGAACGACGTTGTGTCCTTAAAGGTCGTGAACGGTGATTTACCATTCACCGTGAGCGTCCACATGGAGTCTATGTTGGATTTCGGCACCGGCTTTGCCACGGTCCCATCGCACCATTGGGTGTCGAGTCTGGATAGTTTGGGTCAGCTCGCATTTTCAGAAATCGGGGAATATTATTGGAAGAACCCACTCGACTTGTTCCCCATCATCGCCCTCATCATTGACATTCTTGTAGCACACAAGTACTCGGACTAACTCGTAGAGATCTTTGCCGCTTAGACTAGACTCTACTCCCTCATACAAAGACACGAAGTTCGTTCTGGGCATGATAGGACTTCTATCTTTCATGCTCTTGATGGCCGTAACCCCAGGGTTTTTCTTTACGTATGAGAGAACAAGGGAGAAGAACGCTCTCTCCTCTGCTGTGACGTCCTTTTCTGTGATTCCCTGGGGAGAGCTCTGGAAAAAGTTGTCATTGACCCAGACCATGCTGCTTACCTGGCTTTTAATCCCAGGCAAGAGAGGATTGGTCAACACGGTACTCGTTTTCGCTTCTTTGAATAACGCGTCAAGGGCAGCCATTGGTAGGGGTGCTGTAGCCTGAGCCTGCCAATTGACGGCTTTCCAGTCACCACTCTTCGATGGGTTTCTGATTTGCCATGTTTTGCACTTTGCACTGACTGGATCCACGATCTCAATTGTCATAGGATTATCCGACTTCAAGTAAGGGTTCCATGTCTCCTATACGTAGCATTCAAGGTCAGGGAAGTATTTCACACAGCTATACTAGGATCTTGACTTACGAGGTCACTCGCGATTGCCTTCGCTGCAGGTACGGCTTGGTTTTGACCAATTTTGATATTGATGCCGTTCAGAATATACTCCGCTTGAAGGTAGTTCGTCATCTCGGACGTCGTGTCCACTGTCAGATCCCAGTTTGTTGATTCGTGGCCCTTGACTGTTTTTCCCTTAGATGCGAAAGTGTTCTCTTCACCACAGTCTTCAACACTTTTGAAATTGATGCCAGATTCAAACTCTACTCCAAGACCAGCTGCTTTGTCTCCGGTGGGACCATCATTGGTGGGTGAAATGTCGTTCGTGTCGACTTCGATCTCGTTACAATCCGAGAATGGATCCGACTCATCGGAAGATGAAGAGGATGACGATGAAGTATCATCGGGATGTTTGAACGGGTTGTCGGCAGGAGATCTCACACTATGTGGAACACCGGAGACAGGGTCGAAGAACGAACAAAGTAGGAAAGCGAGCAGGCATATGCCTAGCTCGGCTGCAAGAAGACGTGAACCAAACATGATAATAATTGCTGTGTAATAGTTCTAAGTGAAAACTGGAATGATGCTCATATATAATTGTATGGAATTGGATACAACATAGCTCATTTGGAGCTTTAAATTGGCCCCAATACCCATGTTTTGCAATTGGCCTACGAGATTCCGCGGCTACTATTCTAGTATCATTGGGGTCAGAAGGTTTGTTCTCCAACGCTATCAATCTTACTGTTGGGGGCAATATAAGGCTTATGTTTCACCAGTGCCGATCCGTCCCAGTGACCAGGTTCATAGGCAACTAGTCAGGGGCTGTGAGTCTCAACTTTGTCGCTGGTCTCATTACCAATGAGAATTATCATTTCTCTATCGTGTTTCCAATCATCTAGGGCACTGTATCTATTTTACTCAATATTGCAAGGAATACATAGTGTCATGGGGGCAATTGGAACGGAGGAGCTTTATACAAGATATTTCTGAGGTTGGAGATCTCTGACTGGTCAATTCGACCCAGCATATGCTTACGTCGCAAGACGTAGCAGATTTGCGTCTGAATAGCACGCTTTCCACTCCTTTCGCCCAGTGTCCTTTGTTCCTTGTGTGGAGCTATTTCTTTGCAATCGATGGCGTTTGGTTTACCGACCTCTATCGAGTTGTCTACTTCAGGCTACCCTACGAGCTTCAAGGCTAAACAGAGAATCTATAGAAGCCCACACCTCAGAGCCCATCCATTGACTTTTTGCTGGACTCTTTACCGGTTTATTGTGTATCTTGAACCAATTACATTCCTACAGTAAATTGCCAGTCGTTCCACTATCCCTTTCCCCGGCCCGCCCCGTTAACTGAGCTGTCATTGTATACAACAAAGCCGCAGGCAACTGTGCAAGCTCAGCAATTTAGAGTATCACTTTGGGTCTGAAAATTGGGGCCCATATATAATTAGATTTCCGGTTGTCATGTGAGAGGGGCACTTCAGTGGGGGCGGGGCCAAACTACACGGCATCCCTTGGGGCCAATGAGTTTTGGGTCACTAAGACTCTTCAAGACTTTCCAGAAGAGAGGGAAACTAAAATATCAAATCCAAATAAATTTTAATCTCCCCTTCATATCGAAGTTTGAACCAACTTCTCCTTTTCATGCCGTGGCATCTTGGCCCATTCTGATCATAATGCAGGTTCGGCTTGAGTTGTCCTCTTGTCCCGCTGAAGTGATCCTCGGTGTTTTCTGCTCGCTATCCGCATTTCCCGATATACTACATCTCGCTGCAACCTGCCAAAACCATCGACAGATCTTCCACGACAATGTCAGCGCCATTTACTATTGTGTGAGTCCCTTGGCAATCCCTTGCCGACGCTATGCGCGAAAGCTTCTGGCAGATCAAGGTGGCTCCCTACCAAATGAGATTCCCACGGTTCAAGATTTCTTGCAAATGACTCGAAACTCGATCGTGATGGAGAAATCCGTTGTCCATTTTAATGAGACGGTCGTCATTAAGATGGCCCATCCACGCCGTGCTCGTATGTTAAGCCCGACCTAGAGATTGTTATTTATTAACAGTTGAACAGATAACCCCGGTGATAAGAGGTTCTTCGACGGCAATCAAATACGTCCTCCTTACTTGACTAAACGTGAGCGTCCACGATTTATTCGAGCGGCCTATCAATTGTGGAGCCTGATTCTGCTTGATCCCATATTAAGGGAGCTGAGGATAAGCACACTCAAATACAAAGACATTTACACGCTCATGGATTTAGCGCAACTTCAATTTTGGGCCGATGGAGTGCTGATCTTGGATAAAGAAACCATGGAGATCGAAAAGGCGGAAGTGGGACTGGTGGAACATCTTGGTTTATATGACCTCAGAGCAGCCAGTACGCGCATCATTGAAAAGTTTTACCACGAGGGAAGAAACCATTACGTTTGGGGGAAAGAATATGGATGGATGGGCTGTATCTCTATCTGGGAGAATTGGATTGAAGAATTTGAAGAATCGGTGGTGGATGGATTAAAGGGAGCTAGGGGGGACAAACTAATCTCCGAGGTTTGGTATGAAACTTCTGATGAGGAGTTAATGGGCTAGTCTCATGTGAGCTACAACCCTGATCTACTTCAGAGTGGCTTTGGAACTTAAAATCTGCCATAATAGGAAGTGGCTCGCAAGACCAGGTTAAGCTGTCAGGTCTTCTTACATGAAAAGGCATTAGGGTTGCTCTAAGAAATGTAAGGGCTTCCCTGAGCGCGGTCCAACCGTAAACTTGGCCTACCCATAACTTTCCAGATAATAAGAAATTAAGAATTTTCCTTCTCCCTTTCTCCCTTGGAGGGGAGAGACGAAGACCCCAGCCTCTTCATGGGTAGACCAGATGAGAATTGCAACTCCCTAACACCTAGCTATCGATGATGTATCCTAGATTCTGTGATCGAATGAGGAAGGGCAGACGAAGCATCTCATAGCTACTGGACTAGCCTAGGCAAAAGGGAGGGGTGTTTAGGCTTAGAGGCAGAGTGGAGCTATTTTCGGCGTCGATTTGGTCTCTAGTGGAAACAGGGGAAACAATCGTTGAGGTCAAGCATCAGGAACAGGACGAGGGGAGGATTATTGAGTGTCCTTATTAGGTGCAGAATAGAGAGAGATTCAGGGCAGCTGGCGCTCAAGCGGCAGCTCGCCGTCCCAAGTTCTGGGTTATATGGCAGCCGATTCTGGCGTCAGAGGCTGTCAATTTCTGCATCGGTCTCACGGGTGCCTGTATGCTATTTGTGATTACTGAAAACATGTCCCTCCTCCCTACAGTGAGCATAAGAACATCCCGGTGGGAACTTCTTTGATTTGTGGATATATTATCAGATTGAAGTCTTGGAAAGGAACAAAAAGAACCACACCAAATAACTGGTCCTATCAAGATAGTCTAAAATTGTTTGTTGCAAGGTAAGCAAGATAAGCCAACAAAAAAGTATCGATCGTCCCCGGGAAGGCTCGAACTTCCAACCTCCTGATTAACAGTCAGACGCGCTAGCCGATTGCGCCACGGAGACAAATGCTTGATATTGGCCACTCAAAAATGCATTATGACCCTGGCTTAACGATATTAGGCAAATCAATGCTGGTAATCAGTCGGGTTTGGAAGGGGCGATGCGATGGGTTGGCGCATCACTTTAATAATAGTGCTTTTGAGATCTGGCATGGAATATTATTTACCTATAGTGGATCCTATCACGATGGCAACAAGCGTGCTCCTACTAAGACATGATTTTGGTATACGTGGCTTCTGCTGCGTCAACGGTCATCCTTCAATGTTCGACAAACTGACGACATAGATCAACGCACTTTCCTCTTGAAGTCTTCCGGACGGGCGAAAGAGTCTGGGCGACCGGCTCGAGTATGACGTACATTAAGATCTGCTTCCCCTGCCCCACCTGCCTGGCTCACTTCCTTGAGTCCTTGGCAATCTACAGGCCACAGCTGCACGCACCAGCCACCACTACGGAGTACTGTAGATCCGGCTAATCATAGATCATCGATCTGAAGAATAGCATAGACCTCATATTTTTAATAGTATTCCCTCATTAAGAGTGACAATATTAGGAAAGGCAACCGTACGTCCGCATATGGAATTCATGAATCATGACTGCTCCCTGCTAATTATGGTTATTGGAAATCGCCTTTCTGGTATGTTTGATAAAGAACACTCTGGCGATCGAAACATCCGACGAACTGATTGAAAACAACTATCGTGCAAGACGACCGCCACCGACACCATTTCGTGCATAATCATGGCGAACTCGAGAGCCCCGAGAATCATGTGATACTGGCTATCCTCGGCGGTCGAAGAAACATGATTTCGGTTCATCGGAGCCGACGAAACCAAGTTTCGGGTGCAGCCACTGCGTCACCGCGGAGCCTCCCGAAGTACTCCCCCTTCCAAGTAACCTAGACTTCCAAGTAAACTAGATAGCACATTCTCTTAAAGAAATTCTTGATTATTCAACGCGTAAAAGCGTAGAGAAAATGTTAAGACGTGAACAAATACGAGACTTGTTTTTAAAACTCTGTAACATTAATATCGCAGAGAATGCACCCTGAAAGCTTGTTCGGCGACCTAACATGCTCCTTGGATACTGCGTACATAGTCCAACTTCGCCAGAATTAGGCGTGTGGCTTGGCAGCAGTAGAATCTTGATTCTCCCGAACTCAAAACCCCCGGAACATTTCCCCACAAGAAAGTACCAGGACCTGCGGCAAGCGTCACCAAGGGTCTAGACACCCATGACGTAGTGGATTGAGGGGTGAACTTTGCCATAAGTCGAGGATAAATAGCCCATGAATCGCCCTCCAACAGCCTTTTTTTCTCCATCAACAATCCAATAACCAATCAACCATCCTACCAAACAACCTTTCTACACATTTCCAAACTCTACCTTCGCAATGGAGACCATCAAGGTTCGTGGCTATCTCTCACACTTGTTCCTTTTCTTCCCTCAATATACTCACACACTCTACAATAGAACGCCGCCAACTACGTCTCTGAGACTGTCCAGGGTGCTGGTGCCCAGGCTTCCAAGACCGCCAACAAGGAGGTCGCCAAGGACTCCGATGCCAGCATCGGCACCCGTGCCAACGCTGCCGTTGACGCCCTCGGTGACAAGAAGGACGAGCACGTCCACAACACCAAGGCCGATGTCCACAAGGGTAAGCCACACACAGTCCTCTCAAAATATCTTTAACGAGCATTATCTAATATGAATAACAGAGGCTGCTAAGCACTAAATTGATTATGAATGAAATGGCGTATAATGAAGACTGTGGACTGCCGCGGTATCTCTAGGGCGGGTTCTTACCTAGAGCCGCATATACCTCATGTCGCTTTCCTTACGAATACCCCATCAGATATATTTGGCTCTCGCCCGTTATATATATATATTAAATGAATACATTTAACTTCAAAGCTTTCAATTTTGTGTTTTCATCGATTTACTGGGCTCTAATCGGATGTTTTAAACTCATTGCCTTGAAGACAATATAGACAGGGAAGGTTTGGCCAGTGTTCCCACGACTAAGGGTTTAAGTGAAGAGTTATAATCGAGTTGCCAAATCCGATCAACGAAAGATCAAGTTTAGGGAAGGAACGAACAATCTTGAGAATATCATGAGATATGAGATGAAACATGATCAAAGATTAGCTGCATCAGGCATCAGCAAGCCTTCAAAGCAGTACAGTACGTGGCTAATGCGGCGGCTTTGGTGGCGCCACAGTCTACTACACCTGATGTCGCCAGATGAGCAGCTGTCTGCGAGGCCATGATTAGGAAATGGTCGTGGTTTTGCCCCACCTTTGAGGGAAGGAAAGTCTATGCCGTCTAAGCCAGACCCAGAAGATCATTGGCCGCAAATATCCTGGGTATATAGGAGTCAGGCCCTTAATTCTATATATTCTGACTTCAAGAAATACTTACAGTTCAACATCCACATTCCATACCAGAGGCGTGTTTTACAATTAAATGCTTTCCATATGGAAAGCCCAATCATCAAGCCTCAAAATCACAGGGACAATAGGCAACCCGATATCACACATTTTCCGGTGCCCCAATTACCGCCTCCTTATGCATAGTCTTTCTGATCATACTATCGAACATAAATTGATTCACAAGTTTAATTACATTGGTCGCCGATTCATCCCCATAGGTGCCTTAACTGTCACTGCGGGTTCAGCCCAAGCTTAAGCCGCTCGTAGATTTTCATCACCTCTTCCGTCTTCCCCAGTTTGTCGTATATTGAGGCTGAATATCCACCTATCTCCTGCCCGATAGACTCATTCGGGCCTAAATCTTGCATTGCTCCCTCAAAGGTTCACTATAGAGTTGTCTTATTGATGCTGTAACGACCGTCCTGCCGGATCCCCAAAGACCGTGGAGCCACAACTTGGTGATCCTCGACAACGGCGTCTCCTGCCCGGAAGGGATAATTCGCTTGTCATTGCTGCCCATGATCCAGGCAGAAATCACTCCATTCTCAAATGACCAAAAGATGGTGCCTGGCTCTCTGTGTCGTATTATTGAATTCAAGATGGCGGTCATAGGTGTCGGGTTGAGAGACTAAATCAAGATAGGTGGAGCGGCAGGCTGTGACAAACGTAGAGTCTTGCCGCAATATTCCTCCATAGTGTCAGCTTCCGTAGTCGAGGTGGTGGAGAGATTTTTGTTCGCAATGATGGCTGAAGTCTCGCAACTTTCTTTTTTCACTGTGCTTACGGGAAATTTTCAACCCTTGGTCACCCTTCCAAACGGCTGAAACTTAGCGGAAATAGCCACTTATTATGATTGAAGTAACCTTATGTGTCGATACTGGTTCTGTAATCGCAATACTATAGCTACCCATTTGTAGAATAGTGGATCTTGGCGTTAGATTGAGTATACGATTCGATGGTGCAGTTTGTTGCGCTATATTCCAGTTGCAAACTGCTTCAATTGCGGTGACATTGGCATTGCTATTGAGGTAATCGAAGCCAAGTGCTTATAATGTCTTATCTCGGGTGTGAACGAGGGGGACCAACACCAGGTGTGTGGAAAAATTCACTTCCAAAGTCCGTCATTAGAGAATTATAGTCTCAAATCTTCACAATTTTAATGCATTTTGATTTTTGGTTGCAATTTTACTTTGATTTTGATAATTACATACAGTGAAGATATCAAAATGCTTTGAATATTCATAACTATCAATTTGAGGTCGCCTTATGACCTTCCATTCAAATCATAGGCTTCCCCGATCTCTTCTGGTGTGAATTTCTGCCACCAAAGCTTAGATATCTCAAACCAGTGAGCTACTACAAATATTCTAGAGAATTTCACTGTAAGTTAGCATAATGGATCATAGCACAAGGGCCCTTTCTTGTTTTCCGCGAAATAGATTAGAGGTCCTCCTGCTGAACTTACATTATAAAACTAGTGGCTGCCGTGTTGATCTTTGCAAGGGTGTTCACTTGCGCATTGTTCGTAGAATAGTAGCATTTGTAAGTCTTGTATTTGCTGTGGCACTTTCGCAGACCTCCTTCCTTGTCTTTTTCGTCGGCGAAGGGCATGGTTCTGACTAGTACAAGGACCACGCAGGCCATAGTGGTGAACCACATAAGAGATGACACAGAGTACGTGAGTATATACCAAAGAGACGGTCGAGGATCCGTTGGTGAAGCAGGTTTTGCGGTCTTAGCCTTGACGGAAAAGTAAGTCACAACGACGTGGATAGCGGCCTGGGGGGGATTTTATATTAGATCAAGCGAAACAGAGTTACCAGCCCCACTGCACGTAAAGATGTTTGACAAGTTGTCATTTTGCAAGCAGTGAGTACTCACAACGGATACAATATACCCAAGCATTGGCACAATAAATTGCAGACCATCTGAGAGATGGAGGGACGTGGCTGTTACGCCGAACACCCAGAAGGTGAAGAACCACTGGCCGAGGATGCATATCCTCCCAAAGCGGTATACACGCTGGATACGCGTCATGATCGTCATAAGCAGCACCTTTTCTTTTCGATAGGTGGTTACCCTCGTCAAAATATCTGGGGCTCGGACTCGGGGGGTGGATCATTGGGAGCTGAGGTTATTCGGGAGAGAGATTGCTGGGTGACAAGGGCGATCTCAATACTTTTATGTTTTGTAGGATATATGTATTATTTTATAGCTGGCTGGCTGAGAAGCTGGCTGGCTGAGAAAATCTTACAAACAACTGGCATGAACTGGTGCTTCGTTCAGTCCTAAGCTGCCAATCAACGACCAGCTTTCTCTGAAGGTTTATGGCTGAGACTACCCAGAGTGCCGATCATCTCGTATTACTTGAATGCCAAGTGTGGTTTGCTGAAATGAGGCCCGAGTTTTTCGATGTATGTAATTTTACCTGTATTTCTACGTTTTTTAGATTTCAGAGAGGTTGACAGCCAGGCTACATATTAGCACAGCAAATTGAGACAATAAGATCATATGACTATGACGAAGACATTTCCTACCTGACCATGGCTCGTTCTCGCCTCTATCCCCCCAGCCCCCAATGCCCTCCCGCCGTTACCTAGTCCCCC